>JBAMHW010000012.1:15698846-15719030 GCA_037177495.1 Rhadinocentrus ornatus | reverse complement strand
CTCTGTAAAGTCCTCTGAGACAACTTTGTTGTGATATAGGGCTATACAAATAAACTTGACTTGACTTGACTTGACTCCTGATGGGTATTGGTTAGCGCCTTGCATGGCAGCTTCCACCTTCAGTGTGTGAATGTGATGTATAGTGTAAATCCTTTCTGGTAAAGTAAAGCGCTATATAAATACAGATCATTTTACATGTTTATTGTCACTGACATTAATGCTCAGACATTGCAGAGATACTTTGTTTCTTTTGCTTTTTGTCCCTATAGTCGTGGTAATTTTATGTTTATCTATTGTCTGGTGGTGTTAATGCTTTGTTAATTAAGATTTTATCATCTCATTTCACAGTTTTATTGTGTCATTTTATGATACTGGCCCTACTAGTCTTGGACTACATCTAGAACTCTGCTTGGGAGCACTAAACAAAAACTATATTATACGTCATTGTGGATATTTTCATCTATTTAGGCAAATTCCTAATTTTCCTCTAAACCTGACCATTATTTTGGCTGTATTAGCGCATATAGCACAATTTTTTAATATTTATTTATTTTTTTTATTTGCCAGACTTGACACATGACAAAGTAAACCATACAACTGTAATAATATTAGTTAATGTAACTATGCCCACAATGTGTGATAGTTACATTAGTCCTCAGCTGCAAAACATCCAATTTCACAATGAAGGATCAAAGAAAAACTTTTGGAATCATTTCGTATTGGAAATCTTGATGGAAAATTTCTAATCGTTTTTAAGACATATTTGGTTTAACAAAACTCTATTCTAGTTTTTTGTTTTTTTTTACACTATGTGTGTTTCCATTACCCCTTGAACTGTGCAAAAACTAAATATCACAATAAAAAATCAGTAATGGAAACACCCACATTTTGAAAAAACTCTCAAATATTGTTAAAAAGCTCTCATGAGGTAGTTTTTCAGACGTGTCGATATAGAAGTATATCGCAAAAGTGTAATGGAAACAGTTCTAACATTTACGCTTCACCGGATGTGACGGCGCAACGCAGGAGGAGACGGAGATTTTTTTACCAACAATTAATAGAAAAATATAATCGTCATCCTTGATAGCAAACAATGGCGAAATGCAGAGTTTTACAAAGGTTTAGAAAACTCTATTCTCCTCAAAGTGGAGTTTCGCGGGACGAGATTTTATGAGAGTAACGGCTAATGTGCTAAACACCATTCAATGGAAACACCTGTAAAACGCAATTGCATTTTGTCGAAATGCTACAAATATCACTTTTATTTACAAAAAATTGTAATGGAAACGCAGCTACTGATAAAATAAAACCTGTTAACATTTAGTAACCCCAGCTTTTGAGTCCAAGTGTGCAGTTGGTGTCTCTTATCCAATGACTTCTTCAGTTTTAAGTATTTATTGGCATTATCTTTGATCTGTATATATAGGAACGCAATGCTGATGTCCATCACATCCTGTAGGATAAAGTGAAATGCTATGACTTCCTCTTGCTGTGGCTTACAAGCTTGGCCCCTGAGTGGTACTGACAGGTGCTGCAGGAAACTCCAGTTCTGTGATTGATTGATTGATTTCCCACCCTTCAGCCCATTGAAGGTAAATGAGTTACTGCTGGCATTTCGATGGGGTTGTTTGCTTTATTGAGTGATATTTTAACATTTAAACAACGTTTTTACAAGTAATGTTTTTGGTGTGAAAATAGAACTACAGGTGAGTGCTCTCTTCAAAGTTACATAATCAGATAAACCAAAACGTCTTGTCTCTGATACTATATATATCACAGTGATGGTTTACAACGATGTCCAAATCACATTTGTTGTGCCAAACCTTTTTCTTTTTTTCCTGACACAATGCATGACAAGTATGAGTTCTTTGTAACAAAAATTCACTGAGTTTTAAAAAAAAAAAAAGATTTGGTAGCCCTTTCTTTAGAAAGTGCTCAGTAATTAAAGCATTATTCAGACCACAAGAGCGTTCTTCCAAACACAGGCAGCATGCGAGTGGCTTTTACTGATGAGGAAGTTGTGATTAGAGAGCATGAGAATGTAATTTTTGTCATTAGAATGGGCAGCTTTGTTGCTTTGCAAAATTTTTCATTCCTAAAAGCCAATGCATCAGAAGATGGGAAAAAAGATAATGAGATAGAAGAGGGTTGTGGTAAAAAGGGCTTTTACTGGAAGGCTGACATACAGAATGGATGTACAATCAAAAGTGAGAGCTAAGTGAGAGACAGGCAGTAAAAAGGATGGGAGAAACAAACTTATTTAGTCCATTTGGGGAAGATTTCTTTAGTATGAAAGACCGACAGAGAGAAAACAAAAAAAGGATAAAGATCTCCTGAGAGTGTGCTGCTTGTTAGTTTATTACAATGACTAGAACTGATTAATCAACATAATGCATATAACCAATTAGGTTGGATCTGATCTGGCTGCAGGACTAATTCGATAGAGATCCTTAGTGATTTACGATGGCTGGTTTATAGTAGTGCAGAGCTGGAGGATGGGGACGACTATGTGGCTTTAAGAAGACCTCAGAAAACATGTATACTGAAAACTTACAGCATTATAAACATAATATAACATTAACAAACCTTTAAAAGTCTTGAATTTGTTGCAAAACTTTACATTTTATGACTTTGTTTTATTAGTCTCTTAACCCAGATCCTCATTAAGATTGCATTTTGTAAAAACACACATTTCTAGCTATATAATGGAAAAGGAGCTGAAGGGTGGTGGAGTGGAGTAGGGGGTCACCCTGTTCTGTGTCCTCATACTGCATGAAAAGGGCAAGAATCCATAGACATCTGTAGAGAATACTTCCCTAAATACCGGAAGGTTTCGGACCATTTCTGGTGCATATTGAAACTGGTTTCATATCTGGTGATATACGGACACAAGATACTGCATGAGGACATAAATTGTGTCCGATAACCAGATGTGTCTGATTTTTGTCATATGCGAGTTCCGGATATGACCTGCGGTCATGTCTGGAAGTA
This sequence comes from Rhadinocentrus ornatus, assembly GCA_037177495.1. NCBI lineage: Eukaryota > Metazoa > Chordata > Actinopteri > Atheriniformes > Melanotaeniidae > Rhadinocentrus > Rhadinocentrus ornatus. The sequence goes on along the minus strand of JBAMHW010000012.1, from coordinate 15,716,039 downwards.
TATGAACTCTAGATATTGAAAAGGGCCAGAATCCTGACATGTCTGTAGGGGATATTTCTCTAAGTCTTAGAGGAATTGGACCATTTTTTGTTAAAAATCCAGAGAGGCCAGTATATGCCATATCTGGTGAAATACAGGCACAAGATACTGCATGAGGACATATATTGTGTCCTGATACCAGATGTACCTGATTTAATTGCAAAACTCGACCTTTTTTCTAGGACACCCCTGGCAATTGTCGTTAGGGGGTTCATAAAGTCTTACTTGTGGATCTAAGTTTACCTCTGCAGTTTGAAACAATACTTTATGGAATACACAAGAAAAGCTTTTAAATTATTAACATATTTACAAATAGCTTTTGTAAATCACTAGGAAAAACATGGCTATGAAGCAAAGAATGCTCATTTCAAAACCCCAAATGTTCTGATGAAAGTTTAGTTCTCAGGTCACTATGGATGTCCACCATCAACTGTTCTATATAAAAATATGTACTTTAATCTGTAATGGAATAATTTCTCTTGTTCCAGATCTTAAGGAGGACTGTTGGACTGTCATAACGAAGGTCATTAGAAGCAGTCAATACAAGTCTGTACATGATATAGCAAGTTAAAGATCCTTTTGTATTTCTGAAGGAGCCTATGATTAAAGAAATTAATTAAACAGTCTTTATTAATGTCAGCTGACATTGTGTTGATGGTTAATTACAGGAAGATGAACGTTTGATTTTAATGTGATAAAATTTACAGTTTTAGTTTTCTAATATCAATCTGCTCTCACCCACCTCCTCTGTTCATTTGCCTTTTGTCAGTCTTTCACTCTGTCATTTTACCAAATCCATACTTTTTGTCCTGAATTTCTATCACCTCTCCTTTCTTCACACCCAGGTTTCACTTGGCTTTCTCTCTCTCTGCTCTCCACACTTCATTATCCTCGTTTCTACTCATCCCGAGCCTGGCTAATGCGCCCCCTCCACTCTAACACACACTCACACACACTTGAATACTCCCGCAGACACATATGTCTGTACTCACACTAACACAGACCATTCAGTTCCTCCAGCTTGTCACAGTGAGACTGATTGATTACCACCCAGAAGGCCTGGCTTTGTTGATGTCAGAAACAGGACAGGTACCCCAGACCACAGGGAGCATGGGGAAGATTGATGTCTTTCTCTTTCTCCTTCTCTTCCCCCTTCTTTACCTTCATTTCTCCATTTTCATTACAACTCATTCACACTTCCACATACGCAGACTCGTTGACCCCAGCTGATCACTAAACATCTTTTTTCAGTTGTAAATTTAGCAGTAATCAGTTCTAGTGTTCACTCGTCTAAATCTAACTTTTTCAGTGGTGACAGTACATGTATATATACACGCATCAATTCCAAATGAAAACAGACAGATACACAGGCAGAATATATGAAAGTGGTACAATTAGAGCATTGCAATATACGGTAAAATTGATGTGTCCATATGTATAGCATGTTGGCCCTGTATAAGGACAGGCTTGAGTCAAGCATTGTTCGCAAGCACACTCAATTTATTTGAATATCATCCAGCAAGCAACACATTGAACAGTCTTTATGCAAGCACACATTTTACTTTTGTGGTGACATTATCATGTGCTCTTCCCAAAAAGATAATAAAACTACAGCTGCAGTATTATTAATTTATTTATTGTTTTCCTCATAGTATCCCAAACTTTTGTGCAGTTGACTTTATGTCTGAGATGTTTTCAAATTCAGATCTATTATTGTCCCACCCATCTCACCAGCATGTGGTTTTATTGTGTGATATGGACATTGAAGTTATTGTAAGCAGAACTCTGGAAAACTCTGCAGGTCTACTTACTTCTTTTCCAGTCCCAAACTTCTCCCAATAGACATAAGTGGCGTTTTACATTGCAATTAGGTTGCCATTGATAAAACATGAGAGGCAAGTTCCTGGGTGAGTCCAATTCAATTCATCGATCCACCACTTTATCTTTCCCTTTTAGTATTTTGTTGAGCTGTTATCCCATTAGATCTAAAGCCATATTTTAATTACACTTTACAACTGCAAATTATATAAATATGCCCATCCACCTTATATGTGGCCCAATTCACAGTGAATGTTATGTGCCTCTTTAAATTATCAACACGACAATCACAACTGTTTTTTTCTGCAATCGTTCATTTATTGAAATTGCATCATTTAAGTTGATCATGGAATCTTGTTTATATTGAACAAAACTGCTCCACAACTGATTTGACCTCACAGATGTTTTACTGTGACATCCAATCCATCTGTTTTCTTCTAAACAAATATTCAGGGATGTAGCTGTTCATCTATAGGATAGATTTTAATTGTGGATATATTGTATGTTTTCACTTTTCAGTTCATCTCACTAAATTATCAACACTGAGTTTTCATAATTGCATCACATCTCTTTCTGCTCATACATAATTAAATCAGTGACAGAGAGGAAGTCCCTGATTTGTTTTGATGTAATCTCTAATAAACTGGGGTCAAAATTACAACAATTTAACCCATGCATAAAAAACATGCCAATTGTCTGAAAAAGCCTGTTATTAACTCAAGTATCCTGCCATAGAATATATTTGTACCAAACCGGACAATAGAAGTATTTCCGAGCACCTGAGTAGCTCTGGTCACATACTGTATCTGTGTTGTGACAATGAAATCCCTCCATGCAAACTCTAGGACAAGGTGATTAATGACAATTCTGAGTGGACAGTTCGAGGTGACTGGTCCATCTTCCTCCACAGAAGATGCCAAGGTCTTTGCCTAGTGCAATACTTTCTTTTAAATGGAAGGTTCATTAAGTAGTATCCTGGGATTGTGATCATCTCCAACCAGCTGGTCATCCATATCTACAACCCTGGAGTAGATGTGAAAATGTGCCCTGTCCTTTTTTAATGATTGTGCTGGAAATTAGAGGAGGTGAGACAAAAGGAGAGAAGCTGTTTCGCAAAGCATCCTCCTCTTGTCAAATTTGGTGTCTCTAGTTCACCTCACCTTTCTCCTTTTTGGGGTACAACACTACTGGAGGCATTAATGATCTGTTGTGGGAGCTGCTCTTTATTATCCCAAGCAGCTGTAACACAGCATTTTCAATAATAAAAGGTGAAATGGGACCACCCATTGTTCAACCCTAGCCAGGTGTTGTTGCACACCTGGCAAATTTAATGATCTGACAAGGGAAGCGACCCTTTGATACTTTGGCCAGGTGGTTTTCAACTCAGCTTCTCAAACAGTACATAAGCCATAAGGCTGATAGAGGAAGATATGTAAGCACACTTAACAGCTTAACACTAAACAGCTGTACAAATACATTTTCAGCTTAACACAAGGGTTGAAAAATGGAACCTTATGACTACAGAGGAGGATATTTTCTTTCAGAGATTTTTGTGCTGCTAAACTTTGCACTGGTACTTGTGCTGTTATAAATATGTCAACCATTATGTCCACTGTTACTGGTACCAGTACTACTGACACCACTTAAAGCTTTTATAGGCTTCCTTAGCTCATTGCAATTACACCTGCAATGCAGACCCTTAGCTTTGTCAGTCGCCGCTAATATGTGACCATGTGGTGGCTCCATTTGATTTTAATATGGTGTGTTGGAGCAGGGAAACATCTAAAACAGGTAGGACTGTGGCCTTGGAGGACCTGAGCTGGACACCCTTGTTGTACACAAACTTATTTCTATTTTTCTGCACTCATCTGTTTCTCCTCCCACATTTATGTATATCTACAACGCCCTGATTTACTTGTTCATTGTTTAATTACACAAATCACCTCATTGATACTTAGACTTCATTGAAGTGCCACTGCAAGTCATTGTGGTACCCAGTCAGTATTTTGAAGTGATAAATCCAGGCACAAAATGATGAAATGGCTGGAAGAAATCCAAGAAAAACCTATTTTCCAATTTCTGAATTTTTTTCATGAAAAATAAAGTTGTTTTTTGTGAAATGCAGAGGTGTGAGAGGTGATGGACAATTTTTATTTCTTTAATTCATCTCATTGCCTACTCCCCCCGTTATCCACAATTTATAAATCGTTTGCTCGTCCAGTTCTCTTCTGGATATTGACCTATACAGAAAAATAAGTGCAACTTCAAATTGCCTCCTTCATCATGACCAATCTTGCTGCAGGGAGTGTGTCCATACACCCCTCCAAAACCCCGCCGAGCTAAGCTCTATGTGGAGTAAATCCCCAGACCGTCTAAGATAGATTATGCTGCACATGATCTGTCTCTGGCATCCACACACTCTCTCACACACAAACACACATGCACGCTTAGGTTAACATCTTCTCATGGCTTTGGACTGCACGCTGTGTTCTGCTCCATATTTTTCCAACAACTGTGAAGATTCCTATCATACTTTTCTAAGTTTATTATTCGCATACCGCATGTGGATAGAGAGATAAAATTTTGTCTCTAACATCCATTACAACATGCAAAAACAATTGAGGATTTACAAGAATATTGACAATTTCATTGTATTACTTAAGAAAAGCTTTTAAAGGATAAGAAAGGAAATTCAGTTTGCATAAACATGTCATATAAAGACCGAAATGTATGCCATTAGGGATTGTGGTCAGTAAGTAATAATTGTGATAATGTGTATTAGGTATTTAAGCTAACTCTACTCATTACACTGTGGTTTTTAGCCTACTACAGAACATTAGCCACATTCAAGCCATTTCTGCCATCCAGCTAGCAATTTGACAAATAGCTGGCAAGTCAGTCTGCCTTCATCCCAGAAGTGCCTCGTCAACATCAATGAGAGTGTGTTTTTTGGATAGTTAAAAAAAAAATACAGATAGTAAGTGTTGACTAAGGTGAAGAGGTTTGTGATTTCATAAATATTGCAAACTGCATCCCACCAAACTGTCAGGTGTCGTTTCTCTGTGTTTAGAAGTAAGAATGGTTCTTACAGGAGGACCGGATCTCTACGGGGAAACCGGCATCAGCTTTTTGTCACAGTAAAAGCCAGCTTATAAAGTTTTTCCACCAGCTTTTAGTTGGACTTTACCATGACTGAAAGCCGGCGTTTACTGTGGTAATGAAAGTGAATGAAACCACGTAAAAATACACTTCGGTACAAATGAGGCTGGTGTATTTTAGTAGGATCTGCCATTATACTTCCCATGTAATGAGCAACACTGTCTAACAAAACCGAAGGAAAATGGTTATGTAGTAACGTTGACTTACTAGCATTCCTTTTAAAATTTTTCTCCTCCTTGAGATCCTTCAACCTGGGGAAGGCTAGCCCAATGCTGATCCTCTGTGCTGCATATGCATGGTCCTGCAATTTTGTGAATAACAATTTATAGTATTTTCCCACTTGCCGGGGTACTAATCCACTCTTGTTTATCTTCTACTTCTTGCAGGGATTACACATTGGTGCTATATGTCCCTTTGCCGGCGGCTGTAATTTTAAGATGGCAGACCGTTATGGCGCTAGCCTCCCGGCTTACCAATCATATGTATAAATGAATTTAAAGTCTTTGCTCACTAGAATGTGTTAGATCATTAGCAGAGGTCATAACACACCAATGATAACACATATATACATGCAGACATCGTTTTTGGCCAGTAAGCAACAAAAAATGTTACACAGTGTTCCTTTAATTTGGCCACATGAGGGCCACAGCCCTGCAGGTTTTTTAATGTTTCCAAGCTCTAACACACGTGATTCAAATGCAATTGATCCAACAGCCTATTAAGTTCTGCACAATGACTTAATTATTTCAATCAGATGTGTCAGATCAGGGAGACATTGAAAACCTGCAGGCCTGCGGCCCTTGTGGGAACGAATTGAGTAGCCCTGTATATGTCTAGAATGTCACCAGGGTGCACCACTAGTTACAGCAAAAAAGGTCCGTGTACAGTTAAAAATGTTTATTTCTCCATGTGGCATTGTATAGCTTAAAGCTGCTGAAGCCATTTCAAAATAGTCTTGAAGTGTTATTAAAAGACAAAAATTTAGTTGAACATGAGCCCAATCTATTATGTGCAGGAGTGAGTGGCCTTGAAACCCTCCATGTGTCATCTGACTAATGACACATGGACTTCACATGAGATGTGAAGTATCTCTATAGCAGGACTAAAGAAATGAAGCTACATTTAGGTGACAGTTTGGTTACATTAGGTGAAATAAAATATCATTTGAGAAAAAATATCTATATGATGTATAAAAGCCATAAGAACCATTGTTGACTGGTTAGTGAAGATGGTCAATATTTTCTCTTTTGTAATCTGACTAGAATATTGTTTTTTAAACATATTGATTTAAAAACCAATTTACAAATCACCATCAGCCACTATTGCTTTAAAAGAAAAGGGCTGTATATTTTAAAAGGGGTGAGAACAGAAATCTGTCACCATTGCACGGGAAATTTAAATGGCTTTTGCAATATTGTCAAGACAATGTACATCATCCTTCAAAGCAAAATATAGTTATAAAGCTGCCAAGATCCAGCAAGCTGTTTTTGAGGTAATATAGGTACCAGTGGAGGGACAGGACTGTTTGTGCCATTGCAAAGGAATGATGTGCCATTGTCAGCCAGTGACATTTCCCAGTCATTGTTACATACTTACATGCTATTACTGTGTTTTCTTATGTTGATATTACACTCTTTTAAAATGACCAGATCTTAATTTAGAATATATTGGAAGCAGTAGAAAGCATCAAACAACCATATGTGAATGACCGTAGGGCTGATGAAGGAGAATCCAAAAACTCTTGCAAGGAAAACAACATATTGCTTCATGTTTTAATTGGAGTTGGTTAATGGTCCGCAAAGACTTGTGTGTCAGTCGCTAAGACAAGCTGTTCCTATCAAAAATGTGTGTTTCAGTGTGTGTCTCATAAAGCTTTAGGTTTTCTTTTTTTTTTTTTGGCCCAAAGCCTGACATGTGTCATGCCTGAGGGGTGTTCTCTAGTTCAGCTAAACTTTTTCTTCACTTTTTCACCAATACTCTAGTACTCACATATTTCCTTCAAAACTTTGTGTACAACTTAGTGTCAACTTAACAAAAGAGCAAAGTATTAACAATTTTGGGGTTAATTTTATGGCAAAAAAAAAAAAAAAAGTGCATTATATGTATGTTTATTTAAGGGGTGAAAGGCTCCCATTATCAGCTGTCACACAGTTAATGAGAAAGACAGCTTTCCAGCACCCAAATACACTTTTATACACAAAACCATTGGTAGGGAATGAAGCAATTCGATTAGGTTGACACATGTCTTGTCTTTACAGAGCAATTGGTTTTAACCTCAATCAATATTTTATCAAGTTATTACATTTCTGAGTGTATTTCCTTGAAATTTAATGGAATTACCGTCTTATCACTAATGCAGAAAAGCTGCAGCATTTTCAGTGCTGTTCATAAATTGTATTTCTTTTATGGATTTAAAGAATATAATGAGCATTTTGATTGGTATGAAGTGGAATAAAAATTGAATAATGCACAATTGATTTAGTAAACATTGTGGAAAAATAAGATTGAACAACAACAAAGCTGCTGGATGGAGCCTGTGATAATGCACATCAACACTTAACTATAGCGGACTATTAACCTCTGTGGTTATGCTTCAGTGTTTTGGGACTCAAATGCGCAAGATTTTCACCATATTAGTGTTTACATGTTAGTGAATGTAATTTGGTACTTATTTGTATTTCAATAGATTTTAGAGATTGGCCATAAAGTATGTTTTTATTTAATCTTTTTTATTTATTTATTTTTTTGTGCTTGAGACTTTTAATAGTGGTCTAACCCCGCAATTCCATGATGCAGAGGAAAGATGAGAAGATGAAACTAGATTCATTTTTGTAAAGACTTAAGCTACAATATTGCACCAATGCAGATCTTGGAAGAGAACAGCTCAGAAGCCAACTTTAACGTTATCCAGCTCAGAGAATCAGATTTGTAAACGGTGAAATGAAGGGTTGAACTAACTATCTCAAATGGTGATTGTTGAATTGTAAGTGACAGGAGGCACTGTGGACTAATTGTCAAGAGCCAACATTGCGCCCTTGAGGGTTATGTGTAATCGAGATTTCATGTGTAACTAGTTTGCAGGAATTCTGCTCTGTTCGCCTTGTTAGTGGGTTTCATTTAAACTGACCTAAGATCTGTCATTCAGGATGTTGTCCTGTATCTTAGAGGCGAGAGCTCTGCTGATTTAATTTGTGACTGAGACGCTTTCATTTATTTGATTGTTTTTAACTATATTTTACTGGGTGGCAAGACAAAAAAAACAACAACAACAAAAAAAAAAACACTGCTAAAAGGAACACAATCATTAGCATGTAACTCTCAGTCCGTCACACTTTTGGGATATCAATCTGTCCAGTTTGGAAGTAACACTGATCATAAATCAATTTCGCCTGCTGTTGTACAAATGAAACCGACGAGAGGTAAAAATGAGAGCAAATTAGCAAAACAACCGTATAGAGAAATACTCCTGCTGGTGGTGGCCACAGACCATTTCCCTGTCTTCATCCTTTCTGACTGATCTTTGGTCATGTTTGCATTTTGCCAGTGCCCTCACCACCAGAAGTAACATGAGGTGGTGTCTGCAACCCATAGAAGGTGCTCGGGTAGTGCAGCTGATCCAGGGTGACACATCAATGCAGGCTGTGGCAAGAAGGTTTGCTGTATCTCCAAGCACAGTGTAGAGAGATAAAGGAGAAACCAGGAGATAGGCCAGTATACAAGGAGATGTGGAGGGTTTGTAAGAGGACAACAACACAGCAACAGGACCGCTATCTGCTCCTATGTAAAAGGAGGAACAGGATTAGCACCACCAGAGTCCAACAAATTACCTCCTGCAGGCCACTAATGTGCATGTTTCTGCTCAAACTGTCATAATCAGACTCCATGAGGGTGGTATGAGGCCCAACATCCACAAGTGGGATCTGTGTTCACAGCCCAACACCATGCAGCCTGATTGGCATTTGCCAGAGAACACCAGGATTGACAGATTGGCCATTGGCACCCTGTGCTCCTAATGGATAAGAGCAGGTTCACATTGAGCACATGTGACAGATGTGTAAGTCTGGAGATGCCATGGAGAATGTTTTGCTGCCTGCAACATCCTCCATCATGACCAGTCTTGCAGTGGGTCAGTATTGGGTAGGCATATCCTTGGAGGGCCACACAGACCTCCATGCGTTAGCCTGGGGTACCCTGACTGCCATTAGGTACCGGGATGAGAACCTCCGACCCATTGTCAGACAATATGGTGCTGCAGTGGGATCTGGGTTCCTTCTGTTCTAGGACAACACTCGGCCTCCTGTGGCTGGAGTGTGTCAGCAGTTCCTGCATGACAAAGACATCAATGCTTTGGACTGGCCTGCCCGTTACCAGACCTGAATTCAGTCGAGCACCTCTGGGACATCATGTCTGGTTCCATTCACCGCCACCATGTCGCACCATAGACTATCCAGGGGTTGACTGATGCCCTGATCAATGTCTGTGAGGAGATCCCTCAGGAGAACACCTGTCATCTAATCAGGAGCTTGCTCGGATGTTGTAGGGAGTGTAGACAGGTATGTGGAGGCCACACACACTACTGCACACTACTACCTAATTTTTAATTTTCTTGAGGAATTTCTACAGAAGTTAGTGTCAAAAGCACCGTAGTCGTGAGGATCCAAATGCAGGCAGAACGAGGCAGAAGGCACACCGGTGCAGGTAGCAAGGGTTTTGATGTCATGAACTCAGGGACAACTGAAGGCGGCAGCAAACAATGAACTCACAAAGAGAGAACTGAAAACAATGGACATAAATACAGAGTGAGATAGACTAGACACAGGTGACATGAATGACTAATCAGACCAGGTGCACTAACGAGCAGAAACCAAGAACACTGAAACAGTAACATGACTTGAAAATATCTTTAACACATAAAGCAGAAACATAACAAGACCTAAAACACGAGAACATAAAAGTAACAAAAATATCACAGCCTGATTCATGACAGTTGGGTAAGTCTGGGATCTGATCTCTCCACTTTTAAACATGATTCTGAATCTAGACCTCGATGGGTTAATGATTTTGATTTCCATTGATCATTCTTATGTTATTTTGATCTCAACACGTCCCACTATGCAATTAATAAATAACTTCAGCTGGAATATTACATTAATCAAGATCTAAGATGTGTTATTTAACGTTCCCTTTATGGTTTTGAGCGGTGAACATTTATACCATCAAATAACTCATATGCAGAACAGCCTTACTCAGATTTGAAATCCCTTCAACTTTAGCACGGCATTATAAGACAGAGGCGGGAAGAATCACAAGATAAAGTACACCAGATTGTATATTGAAAGGAAAAGCTGCTTAGTTGTATGTATTTTGAAGTTCGTTGAACAAATAGCATCCGCATCAAGTGAATGTGAAAAGAAAGATGTGAAGAAATGGAAGGGCCCAAAGTTTTAAAAGCAGTGACAAAGAGGACAGAGAGCAGAAGAAAGGTCTAAAGTTTATACTTAATCCTCCTGCTGTTTGTGTCTGCGGCTCTCGCAGAAGCACTCAGGCTTCCAAGGCGCAATGTCTTTATGGTGTATCCCCACACCACATTTAACCTGCCCTGAATATCCTTTTCCTTATCCTTTCCTCTCTGTCTTCTTTGAAGCATGTTTCATGGAATTCTTTCTTTTTGTTTCCTCCTCTCCTCTTTTTTCTTTTTTTAGCCACCCTGAACATGCATTTTCAAGTTGTGTCATTATAACAATATATCACAATTTGTAGTGCTGCAGACATACTTGCTGTGATCTTTTTAATTCAAGCCAAGCATTTGTGCAACTTACTGTCATTCACCAATCACCTTGGCAGCAGTAAATACTTTTTTCCTATTCATTTTGCATACCTTTTGAAAGTGTGCATCATTTTTCCTTGCTTGGCAGTGCATTTTATTTATATTTTTTCTGTATAAATGTGTTCTATCAACTTCTATGTGTTGTGCATATACAAATATGGTGCACACACATAATTGGGGTAAAGCCTAAGTGGTTGTGTATCGCAGAGATTTATTTGTTAGGCAGAAATCTGGCTTTATCACTGTGTGTTGTCACTCATGATACGCTTGAAGTGTCTGCAGCACAGGGGTCTCTTTTATTTCAAGGTGAATGAAGCTGATAAAGTAGTTTGATTTGTCCTCTGTGGTCAATATCATCCAACAGGCTTTAAAATTCAGATTGGTCGTTTTTAACAAGAGGATTGAAGATCATTAATATAAAGTGAACTGAGCTTTGGTGCTCTCCAAAAAAGGCAAACAAATGATTGTGATTCAGCTTAAGTGATTTCAGTTTAGTACAGATTTGGCCTTACTCTATTTTACAAGTTTTTGGCAAGTAAGTACATTCAGTCTTTTGGTCAAAAATGCTTCTTGTCAATGTAATTTTTTTTAAAATTAAATTTAAACATGCTTTGGGTATAGTTATGACTAGTTGAATTTATTTTCAGTGTTCTAATTTATAATTTTTTAATTTCTTGAACAAATATTTTTGTTTAATTCATACCTCACTCTTAGGTATAAAGAATCACAAACTGTAGGTTTTCATATAAAAATAAAAAACAATTTGCAAAAAGCTAATTCCTGCACATCATTTAAGCTGTCAAAACCTGATGCATCATGAGAGTTATTTACAAGAGGCTTCAGGTCTTGTTGGATTTCCAATAGTTATTTGGAACAAAGTTATTTTGATGTTGCACACTTGAAATGTGCTTGAATGCAAATGCACAAACTCATATGTTTAATTTGGAAATACATTTAGTCAGCTTATTGTCATTGCTATAAACAAGACAAGCCTCAGTTTAATGGCATCTCTAGTGATGGTTGACACATGTAATGGTAATTAAAGGTAGCATTAAATCAAGGTAATACAGTATGATTAGCAAAAACTAGTAAGTGAGTATTAAATGTTTAATTTGAGACTGTTGTGTCTTATTTGACACTTTAAGATTTAAGTGATACCATTGTAGTAACGGACTGTGTCATTGTGAGCCTCAAAGATGTTGACTGCTCACTGTATCAGTAGTACAGTTTACACCTCAGTAGAAGCTGAATGTGTCATATACTGTTATGTACAATACAGTATGTGCACACTGGGGTGAACATGCACACACAGTAGAGCAAGAGAGGAGGAACTCCCGTACACACACACATATACAGACCTTTATATAACCCTTTGTGTCCTTGCCCTCAGCTGCCATTGGCTAATGTGTCATGTTTGGTGGTGGTAAAATCTGGTCATAGATGCTGGCACTTGCCTCAGGGTGCACATAAAGACTCAGACACAAAAGTACACACACACACACAAATGTGCTAACTTGTTCTTTAGGGTATGACAAGAGGACAGTGAATCAAAGGATGCTGAGAAACGGTCATCTCTGACATGAACTGACTCAGACAGCCTTGTCTGTCCCTCTTTTCTGTAGCTGAGTCTAAAACATGGAATAATCTTTTTGTTTCGGTGTTGCAAATGTTAAGATATACATAAATGAGTCAAAATCATCTCTCAAAACCCTCGTATGTCAAAGTGCTTGATATATTAAGTGAACATTTGACTCTTGTACTCATTGTGCTGGATGCGAGAGAAATGGGAAGGTGTGAAGACTGGAATGAGTTGGACTGGGGCCAAATTTTTACAGCTGAATGACTGAGTGTTCCCTGTCAGCAGAGCATGAGAACCTACTGACTGTGGTGTGAAGACCAACTTAATAAGAGTGATTAACCACATGTCAGAGTTTGTTTCTAATCAGTTCAGTGGTTTGGTAAAATGGCCCTGTAATGCAATCAAGCTAATATGCTGTCCAACATGAGCATGTAAGACAGGGGTAGTTTTGACTCTTCACTACTGTATAAATTGGGAGTAAAAAGAGCTCATTTTAAATATCTGATAAAAACTCTAACCTAAAAAAAAAAATATGTATCTGACAGTTGTTTACTTGTCATTCAAAGAATGTCTGTGAATATCTTGCCACTGATCAGTAGTTTGTCGGTTGGTTCTGACATGTTGGAAATGTAACTGCCAAACATAACTTTAAAAAAAAAGAAAAGATGTTTTTTGTGTTGTATCATATCTTTATTCTGGAATGAGACTGAATCGAGCAGCAGGATTTTTTGGACAGCCATTCACACTTAACAGTGCAGGCTACATAGTTTGCTACAACTGCTATAAAATTTTTATAGGTTCACCTGTTTAGATGGTGAAAATGGGATGTTAGGCTCCCACATCAGAATTTCTCCCAGAATCTTGAAACTAAGAGCATTCTGATCCCTGTCTGCTACAGGTGAGGTATCTACTACTTATAAGCACTAGTCATAGTACGAGTCGGAGATGTCCAATGAATAATCTGATTATTATTTTTATTCATGGTTGCTGTGGAACCACTTCTCAGATTAGACTATGTAAGCCTGTGATTTTAATTACTGTACCAATATACCAGAAACTCACTCAGTGACCTTCAGGCATACAGCTGAGAATGATGTTGCTTTGTTGGGAGTGTGTGGGTTGGTAAAGATTGTCCCACTTTGTCTTGGAAAACAATTATTTGCCAACAAAGCCCTTTTGAATCATTGTACAGTGTTGGTTAAGGTCACGACCAGATAACTTCAATTAATCATGACTTCATTTTTCTTTTTACTTTATATGTGTAGGTGTCCTTTTGAAGTCCTTGAGAAGTCACATAGATTTACTTGATTAAAGTTAAACTTCTGATGACCAAAACATACAAAAGTGACTAAACCAATTTTTAAACCTATAAGTATGTTTTTAATTTGGGAGTTTGGTTTGTCATTCATGTGCTCTTTCTGTATGATAGCTAAAAGTGTAAGTTTACATATTGCTACCCACCATATCACCCCTTCATCAATGTGTAGAAAAGGCCATGGTAGTGCAGACATCAGCAGTTCAGTGAATCTCTGCATGCACTGGGAAATGGAAGGACCTGACGGAAAAGGTCACAGTAATATAAATTTGATGTGTAGATGGAAATTAAGGGCTTTTTTATCTTTTTTTTTCCTCACAACTTTTTGCTTAACACAGATCTGTGTGCAAATGCTTCTGTTTAATGTACAGAAAATCTACAGTATATCCCATGTTGAATGTATGAAAACAAAATTAAATTATTACTGACCATGTTACAGCTGAACCATGCTAACTTGGTAAATGTGAAGCACAAGTAGAGATGTAGATTTAATGCGGACATAACGATTGTTAAAAAATAAGAATTTAATCCCGAATACAGAGCAAACTGATCACACATTTTACTGTCTTATGCCTTCATTGATATGACTTATGGCAGCAATCCGGCAAAGCATCGGACACATCCTGAACACAATGTATGTATGATGTATGACCCTCTATCAGGGTGAACAAGTAGGCCTTAATCAGCTTTTATAGTAGCATCCAAACTGTGATAAAGACAGATAAAGCGAGAGAAGTAAATGTAATGAAAGAGCTAATGTTATTGTATTTAAGGGATCTATTCAAAATATAAGGATACTGAAATGTTAAAATGCAGCTGCTACTATCACTTTGAGGAGTACTTAAGTATAGAAGCAAAAACTATTAATCAAGAACAACTGTGTTCCAATTAATTTTAAATGACAATAAAATTCATGATTGTAGGAGTTTGCTTAAAATCCTTTTAGTGCTTGGCATTTTTTCTTTTGTTTATTAATAACCTAAATGGTAAGGCTTCAAATTTGAACTACAGCCAAATGCGTACCTTGGTGGACAATCATTTATCTGGATGGTAGAGCTCATTATTGGGATTTTGAGAATAAAAGTTAATTTTAACCAAAGAAACAGTTGACAAAAAAGATCATCACATAGTTCATTCAAGAGACATTTATCTGCCTCTCACTGAAATCTTTAGCCACATACATTTTTAGCTTCCAAGGCGAAATGTTAACATTTTTAAAAAAAATTAAACTTCAGTCAGAAATAAATTTATTACACTGTGAATAAAAAACACAAGTGGCTTTAAATTTAGCAAAACATGATCTTTTGTTTTACTTTGCAACCGATGCATAATATGGCTGCTTTGTCCTTGTGAGGCAAAAGACCTCATTTGTAAGTGTTCAAGGAGACAGACACACTGCTGGTGGTAAAATATCTATTAACACATTCCCAATGTCCTGGAGATGTTAATAGGAAGGGACAGCTTCCTCCCGGCACCAATCAATCAGCATGTTCTGATGCTGTAAGACAGTCTTCATGTGGGACAGGCTTGGTGTTTGTGTGTGCGTTTGTCAGGATGTTAAGACCAGTTTTAAGTCAGATACTTTCTTTAAAAGAAAAATAGAAAAGTCCTTCAGTACAATTGATCTAACAAATATTTCAGTAATTGTAAGTATACGTTCATAAACTGAATTTACACTTAGTTTTACACGGTTTCTTTATTCTAAACAACAAATTCTCCAACATAACTACTTGGTTTGATCCAACCTGTTATGAACCAAATTACATTGACTGTCAATCACAGTCGCCTTGACATCACAAACAATGGAGTCATGGTTGTAGCGTAGTAGAGATTTGACTGAAAACAAAGAGGGTCAAAGACCTAAGAAGGCAAAACCAGAGCCAGCCAAATTCCGGCAGTATTCAGAAGAATATGTTTTAATGGGATTTATGTCCACAAATTGCAACCCACCCAAGGCACTGTGTTTTTTCTGCAGGAGAGATTAGCTAACAGTGGCATGAAGCCAGCACATCTTCAGTGGCATCTCCGATGACATTCATGAACACATACTATTCTGCAAAACTTTGAAAGGGGAAACAACAGGAGAGGACATATTTGATGTTGTCAACCCCTTCTTCTGTGAAAAAGGCCTGAGCTGGAAATGCTGCAGCAGCATCAATGACAAGCATAGCGAGAGGACTCGTAGCCCGCGTCTAAAAAGAAAACCCCGACGTTAAATGGACTCACTGTGTTATACACAGGCACTGGCATCCAAGAAAATGAGCCCTGAGTTACATGAGGTTTTAAATGACAGCGTCAAAGTGATCAACTTCTTAAAGTCAAGGCTACTTAATGAATGCCTGTTTTGCCATCTCTGTGAAAATATAGGAGCTGAATACATGCAACTGCTACTGCACACAGAAGTGCGCTGGCTCTCTGGAGGAAGAACACTCAGCCGGCTATTTGAGTTACAATCTGAAGTACACACCTTTCTGGCTGAGCATCAATCTCCCCTTGCCACCTTGTTCCAGGACTGTGCTACTTGGCTGAGATATTCAGCAAAATGGATGAAATAAATAAGTCTCTGCAGGGCAAAGACAGCAGCATTTTGAACTCTTATGACAAGGTGGGTGGGTTCATGAAGAAAGCAGAGCTGTGGAGAAGGTCTTGTGCACATGGAAATTTGACCAACTTGATTCAGGGCTTTCAGTCCTACTTTCCTGACACGGAGAAGGAATCTGCACAACTGGATTGGGTGAGAAACCCATTTCTCTTGTCTGAAGCAAACAGAAATAGGCTTCCTGTCACTTTTCAGAAAAACTCTTGGAAGTTTCATTTGACCGTGGCCTCCAGAAGTTTGCCGCATGCACACTCACACAGTTTTGGGCTTGTGTAAAACAGGAGCATCCTGACCTGGGGCAGAAAGCTTTGGAGCAGCTACAACCTTTTGCCTCCAAATATTTATGTGAAGCCTTGTTTTCTGCAATGACTGTGATAAAAACAAAACAAAGAAACAGGCTCAGCCTGGAGAAGAGCTTGATCACAGCAGTTGCCTCCCTGCCACCGAGACTGAAAAAGATCCTCAGTGACTCACAAGCCCAACTTTCCCATTAAAATACAAGTTCAGTTTAATGCAGCAGTGCAATCCTAAGTGTAGACAGTTTATACATTTTAAAAATCCAATGGTATTATTGATCCTTAGATTTGCGAAGATGACAAATACTTAAATTAAATTTTAGAAAACTTTTAAAATTAATCTTTATTTTAGTCAACATTTTCTGTGCTACTTTTCTGGGTACTTTTGTAAATTATTTCTTTTTTGAGAAGAGTTGTTTATTAAATTTATTAAAACATTAATTTATTGAATGAATCTGTTTGGGAACCGATTTGTTTGTGATGTTCAAATATTAATTTAGATTTGTGTGTGTGTGTGTGTGTGTGTGTGTGCGTGCGTGCGTGTGTATATACATAAATATA
>JBAMHW010000012.1:15679563-15691767 GCA_037177495.1 Rhadinocentrus ornatus | reverse complement strand
TCTCTCCAACCGGGCTCCTTCCCATCGAAATCCAGCGTTGGTGCAGGTGGATCAATCAGGGACCTGCAAGGGCCCAGATCTTGCTCTCTACATTCATCGCTGTAGGTCTCTCTGAGGTGCTGATCGACCTCAGCTTTGGAGCAGGCTAGTTGACTGTTGCATATCTATTCAATAAAAAAAATTTTTTCGCCTCCTTGCGCCTTGCTGAGCTTCTGCCCACAATGCTTTGTGGTCTATATTGACCCGTCTTGTGACCATCGATGCACACTACTTTTCAAGATGCATTGTGGGTACTTTTGAGTGCCCTACTGTTTTCTCTCTGGACATTCGGACACCCCTACAAAATGGCGTGACCCCTTTATAGGGCACTATGTATGGACATGGACACAGCCGAAGTCTCACTCGCACCAGTTTCTGTCACACTCTGTCCAACCAGTCTGTTGTTTGTTGTTCCAGTGTGGATGAAAACGCATATTCCTTATATTGGGTAAACTTTTTTCTTACTGTGCATTGTGCACACCTGTTGTGCCAACCATATGGCTTGTATTGCATTGTTTGATTTAATCTGGTTATTTAAGAATAAAAACCGTCTAGTGGAAGACTAAAGCAGAACTGATCAATATCTGATACAAACACATTTCTTGAGATTTTAAAAGAATTTTAAATTATTAAGAGGAGAGAAACTGAAATAGTTAAGACTGCAATGAAAACGCACACAATGTTTTTACAACACCAAAAATCCCTGTTTTTTCTTCTACTGCTGTTTCTGGAGAGTCAGAGAGCGGCACAATCCTGGGCATGTCAAAATGATTTTTTCTGTTTAAAAATGTGATGTGTGTAAACTAATATGATCAGGATAATAGCATGTCTGGATGAAATTATAACCTAAATGAAGAAATTCTGGTAACATGAAACACTCCAATTATGTTTACTGAATTAGAAAACCATTGGATTCTTTAGAACTTTCACAATCTTCTAGCTTTCTTGGAAATTGAATTGTACATGTTTGTAGTAAATTGAAATTTTATGCTTAATTGATTGCCTTCCATTATATCTCTAAACACTCTTTTGTCACAATGGAAAAAATAAAGGTGTGGTGTACATTTTCTTGTTTTTCCTTAGCTGTGGTAAAAAGTTACATGTCTGTTTGTTTGTTGTAAGGGCTTTAGTCCATCTGTATCAATTGCAAGTTACAGCCCACCCCCCTGCAGAGTGTACCGGGACAGAAAGCAGAAGCTTGTGTGTTTGTTAAAGTAGGAAGGGGCGGGTTAGAAGGTGAACAGGGAAGCAAGGGGGGGTGGCGGGAAAGATATAAGGGCATTATCTGCCTTACTCATTCACTCTTTCTCCAGCGGGGGGTTTGCTGCTGTTGATCTCATAGCATCCTCCGCTTCTTCTGACATGATGTGAATGTAACAGTACAAATGATCTCTTTTCTGTTTCCTTTATTTTAACTTTGTGTAGAGAACGCACTTTCACTTCGTCATGTTGGCTTATCATTTTTAGTGGGCACAGGAAGTGAGGTAACAGGGGGAAGTACAAAAGTCATGACCTCTGACATAATGACTATTTTACACAGTACAAAATAAAAGCACATGGAAGCTGTTAAAACATACAACAAAATAAGCAGAAAAACAAAGTAGCATTTGAGAACACAAATCCAAGAGCCGCTTCCTTGCTTATTGCTCTGTGGGTTGCCTTCACAGTCTGGGAGAAACTGATGGATCTGACATGTGCATGTGCACACGCACACAAAACATGAGCTTGTTCACTGTCAATATCCATGTCGCGATGCAACACACATTTTTCCATAATTTCTTATTTGTATTGACATATAGACATGTTGACTGTTACACTCATACATGCTCTCTCTTTCTTTAAATCACAGACACACACACCCACCTACACAAACACTAAAAGTGGCTGGATACTATTACTTGCCTGATCAAAGAGCTTCTTATCACACTGTATGGTGTAAATTTCACAGGTTAAACATGAAGCAGTAGAAAATGTAACTGAAGTAAGGATGAACTGATGGAGAGAGTAAAAAGGCAGAAGAGAATAGAAGAATTATTGCCAAAGACAAAAAACAAAACAAAACAAAAAAATAATAGAAATGAGAAAAGTAGACACAGACTACAGGGAAAACAGGGAAAGTACTAATCGGAGGAAAAAGGATGTAAGGCAGGAACTTCGGTATGTGATTTAAGTTTCACAAGGAGGTAAAAATCAACTGTCCTGTTAAATTTTAGGGGAGAAAGTAAATTTACACCCATCCATTAAAATACGATGATGTTATTTGCAAAAGGATAGCTTGTCACATAAAAGAAAAATAAGTCAGAATTTCGTAACTTGTTTGAATGTTTGCTCAGTTGATAAAGCATTAAACAAATGGGTGGCATGATTAACGCTTTCAACAGTGTGTTGAGGAGCACATTTTTAAAGTGGGAGGCAGATCTCTCCATAGGGGCATCAAATCCTTTGAGGGGAGGCTTAATGAACAAAGCTGTGAAAATATTAAATTAAATCAGAGGAATAACTTATTTCATAGTTATGGGGGAGTTTGACTGTGTCTTCCAAAGTTAATCAGTAATAAATACCTTAGGGGAGATCATTTCTGTATTAAATATGGTTTGGATATGTTAAAAAGAAATCCTGACTCACTTGCTCATAGTGTATGGGATTAAATGACACAATCAGGATCTTATGGGCACGTAGAAAAAAATAAGATTGGAGTGTGGTGGATTGTTTTCCAAATTTAACTGAGGGGTGACTAAGTTTTAAAACAACTATTTAAAAAAGATTCCTCTCATAATTTGACTTTTAATATGATTAGCTGTCCAAAGATTTCAGTGACATACATATTGTATATTTGGCAGTCTTAAATCAAAAGTTAAATGGTGATAAAAATGCGTCTCTATTTGACATGTAGTCACTAAGCTTTTCTTTTCAATATCCAGATTCATGATAACAGCATCATTGAGTCAGACATTTTTATTTTGAGAAACATTTTGATATGATTTGTTAGTAATAAATAAAATATGAGAGAGTACTTAAAGCATAAAGCCTAAATCCGTTATCTGATCTGTTATCCCAGTGTCTGTGCACCTCTGCGGACTAAAATCACACAATAACCTCAAATTTGGGTTATGCTCCTTTCAAGACACTTCCATTTTAAAACTGGCCAAGTGTCAAAGACAACCTTGAAATGTTCTAAGCAATCTGATTTAACAAGTTCTCAAATTGTCAAATGTGGTTATTTGTATACTTTGGGCTGTCTGCTTGTGAGTGATCACACAGAACACACAATTTTCAATTTATGAATAGAACCATAGGAAAGGCAAAAGCATGCAGATACTGAACATGAGCAGGTCACCAGTACTACAGGGGTGACTCCCAGCAATATGCACATGCTGTAATGTAAACGGGACCATTTTCATTGCTTACAGTGTTATCTTATTAGCATATAAATGTTAAGCTCAAAATGGTGCAATAGATGCAAGATGGTGCTTTGCTAACTAACATTAATGGTTCTCCAGGGGCCATAGTACTTGCACAGAACAAATGTACTCAGCCAACTAATTGAGTTGATTTGCAAGTTTTTGTTAGTTTCTCTAACTAGGCCAACCTAATGACCAGAAACTAAACATTTTTCAGCCAGTGTCAAGCAAAACTCACATAGGATCCAGCAATCCAATATCCACGAATGGAGCTTACAGTGGAAGTTATTTATTTATTTATTTTTTTCTTTTTGATGGAGTCAAAAACTGTAAGCCTTCGCAAAAGTTCAATTTCTTTACCCTCAGCAACCAAAGGCCACTGCCCAATGGCTTGTTTACTTTTGTTTGTTTAGTGTATTGAACTGGGACCATGTTCAGCACCATTGATCACAAAAGGAAATGTGCGTTGTACCAGATTGTGGCTCACTGAGCTAATTTCCATCTGCAGTTCCTAAAACACGATACATTACACAGAAAATACAAAACGCATATACACACATTACTAATAAGGCTTCACTTTGTTTCCGTTACTATTGTCATTCAACAGAGACTGGGACACTAACTTGAAAACACTATTCGCAGGGGTACCCATTTCCGGTCCTCAAGGGCCACAATCCTGCAGGTTTTTGATGTTTCCCTGCTCCAAAACCACCTGACTCAACTTGATGAGTCATTGTCCAAAACTTAATAGGCTGTTGGATTTATTTCATTTGGGTCAGGTGTGTTGAAGCAGGAATCATTAGAAAATCTGCAGGACAGCAGTCCTCGACGACCGACTTCGGGCACCCCCCACTATACGTGTAAGATGATGGAATACACATTTAAGTCATTAGATATTTTTCATGCAATACAATGTGATGTACATTAATTTGGCTGATCTCCATGTTGTTCACCTTCTGACTGAGTTGAAAGATTAAATTATAGTTGATGCCTGTTTAGTTGCCACTTTCTTCTCACGTAGCCCCTGTCTTTTGCTGTAGACCTGCTGTACCTATCAACTTCTGATTAGAAAGCTTAAATTGCAACAGATATTTTTGCTTTGTTATTTGGTGACTCATGCAATGTATTTTCAATGCTTTATCTTGGAAATAGAAAAAAACAACTCTGTTGTACAGTTTTATACGTTTTGCTGCATATTTTGACAGAATAAACATCAAGATCAAATGATGTAATTCTTTTATTTGACTGGATGGATGGATGGATGGACGGATGACTTTATTCTTCAAGTTTTCATAGCAGTCCGGTATAGTACACACTATGGTCAATGCTATCAATCAGCTATTCATTTATTAACTTAAAATAAATTCCAATAAAATGTTTCCATGGCAATAAACAATATTTGAATACAATATTTTGATTCATTTGTTAATAAGTCACGTTTTTTTAATTCAGCTAACAGCCTGACAACAGGTGTCACTTTCAGCAGATGTTGATTTTCTTTAGAGAAGTTGTCGCATTTAGCTTTGAGATTATGAACCACTAGAAATATCACTAAGTTATGACATAAAGACCTATTCAAATTCCTTCAAGTTTACAAATGAGACAGAAAACCACTCGTAAAAACATGCAAGTATTAAAAAATTCTTGACAGAAAACCTTTTCTTTTCACCACTTGGAATAAAAATTTTAGTAATGTGCAAAGTTGCCATCACAAGTAGCTAGATATACTTCTTTCAGTTTAAATAAAAACAAATATTTCATGAATTGAGAGAAAGCAATCCATTTATTGTTTATTAGTATTCTGCGCAGCCATTTTCCGAATGCCTATAATGAAGCAGAGGTTTTTGTAATGAGCAAAGCACGCACTTAAAATAAATGAATATCCAAATGTTTCCAGCTGCACTTGGAATGAGATTATTCTGCCAGCTCATAAAGAGAGACTAGATAATGAGAGAAGTAGAAACACTAGGCATCTGGAGCAAGCATATGGATATCTCTCTTAATGGTGAGCAGACAGACCATAATTTTGCAGCCTTTCAACAGTGTCTTAGCAACAGCTGGGAACTGATAAACATCAATTATTTTGAA
Organism: Rhadinocentrus ornatus; assembly: GCA_037177495.1. Classification (NCBI taxonomy): domain Eukaryota; kingdom Metazoa; phylum Chordata; class Actinopteri; order Atheriniformes; family Melanotaeniidae; genus Rhadinocentrus; species Rhadinocentrus ornatus. The sequence continues at coordinate 15,686,239 of JBAMHW010000012.1, read as the reverse complement.
CCACAACCATAACTTAATGAAGTAAGAGAAGAGAAAGTGATATTCAATGGTTTCTAAAATCTTTGCTATTGAGATGTGAGTTGTACCAGTTAATGACTTACGGCGGTGGAATTAATCTTAAGGTTGCCTTGTTATAGAATATTTTCTCTAGACCTATGACCTTCTTTTTATCGCACTGTAACACAAGGTTGGCTACTTTCAATGCCTTTGTCCCTGGTGTCCTCCATGGCATACATGAATTCATCTTTACTGAGCCAGCATTTACTGGACCATTCACATGGTTGCTTTGTACCCCACAAACTGAGGCTAGGCTTATGTGACCTTAAATTAATGAAAATCATTTTTCTTTGAGTTAAATTGTTGCTTAGCCACAGAAGTTGTACTCAGACATTTACTGCTTGTCATTATGCTCCAGAAATCTTTTGTTTGGACACATTTAAACTATTTATAGATAGTGTTCAATGTATTGCAAGAGCATGACTATAAATCTAAATGACAGTGCAATTTGCACGATGCTAATGACTAAACTCTGAGTACCCTGTAATTGTGCCTTTCAAGCTTCAGTTGACTAATTTTATTATGATGATAACTTCCAATGCATTTTGTAGAAGTTTCTGAGGTATATCAGCTATAACAGTAACAAACCTCTTGCAAAGAAGCAACAGAAATAAAGACTGATTCTGACTAATTTTTGCATAGCATCTAATGCTAATATTTTATCCAGGATCATGAAACACATTTTGTCTTTTGCCCAATTTATATTCACCAATTGATATTTGATTCAGCTTAAATTTGGAAAATAATTTCTTTCAACTTTAATTACATGAAAGTTCTTTCAAATTCGATGATTTTAATGGGACTTTAATTTATAATGTGTAAAAAATATATAATCCAGTGTTTTTTTTTCTTTTTTCTCTTTTCCATCTCATGTTACAAGCTTTCTTTCCTTAGAAATTGCATTAGCTTAATTGGATGGAGTAATGTATTAAACTCCAACCCAGGGAAATATTTTTTTCAGCATAACAGTAACTGACAATTCCTAAGAACATCATTGTACCAGGTCTTTGGTGTGGGCAGGAATGATCTTCTGTACCATTCTTTGTTGGAGTGGAGCTGAAAAAGCCTCTGACTGAACACACTTTGTTGCTTGATCACCGTGCCACATATAAAGGGTGTACAGTGTTGTCTGTTATATAAATAAATTAATGAATGAATTAGGGCTGGGCAATATATTGAGATTTTTAAATATATTGAGACTTTGTCCCACAAAGTATAGAATGAGGGAATATTGTTTATATCAAGATATGTTGATTTGAGTTAAAAGCTTAAATATTTGCATTTTGCACAACTGTATTTTTGTTATGGTCATTGAAAAGTATTTTTCATTTTAACAGCAAAGAACTCCCACAGCTACAAAAATGTTTATAGGGCTAAAGTCCCCTGAGGCTCATTAACACCTAATTAAATACGTATTCTCATGTAAATTAGCGCTATTAATCCCTTCCTGGAAGAACCTGATCCCCCATCAGACCTAACTTCTATCACAAGTCTCTGTTATAGGTTTTTACTAAGTGCACTAAAGGAAATTTTTTATGAAATATAATCTTGTATGCCATCTGCATTGTCAGATCTCTGATAGCAGATTGATTTCACACAGCAGCTGATCAATCAGAGTAATCAGCTGATATAGAAGTCAGATAGGTTACCTTTCGCTGATCTGTAAAGTCAAATAAAAGAGTTTCAGTTAAATAAAAACTGCAATGAGTTCTAAACCATCTTGTTTTATTCTAGAAGTGGGCTGCAGCACAAAGTTGGGAAAAGAAAACAAACACTGAGAGCACGTGAGGCAAAGCCATGTGGCAGAAGAGGAGGCGTGATTTGTGCTGGCTGGGATTTCTAACTAGTTATTTTAGCCACATAAATGTAAAAATGGTAGATTGTCATGACAGCATAAATATATTCTTACCTTCTTTCCACATATACATACTTCTTCGGTAATGAAGGCAGTGTGCATGTGGTGCACTGTACGTTCCTCTGCAGCTGCTGCAGAATCGCTTTGACCTCTTTGGGTTTCAGTGCACTTCTTGATGATATGGACATTTATTCCTACCCATATAATGTAAAATACAGCATAGATCAATCAATGCATATCACTGTTTACGGAATACTTTTACATCATATGATCCAGAATGATGGGAACCTAAAAATGGAACAAAATCCTGTGTGGTCAAGATGACCACCTGTGGCTGAAATAAATAGAAATGATCATATTTTCTCTGTTCTTTACATATTAAATATTAAAACTAATGCTACTGAAAATTCATGTGGTTTTAGGAAAAGTCGGGGAGCAGCAAGGCTGATTGTAGGAACATTTTGAAGTTCCTTTAACCTTTTCAGGAACCAGGCCGTTTTTTTGCACATTTGGACATATAAGAACTAGGGGAAAAAGGCCCCCAGTTCCTATAACCATTTTAGCTCCTGCTCAGAGGCAGGGTCCTTTCGGGGATTCATAGGACCCCTCATGACATAGGTGTTTGGTGACTGGTAGTTAAACCCCTTGCCAGATTCCGCTTCTTGTGTCCCCGCCATATTTAAAAAAAAAACGGGGTTGCAGCTAAAGACGACAACAACAACCGAGCATGGGATAAATGGACTGACGAGGTTTGTTAAAGCTCTTCTGACCGTCTACGCCACAGAGGACATTTAGAGAGGTTTTGAAGGTATAAACCCACTGGACAACTCGGTGACTGTGTCAGCATGCAGAGTGTGAGGAATGAGGAGTGATCATGAGTGTGATTGTGCAAATACCACCACACCTCCATGGAGAGTGCCTTTTTATTTACAGGGCCAGGAGCCAATCGTGCAAAGGATAACATAGTGAAGTTCAATATCAACGACAGCAGCCCAGGGCTGTAACGAGTAACATGAGGGAAATGCACCTTACAAGCATTTCCACATCAGAGCTGATGTCCATTTCAAGTCTCTTGTTTAACAAGCCACAAGCTGGTGCATATCCCAGCTGGCTTTGAGTGTGAGACAATGTACGCCCTGGACAAATTGCCTGTCTGCCACAAAGCCAACTAGACACATTCATACTAAGGCCAACTTAGTCATGTATTAACCTATTTGGATTCCTGGAAAAATCCTATGCAAGCAAATGGAAAACATCCAAACTTTTTCCCCATCTTGAATTTGAACACCGTTCTGTTGTGAAGCAATAGTAACAACCGCTCATTTTGTAGGTTTTCTTTTTTTTTTCTTTGGTAAAAGAACAACAAGATTTCATCGGAGGCAGTCTATAAATGTTTTAAAGCATAAGTTGTATTCTAATAAAGTTTTAAAGTGCAAGGGTGAGGTCATTACCCACACTTGACACTTTGTAGTACAACCACACTGACATATGTTACTATCACAGCAGCCAAGCTTAAGTGTCGAGTACAGTTTATGACATACTACTCGTCCTAGAGGACAGCTTTATGGCCTCTGTCATGTCTGTAGCCCTGTTATAACTCTTGCCTATGACAGGTAAACGAGGTGTGCTGATGTATGGGTTTTATGTTGTGCTACAAGTCTTGATAACTTAAGTCATATTATTACTGCTGTATGGTTGGCATGACTTTCATTTTATGCTTTGAATGCATAGTTCATTTAGTAGTCAGTGTAGTAGAACCTCTTTCAACACTCATCTAGACATGGCTCATTGTATGGAAAGGTATATTGTGGTGCATGACACATTTATAGCTGCTGTTTATGCTTTCTTTCCCCAAGTACAAGTGTTCATTGTTCTCAAATACAGTTAGATACTCTGCCTCAACTCCTCATTAATTTTGGGGGTTTAATAGCATGCTATCTAAGTACCTCCTCTTTTATTGCATGCGCATGTACAAAGAGAAACGGGGGCACAATAAAGAGACAAACCATGAGCATCACTGAACAAGGTTGTAACATTTCAGAGTCTGGAACATTGAGTTTGGCTTTTAACACCTATAAAGAGCCTGACAGAGCATCTGTCTATCCATCTAGCTGTTAATTACAACTGCTTTTTCTTGTGGAAGATCTGCCTTTATATAAACACTAAAGAATACATGTTATTTAGGTTAACTTATTCCAATGCAGGGTCACAGGGGGTGGGAGCCTATCCCCACTGCTATCAGACAATATCAGACAAGAAGCTGGATATCAGTTTAGCACAGGGCCAAGACGGAGAGACAAAAAAACCACTGATGTTCACACCTACTCCTAGAGAGAATTAAGAAACATCAGTTGACCTAATGCATGTTTTTGGGCTGGAGTACAATCACAGAAAGAAAATGCAAACTCCACACATAAAGGCCCAGCTGAGGTTCAAACAAGTGAGGTGTTTGTGAGGTGATGTTGCTAACAACCTGTTTAGAGATTTAGCTGTGTACTCAAGTTTTGAATGTATTATGTACATGATTATTGCCAAGTGAGATGCACTGTATGGTTCTCAACACTGAGAGGTGCAAGTTTGCAAGTTAGAGACGGATGTTACGTTGTCTGATTCATGTTTAGGGAGCGTGTTCAAAATAACGTCTCCTTCTCTCCTTTTTGTATGAACCTTCTTGATATGGAGAAGCTGTTCATTTTTGTTTGTTGGACAAAATAAAATCATTTTCTCTGTCACTTATTCCTTCGAGTTCAACGCTGGTGATGCTGCAAAGCTCAACACAACCACACCACAGTGCAGTCTATATAAATTCTTATTAAATGCATGGTATTTTGACTGAACCTTGCCATGCTGATTATTTTTGTGGTACATGTTTTTTCCCCTGCTGTACTAAGTTGTAAAACAGCTTAATCTTTTTAATTTTAGGGTAGCTGAAAAATATTACAATTGACTAACCAAAGTGAGGGTTTAAACAGAGGTTCTTGTTATAACACAGTTTGCCAAATAGCTGCAAACATATTTTTTAGGTAACTCTCTGATCATGAGCTTACATTTGCCTACCAATAGCAAGTAGCTAAACAGTGGTTTGAATTAATGCTATACAGACTGGGAGATCAGATTTTAACCTTAATCTCTTTCTCTAAGCTGTTTGTGGTACAATTCTCAGAATGTCTAGCTTTATATGACATTATTGAATTTCTAGACTCATTCCTTATGACTCTCCTCTTTGTCACAAGTTTTTGTTATTCGTCATTCTCTCCATCTGTCTCTCCATCGTCTTATCTCACTTTGTCATAGTTTCATCGTCTTTGTCTGTCTAGCCACTAAACCACAATATGTCTGCTTTTTCCCCCTAAGCTTCATTGATTGTAAGAGGAAACAAAATCATTAAAGGCCATGGTTTAAATAAAATCCAGCAAGGGCATAATTGGCAAGCACCTTTTGTGGTTAATGCTTTAAGTGTCAATAGTATGGACAAATTGCAGAAACAAATTGGAATAAAAAACCAAAGCAAAGGGATAACTTTTTTGTTTATATAAACAATAATCATGTAGGAGATGTCATGTAATGTTTTATTTCTGTGTCCACTAATATAGGGCACTTGACAGAGAAATGGAGTAATTAATTTGGCATTGATCTTTCATAAAAAATCATTACATCTGCAACAGTTTATTTTCTTTGATCATTTATACATGACATGAGCAAAATAGGATGAAAATGCTTTACTTGTCCGGAAACCAAAGCGGTTATATCAGAAAATTGAATTGTGATGTATTTCCATGTCTCCATTCCATGTTTCATCACCTTCTTTGTAAATTCTTCTGCTTTTGTAGTGTTTTTTTTTCTTCACCTTCCCACCCTCCTTTAAAATGAACTGTCAAGCTGTGTGATGTGTGAGCTTTGTTACTAAACCACTCTAATTTGACTAAAGATGGTTTGCAATTAGTGTCAAATCTTTGAGTTAATTAATCTCAGACTTTAAATGTTTCAGGCAGAAGACTTTATAAACATTAGTAATTAACTATTTTTGTCATACAGAATTTTAGTGTTTAGGGTGGTCAGGTTCTGCTTCTGTTCTGTTTTTCTGCTTTCCTGTCCCCGGTTTAATCACATGATATCCTCTCATCTAAATAGTCCTTCCACTATTTATAATAATCCCATTCCCATTCATCGTCACTAAATGTAAATCTATTCAGTGTTCCTCACACAAGCCCTAAAATTCCAAAATCTTCAACTTATCGACTTAAGTAAAGTATCATCTGATAAGACTGACACAGGGACTCTTAAGATGGCTCTTTTTAATGCTCGATCTATAGCAAATAATACATTCCAGTTAAATGATTTCCTAGATTTTTCGTTTTCTCACTGAAGCGCAACAGACTATTCATCCTTTGTTGAACTCTGTCCTGGCGGGTACTTCATCTGTCTGCCTCGTGCATCCAGTCGAGGAGAAGGTGTTGCTCTGGTTTTCAGGGACTCTTTTACATGTTGCTCAGCCAACATCAGCCACTGCTCATTCTTTGAACTACAGCTTGTTAAATGTATGAATAAGAGCCCTTTTTGCTGTGCTGTGGGTATTGCCCACCTGACCTAACAGCCTGTTTTTAAGAGAGTTCAGTCATTTTTTGGTTTTCATCTTCCACCCTGAAACTAGCTGCACGGTGGTGTGGTGGTTAGCACCGCAGCCTCGCAGCAAGAAGGTCGCTGGTTCGAGCCTCGGCTGGGGGAGGTTCGAATGTGGGGGTTGGTGGCCTTTCTGTGTGGAGT
>JBAMHW010000012.1:15626291-15654050 GCA_037177495.1 Rhadinocentrus ornatus | reverse complement strand
TAACACAATGTGACCAAAACATGAGGGGGGTCCGTGAGGGAGGACACCCCCCCCCCCCCCACACACACACACACACACACCTCCCCCATCCACTGCAAAGGCTTTTGTTAAGGAAAACAAATTTCTCCCATCATGTTAATGTATAATTGTGATTCCAATGCGCACGCACACACACACACACACACTCACACACCAGTTTCACAGTGGGTGCACAAACGTAACTGCATGGTCTAAGAAACAAGAGAATGAATAATTTTTCTGTTTATTCATTATGCAATTGCCCAGTATCTGTTTTCACCCATGGGTTGACACAGCAGGCAAGTCAGTCATTTATATACTACTACTTGTGTCCTATATTATTCCTCATTGGGAAGCATGGACCATTGTTTATCGTCCAGGTTTAAAGTTTTATCTTCTGTCTTTCTGTAAATCATCTTATTGTAATACATGGACAATTTAGAATGCAACGTTAACACGGCTAATCAAAATATGTGTTTATTTAAAACACTAAACAAGAGTCACCTCTACAGTTGAATATAGTACAAAAATAAATTAAATAAAACCCTTGCAGCCACAACAGATGTATCCAGAGTTATTGCTCCTGGCTATTTTTATACAGAACCAGGGAATTATTTAACCTTTCTGTCAAATCTTCTCAAAATTATTAACAAACATATCAGTCTTTTCAGGAATTAAATAAGCTTTCTGGGTGTTATAATGCATTTAGCTGGAAAATTTTATGTGATATTTACATATCCATATGATTGGGACTGCGGTATGTTGTGGGATCAATACATTTATAGATGAGTCCCTATTTGTTCCATCTTTTATGCAATGTCACAAGCAGTGCTAACAGCCAGCAGTAGACACAGGTGCTCTGGCTGGAGTCCTACCCGTTTGCCTCATTATATCTGTCACTGCTTTGTGTCTCTGTCATTGTCCTTTGTAATGTTGTCCAGACACCTTTCACATGCAGCCATCATGGTGAGACATGGCATCTGGCTTTTTCATTAGACCCATACATCACATCGTACACAGTAATACAGTTTGTTAGGTTCCTTAGTTATGTTATATTTTTTTTCCACTTAAGAATTTCATTGTTTTTAATTGTGGCTAGATTTCTATTTGTTTTTTAAAGTTATTGTGTTTGTGACATTGTATAAAGTAGTTAGAAGGGGAGATTATTTAGTCGGTGAAAATAAAGCTAATAGAGTAATGGGATACTTTAGTCTGTAGTGTGATGCCAACTTTGATTAATGTTTCTGTTCAGATCTTGATTCCTTATTTATCTCACAACTGTCAGTATTATTGACTTGAGTAAAAGATTCTGTGCTTTTCAAAAGTGAATGATCTGCCATGATGTTAAAATTACCATTAGTATTCCAAAGAGATTTAAGTAAATTTATAAAGAAACATCTTCGCTCAAATGAAATTCCAATGGTACATATGAACAGTCTTTAGTCTGTTCGACTCCAAGACAGAAAAAAAAAAGGTCTTGGGGGAACTGAGGGTCAGAAGACAGAGGTCTGGAACACCTTCTGCCAGTATGTTGTATGCCAAGACCTTCTCCTTAGGGGAGCTTCCTCAGCATGAAGCTTGGCACCACTTTAGACTCCAGACTGATTACAAATGAAGACAAGTTGTTCTGCTCTACTTGCTCATGTTTGTGCCATTTCTCATCTGTTAACACTGGTACCTTTGCTATTTGTATGTACATTTTAACTCTGCTGGATCTTATTTGATTGAAACCCTTGACCAAGTTTTGTGAAGATCCACTTTGAGATTAAACTCACCATTGGAAACATGCCTCGGTGGACTTGGACAGAGTCCATGGGAAGAGTAAGAGTGCAGAAGCACCAAAGACAATGAGCTGATGATGCCGTGATGCTTTTTACACATGCCACTGGAAGACCAGGAGATAATCCTGGGACAAAAGAGAGCAATGCAATTAAAAGAAGATTCACAGAATTAGCTGTAGAAGGCTTGACTTTTACTTCAAGTTAAATCTTGTTTAGATGTTCTCTTTACATGAAAATGATGTCTAAACTAAACCGCAAATTAGCTTGACCTTTTAGTGAGGGTAGTGAAATGATGTTTACACAAGGCAAAATGTCTCTTAAATAGAATGAAGCAAAATAATATTTTCTATCTCCCTTAAAGATGCACTACAGACCTTTTCTCAGATAAAATTTTCTCAGTGATACGCTCCCTATCAACGGCTAACTCGCCATCCATCTTGCACCCTACCTGTACTATGAGCTCTCTCCAGTAAAAGACTGTCTAATTTTGACTCGTCTCATCTCTTCTCCCTTTCTTTCTTTTCATCTTGCCCTTTAATAATTTCTTCTTGCATTTCATCACTCATCTTACTATCATATATAGCTGTAGACAGAATTTGTAGAATAGAGTGAATCCCAACTGCAATATAAGATTGATGTGGCGTAGCAGTAACCTGGACAGCTCCAGCTCCATTCTGGTTATGTTTTTCCAGAAACATAATGTAGTGTTCTGAGCGACCATAAATGCAAAGGCTCATGGGTATGCTTTTATTTATTTTTTTTAGCTTTGATTGTTGTTAGCAGTTAAGTTCAAATGACATTATCAAATTACTTTTATTAGTTGTTAACTTCATGTTAAGTTTTGCTTGTAGTTCTAGTTTCACGTTGGCACTGTGATTTTGGGATATTGCACCAAGAGAGATTCTCCCCTCTGCTGTTGTGTAAGGGTGTTCAAACAAATGTCAGTTGAACTACAACACCTGATTGCTTTGTCTGCTGGTCACTACACTTGTGTCAGAAGGGGGATGACTACTGCTAGAGATGTGACGTTCGTTATAAGAATCAATTCTTTTAAACAGCTCTTTTAAATGAGCGATGTAAACCAAGTCACAGCTGTGAGCCATTCATTTGTGAGCATTTTTTTTTTTTTGGTATACAAATTATTCACTCTGCTTTCATGCTTTCACACATCTCCATCACTGGAGTTTGTCCAACACGCTCAATTCATGTGATGCACCTACATGATGTATCTACATAATGAAAGATTATCAGGCTGTTTTTGTCCCGATTTTGCCTTTTCACGACTAAGGACAGCAAACGCTTGATTATCTTTAATGTTGAAAGATTTTCCTATAAAATTATATTGTGTTCTGAGGTGTGTTAAGAGCAAATTCGTCCAGAAAATCTGCTCCAAAATGGGTCGTGGCCGACAATTGGAATTATTAAACATGTTCAATATTTACGAACAAAAGTCTTTGTGGGTGAGGAATGTTGATGACTCTGGAGTTGTGACTGTGTGGATTGTGACGTGAAACGGGAAATAGCAAATCACAGAGCGAGCTGACTGCGGAGCAAGAAAGGATATAAAGTCCATTTTTCTGTTAACAATAGTCTCAAGACCACCATCATTCCCTCGTCTTGTATGTCCTCTTTCACACTGGGTGTTGTTTTTTTCCGGTTGTTGCCATGGTTGTTCCTTGTTTTTCTGGTTGTTGCAATGTTTCTTCTTCAGTTAGATTGCAGGACAAGATTCTAGATCGGTTGCGGGACAGCATCGTTGTGTGTGTTGTTCCGTGAGGAGATTATCGGAGCAATTTAAGGCTGTCAAATGCCTGATTTTTTTTATCTTCATGTGTGAGGTCTCGAACAGATAAAAAAATCTCATCAGATTAAAAAAATCCTTGTGTATACCCGGTCTTAGATGTCTCCCCGCTGCAACACACCTGATTCAGATTAATGGTTCATTAGCAGACTTGGGCCATAAGAGAGCATCGCTGTAAAAAGTTGTCACTGTAACTAGTTGATTGAGTAGATAATGAACAAATCATTAAATAGCAGCAAAGGTGAGCTTTACTATCTTTTGAGGGCTGTAAACGTTTACTTTGAACTTTTACATTTACAGTATTAGGACTTGACAATATGCAGTAAAAGTAAATGTCAAGTGAAGGTCTGTTTAGAAGAAGACAATAAGCAACAAGTGCTTGTAGGGCAGAAAGATAAATAACTTTTAATGGTAAATTTAGGAGACTTTACAGTAGATGGGTTATGTATCTCTGTTGTGCTGTGCAGTGTTTTGTGGACTAACAATAATTTCCTAAATTTTCACCACGCTCTTTAGTCTTAGAAGTTTGCAAGTGAAAATCTAAACAACTCAGGTGTTTTTTTCTCTTTTATTTAACAAGTCTTGTGTACGGAAGAGTATTAGGAAAAGAAAAATAGAATTTTGAGAAAAAAGCAGAATTCTGACTTTAATCTCAGAAGGCTGGTTGTTCAAATGTAATCCTATCGGATTTTGGTTGTCGAATAGGATCAAATCTTGAAAATGAGTTGTTTAAAATAGAAATCCGGATTCTGAAATCCGCTTGGATTACTTAATCCAATCCTGGTAATTGTCCAGATAAAAACCTCAGTTTGGGTTGTTCAAAACTTTTGAGCAGAATCCGGATAACTTTGATCCAAAAAAACAGGATTATCCTGATCCCAACAGAGGGCAGGATTACAAGGTAGATTTCGGGAAGAAACTGCGGTACAACAGCTGATTAAATTCTAGAACTTTTTATTTGGTGCTTATATTTTGCATCTGACTTGTTTAACCGCTACAGAGAAAGAGGTTAACATAGGGATAAGCTCCTATTAAGCCTTTCAGCATAGTAAAATAAAACGGAAAAAAGCGCATAAATAAAAACACTTTTCACCCGCGAAAGAAACCCCAAAATAAATCCACTAAGAAACACAAATACAATATAAAATTTTCCTGTTATTCATCACTGAAAAATCGGAAAATAACCTGTCAAGAAATTAATTTCTAATGATTGCATCCCTTCTGACAGAATGAGAAGGTTGGCCCGGCACATCAACACGGGGCTCAGGTGCGTCGTTAAGGCAAGACAGTTTATTTGTATAGCACATCTCATGTACAGGACAATTCGAAGTGCTTTACATGAAACAAAAGCATTACAGATATTAAGAAATAGTAAAAGGCGGCAACAAATGGCAAGAATCACAATCAAATCAATAAAATAGCAAGATTCCGTGATCCGCCGGCCTGAAAACATTGTCACAGAGATGGAGATTCCGCCTGGTCGCAATGTTATGCAGGACAATATGCACGTATTATGTTACGTGGTCCCGGTGATTCCACTCGCAAAGCATGCATACCGTCTCTTCTACCTGTTGTCGTTCTTCACATGGCTGGCAGCGCACATTGAGCTACACGCTGGAAATCCAGATTTTGTGATCCTGAAAAACAGGATTTTGGATCCGGGGGATCCAATACTATTTTGCTTTGAGCAACCGAGGTAAAAGTAAGCCAGATTACGTGATCCGCCGTACGAAAAAATGTATTACCAAATCCGGATAGCTTTTATTCAGATTCAATTTTTTTGAATAACTGGCCCAGAATTTTAATCTCCGAATTCTGAAATTAATGTCAGAATTCTGACTTTTTTCCTAATTCTTTTTTTCTTCAGTTGCCCTAATCCTCTTCTGTACTTGTGGGCTTAAGATGTAAAAACATTTTGACCATAGTAACCAAATGTCATGGTCTGGTGCTCTGCTGGCCAGGTCCCTGATTGTTATACCTGTGCTTGGTAATTGCTCTCATGCTGCTCACCTGTTTCTAATCGGCATTTAATTCTCTTCTGCTCACTCTCCAGTGCCAGATTTTGTGACAGTCTGCCCAACAATTCAGCATTTTTCGCAGTAGTTTTCCCAACCACAGTAATTTTTGAAGGGGACTCTACAGCAACAGTTTTTTAGTTACCATCTTCTAGAAAAAAACAAAAAAAAAACCAAAAAGTTCAAAATGTACTGAGAAGCACAATAAATGCATTTGTCTGATCAGTATATTTGAAATACCCCCAGACTCACTAAACTAACAGAAAGCAGCAGAAGTGTCTGTAGCTATTCATCATAGACAGCATGGTGTCTATGATGAATTGTTTTTATGTTTTACAATATTGTAGTGTAATAGCATAAACTGGTATTCCTATTGATGAGCAGCCTCTGTACAGGTGATGATGAAATGATGACAGCCTTGTAAACTATGGGATTTCTGGACGTCATTCGTTACACTTGGTCAGTTGTCATGACGCTTGTATTTACCTTTTATCAGTATTAAAGACTTTCACAAAGACTCACAAATGACTCACATAAAAGTAGTTGGACAAAACTGTTATGAATTGTAAATGTCTATTTTACAATTCTAGCACCTGTTAAGAGTAGTGTCATAAAAACTATTTTCTTTTTCAGCCCTTAATTTAGTTCCCACAGTGTTTCTTCCAGGCTATGAGCAGCTTCATAACCTTCACTGGAAAAACTCGGCAACCTGTATGTTCCCTGACAGGAGGCCAAACATGCAATTTTAAGCACTTGCTTGCTATGGCAATATCAGCTTTTAGCTTTGAGCACCTGGCAACTGAGTGTGACACAGATGACACCTCTTTTTTTTTTTTTTTTTTATTGTGTTGATTACAATGGTAAAAAAGACATAAATCAACTTGACCAAAAGTGCAGGGGACAAAAATTAAAGGGGCATTTGCAGAGGGTAGCTTTGTCAATGCTGGCTCTGCCAACTGTGACCTTCAAATGGGTTGTGGCTTGTAAATTAATTTTCCAATAAGTCTAAATTCCAATTGGGATGAGTCCACTTATACCCTATGGTCTGAAAACTGTTTTTTTATCTGGTTTCTATTTGTTTTCTACCAAGGTTTATTCCTAATGTTGCAAAACAAACAGTTTTGCTTATTTCTATTCTTCTCTTCAATGCAATAGTTATTATCTGAGCCAAATGTGATGATGGAAAAATACATGCAATGAAATGTCTTGTCCATTCAACCTCTGTGTTTATGTGATGTGAAACAAATGTCAGCAGCACCAGGGAAAGAGATTTTTTATAGAAATGTTTATGGCTCATTGACATCCTGTCACTGTGTTTATGACTCTGTGTGCCCGTCACATCACTAAGCAGCCTGCTTCCCTCAAGGGCGTTAGAACCAATCAATATAGACAGAACTAGACCTTAATAATCCAGCCAGACGTGTTCTCTGAGGCATATTGCTGCATGCAATTTACCCCACGGAACATGAGTCAAGTACTTGATATTATTTTCATTATACTGTAAATGGGTGCAGCTAAATCTTCATGTAGCAGATTATTTTAGTCTCTGATATGCCCAACATCTGTCAACAAATGCAGCTAACCGTATTCAGAATGTGAGGCTCTATTCAATACAATACTGTTTCTGCTCTTTGTATAACAAAAAACTTCAAGGCTTATCAGAAATGATAGACTCTCTGTATAATGAACACAGTGATCAGTTGTGCACAGCTTGCTTGAATTAATAAAATCTAATATCCCTGGTAGATTTTCTGCACTAATGAAATGTAATGACACTGGACAGAAACTCTCTGCCATATGAAGGACATTGCACATCTAATAGTATAATCATGAGGATTTCAATTAAGTAAAAATTGGTATCATGCATCTTCCCACAAAAATGCAACTCATAAATGACTCGTATAACAGATACTTTCCTAAAAAATCTGAGGGATAAAATTCATACCTGGTCATCTTTTTAGTTTTTCCTCTTGAATCAATCAATTTATTATGTTGAATCCTTTTTATTGACAGGGCAGTGATTGTTGGACTTGGTGGCATGCTGTCGTAATACACACTGAAATGGCAATGTGACAACTGTGATCTAGCTTTGATTCCCGTAACTGCTCTCTCAGCTGAGTGAAAATGAGCCTCAGCTTTGCCTTGTCGTACAACAAAAAGCACTTAGTGGAAATGCTTACGAATAAAAATGCCAGGGCAAGGGAAAAGCTGTTCCAAGACAAGCTTTTGACAAGCTGGCAGTCTGCCATTTTGATTATCTAAATTCACCTCTAAAGAGGTATGAAATATAAAGAAAACTATCAAGTGACATGTCTTTGGCAGCCACAAAAGGTGTAACTATTGTGCATTTGTCAAGTAATGATTTCAAACCCTTTTGTCAATTTGACCTTATCAAAAAATGATTGCCAAAGTGTGTATCACATTATTTATTTATTTGTTTATTTTTCCTTTAGATGTTTAGAGTAACAGTATGCTAAAGTGGACTGTTGCTCTTTGCCTATTATTTGGGAAGGTTTGAATAAGCCAGAAAATAACACTGAATGAACCAATGAGATGTCATATCTTTGAATGGACAAAAATGAGAAGGCAAGGCAAATTTCTTTGCAGAGCAATGTACAAGGTTCTTTACATAAAACATTAAAAGCATTACAGCCAGGGCTTAATTTGAGCCGGATCTAGCTGTTGTGCCAATATAAAAAAATTGCCTAAATAAAAAAAAGAATAAATCTATCTATATATATAAAACTCTTTTCTGTGATACTTCCCTTGCAGCAATAACAATTACCTGTAAATGTAGTTTGAAGCCATAATCAGTATTGCACATCACCTTGGAGGAATTTCATGCCACTCCTTGTACACAACAGATTCAACAACATGTGAAATGTTAGCTTGAAGTCTCTCCACAAGTTTCATAGCAGATTTATTCACTTTGATTGATAACCTTCTCGGTCATTGTTTTGTTAGATTTGCATGTTTTGTGCTTATTTTCTACATATTATGGTGCCTAACAGGACAGACATTTTATCTTTTATTGAACTGCCACTCCTATTGGAGTGACTGTCTTTATTTGTACAGCATCTGTCTGACTCTTGATTGTTGTAGGTCAAGCTTTTAAGAGATGGTTCTCTACTCTAATCTAGCCCAACAAACGAGTCTTATATTGAAACACCCCCACAAAGATGTTAGAAAGCTTAGCTTCTGTTACGGCTGACAGCTAATCAGCCGACTGATTGAGGACTCCTGTGCTGATGAGCTGCAGCTGGATCCAATTCTGGCTGATAGACGGATCCCGCCGCCTTCCCGCCTGGATTGGTCAACGACCCAATTGGTTCCGGAAAGGCTGACCAATCGCTGAGGACAACCACCTTTAAAGCCTCCTCAGTGACAACAATTGGGGTGGCTGTGGCCTGTGGGACTCAGTTTGTCATTGCGCACCTGCAGCTGGACTGTGGACCAGTTTGCCTTTGGGAATTGATTTGACTCTTGTGGGTAACTGGCTTTTCTTGGTAGTGAGTATTTAAAACTGTTAAAGACTATTTAGGTTCTGGATTTTGTATACCATCCCTGTTTGAGTTCTGCCAGGCTGAGTTGCCTGTGTGTTTGAGTTAATGAGTTTTGGTTATTTATCCGCTGGAATAGCGTGTTTTGGTTTTATTTATATTATTGGATTACCCATAGTGGGACACCTTTTGTTTAGATTGAATAGTCATTATTACCCATTGTGGGACACTTTCTATATATTTTGTTTAGTTATTGACCGAGTTAAATCTGTGTTCTTTTGTTTGCGGCTGTCTAGTTGAACCAGGATTGGTGTTGATATTAGGAACCCTTTTTTTTTTTTTTTTTTTTTTTTTTAATAAATTGTTAATTTAACCTTGTTTACTTTATCTAATCCTGTGTTCGACTCACTTTGTGTTCTGTCCCAGTACCCCTAGATCTGTTGGAACGTAACAGCTTCCAACAGATTGCTAATCTTTGGGGGGGGAAATGATGCCTCTTGACACCTCATTATTATCCCACTGATTTAAAAATATCTGTTTCACTTTCCAATTAAAATCTAATAATTAAGGTAAATTTTACTTTTGCCTCTAACAAAATGTAATGTTGGCTCATTTTGAATTCAAGGAAGACCAAGTATACTTCATCAGAACTGTCATACTTGTTTATGTCTTTTTAATAGCTTCTGCAAGCCAGTTGAGTCCAGATCTCTTTGGAATGAAATCTTAGTTTTTCTTAGTCTGTTCAATGCAATTGCCTAATTAAAGACTTTAGACAACATTCTGAATTATTTTTATATTTTTTAATCCAAGTTTTGCTAGGCATTAGTGCTTTTGTTGCTGTTTTCTAAAAGACGTAACCATAACCATTTTTGTGACCATGAAAAGAAGTTGAAGACTTGTTGAAACATGAAGTTTCCAGCTACACTAAAGACTCCTGTGTCTTACAGAATGGTTGACTCAGCAGTTTCTCAGAACACTGTTGTGTACAGCGGCATTTTCCCTCCCCTGGGTCAATTTCCCCTTTCTGCTGGTGTGAATGGATGGATGTCTGCAGATATTTTATTTTATCAGGTACATGTGGAAACATGGTCTGTAGAAATAGCCTTTTTTTTTTTTTTTTTTTTTTTTTTTTTTTTTTTTTTTTTTTGGCTATTTGGTAACCTGTAAAACAAAACCTGTGTAACATATGGCTTGTTAAAATTGAGATCTGCCTATAGATGTCAAAGCATTATGCCACAGCAGGGAAAGGGAGTTAAATTGAGTTGTTTCAGGTAGCTTGCTGCACCCAGCAGGAGCTGAAAGATCAAAGGAAGCTGGATGGTTCTAGCCTGCAGCCTGTGCAGCAATGATGGGATTGTTGGTCTGGTTTTAAACAGAATGCCAGGATGTAGTGTCTGTTTTTTTGGAGAATGCTGTGCTGTTCTGTGAGGTGCTCTGATGACGAGCCTGAACAAACTTGTATCAGCTTTCTGCTCCCACAACTTAAGTGGATTTGCTCCTGGAGCAGACTGCCGAAAAGGTGGAAAAAAAATGAACATTGAAAAATGTTTTTCTAGTTTGTGTTCTAGGAAATCTTGATGTTACCCTGTGCTGTCTTGCAGTTATTACAGTTCGTAAAGATGACAAGCTTATCGGTTCACTGAACAAAAATATCTTCACTTTAAGGTCTTTAGGGGTGTTGGAAAATTATCTGAAAATGACTCAAGGTGTTCCAGGATTGTACTTTTCCTCATCTTTATCTTCAGTTATTTCCTTTTTATTTAAGGTGTTCTTTAGGTCCAATTGACAATCTCAGTAAAACTTGAGGAGGGAAAATGTCTAATCATATTTCCACAGGAGTAGCAAATAAACAAACCGAAGCTATAACATGCAAGCTCTCACTGGTTATCTCAAGAAGGTATTGATGAAAAGCTTTGATTTAGTATTGGAATATAATTTAAATGCTACGTGTGTAAATAAAGACTCTTCAAACTTCAAAATCAATATTCAAGATTTAATGACATTCACATTAAGTATTTAGTACTCCCAATTTGAATTTGTTTCTGTGATCCAAAAAATAGGTGCTTCCAAAATCCAGTTGAATACACTTTCTTGAAGCATTTTCTGCACTGAGACTAATCCACACATCTGAAACCATAGCCCAATGCTTTGTGCATTTAAATACTTTACATAATCAAGAAAGCTCTGAGCTGAGCAAAATATTGCATGTCGTAAACTGTTTGACGGTCACTGATATAGATAAACTATTTCAATCAGTTTTAAAATATTGTGTAAACCTCCATAAATGCAAAGATTTACAGGCCAAGAGATGAGTCTTTTAGTAGGCCTGAGTAGTATGGGGAGATCCATTTGTTTGGAGTTTTATTTGCTGTCTCATAAAACCAAACGGCTTCCAATAATCGCGTTTCCGGGATGTGATGCCCATATCTTTCAGACCTCCATCAAGGACAAATTGGTCATATGGTGAATGTCAGATTATGCTGAAATGCATCTCAGCATTCTGCTTCTCCTGGTTGTCTCTATCCATCTTCTCTGACTTCAGATTCTTGCAGAATGCCCCTCCATCACATTCTATCTCCTAAGCCATTTCTTTCTGTTTTGCCCATCTTTAATTCTCTCTCTTTCTTAAATGCGCACCCATTCAGTTTATCCTTTCTTTCTCACTGTCTCCCTGCCTTTCTCCTCTCCTCTTCCTCTGATATCAGTCATACTTTAGCTCTGCTGGGCAGGGCCATGACTGGGTAGAGAGGGGAGGTAATTGAATTTCTCTCCTAGAGTGACTCACATCAACACAGACAATTCAGACATAGCCAGGCGCAACGTAATAGACAGGGAGGGCATCACGTCGGCTTAGAACTGCAATTAACTACAGTGGGACACAGACGCTTGAAGCCTGAATAAGAAACCGGGGAAAATAAATGTGACGGCACTCTCTTCAATTTTACAGTCCATGTATTCATGGTTCTAAGACTGATATGTCATTAGAGCAGCTGCTTCTCAAGTGGGAAGAAATCAGAGGGGGCTGTTCTGATATCTGTTCAGCTCAGCAGTGTTGGAAGAAAAATGTTACACAGTTGGCGGTAAAAAGATGATTCGTTTTCAGCAGACCAAGACATGGAGCAGTTCACTTTCACATACTTTTGATTAACTCACACTTAGTCTGTCAAAGATGACAATTAATTGTCAAGGTTATAGCCTCTGAGTGTATGGATTAGTTTTTTACTTGGCATAAGGAGTCAAAGTGATAAGATTAGGTGATGTTTTAAGCCTTACCCCTAACCTTAGCTGAATAACTTCTTCAAGGGGAATATTTGATTTATTCCATTCCTACATATCCATCACTAGTGGCTTTTCAAGAGGAAGAAAATGTGTGCCACCATTTAGCCAAACTTTATGCTAACTCATACAGGCAGAACTTGGTGTGTAAGTTCATGGTAATAGGGATCCAGAGCTGCTGCAGCTTTGAATTCAAAGAAGCACTTCTTCATGGCTTAGAGAAATATACATAGCAGAAGTGAGTTTGTTTAGGCACTTTTTTTTAAATTTGTTTTTATTCCATGGCTCTTTATTTAAACTCGCCACTGGTTTAACATGATTGGACACAAGGTATTAAGAAAAGGCATTAACAAGTCTGTAAATGGTAACACCACACAGTAAATGTACTCCACTACATTTAAAACTATTGGCGATAAGATTTACATAAAGTGACTAAAAAGACTGTAAACTAAAAGTTCATTTAGGGAGAACAAACTATGCCAAAGCCTATGATCTGACCATGAATCACAGTTCAGTTCAGAAATTCTAAATGTCGTCATGTGCACTTACCTGTATGGGAATTACACCTCTCAATATATATAGACTTTTTCATTTTAACTGTCATAAACACCACCTTCTCCAGTAATTTCAGTTAGTGATTTTTCAGCATTTACTAGCCTCCAAAATGCTCTTAGAACTCACTTATGACCACTAACCTCACCAATGTTTGAAGCAGATTATTAGTAACTGCCTCTGACAAGTGCTTTGGGAGTCCTAACTTCCGACCGATACAGACATGCAATTTCAAGTGCTCATAGTGATGCAAGGCACTTTGATAGGCTCTGCATCAATCTAATGAAGATCCAAAAAGGAAAAAAAGCTTAATGAAGAGTGTTTGCTACAATAGGAGGGCTCCATAATAGCCAATGATCTCTCAAGTATTTACTTAATCTGCTTTTTAATTAGTTGCTGGTCTAAATATGAAAAAAAAAAAAAAAACTTCTCCTCAAAGATATATGGAAATTAATTATCTAGATTTTCAGTAATTTTTAAATGATCCACCCATTTTCTTGCTGCTTATCCAGGGTGGGGTCATGGGGGTAGTTCCCTTAGCAGGGAAGCCCAGAATTCTCTCTCCCCTGGCACCTTTGCCAGCTCATCTGGGTGGATCCTGAGGTGTCCCCAGGTCACCTGAAAGATGAAGCTCCTATGGCATGTCCTGGGTGCTCCCTGGGGGCTCCTCCCCAGGGGGCCATGGCTGGAACACCTAACCAGAGCAAGGTCTAGAAGGCATCCTGACCAGATGCATGAGCCAACTCCTCTGGGTCTTCTTGATGCTGAGGAGCAGCGACTCTACTCTAAGCTCCTTCTGAATGACCAAGCCTCTCACTCTATTTCTAAGGTAGAGCCTAGCCCTAATTTCAGCTGCTTGTATTTGCAATCACGTTCTTTTGGTCACTACCAACACCTTGTGACCATAGATGAGGGTAAGAACAGCAATCAATCTGTGATTTAATAGCTTCGCCTTTTGGGTCAGCTCCTTCTTCACCATGACAGACCGATGCAGAATCCATGTCACTGCAGATGCTCACCGATTCATTTGTCGATCAGTCAGCTCCATCCTCCCCTGACTCATGAACAAAACCCTGAGATACTTGAACTCCTCCACCTGGGGTAGGACCTCCTTCCCGACCTAGAGAGGCCAATCTACCTTTTTCTGGCTGAGGACTATAGTCTCAGATTTGGAATCTCAGAATTTGCTGATTCTCATCCCAACCACTTCACACTCGCCTGTGAATCACTCCAGCAAGAGTTGGAGATCACAGCCCAATGAATCCAACAGAGCCGTAACATCTGCAAAAATCAGATACCCAATGCAAAGGCCACCAAAATCGATCCCTTCAACACCTTGGCTGCAACGAGAAATTTTGCCCAACCTTCATTGGAAACTTCTGGCGCCGGTCGTACAGGGAATGGAGAGCTGTACAAAGGGATCTGGTACATCATACTCCTGGAGCATCCCCCGCAGGAGTCCCCAAGGTATACAGTTGCCTTCTCCAAGTCCACAAAGCACATGTAGACTGGTTGGGTGAACTAGCATCGCCCCCTCCAAGACCTTGAAGAAGGTGTTAAGCTGGTCCACTGTTACACAACTAGAATGAAAACCACACTGCTCCTCCTAAATCCAAAGTTTGACAATCCAACAGACCTTCCTCTCCAGGACCCCTGAAGCAACTTTACTGGGGAGGCTGAAAAGTGTGATCCCCTTGTAGTTGGAACACACTATCTGATCCCCCACCACCCCAGCCTGCAAGTCCAGATGTTCTGTCCCCAATGTCCGTGGATGCTCCACTCCCAAGACCCTGCCACTGAAGAGCTTTTTTAACCACCTGACCTCATCCACAGAGTTAGGAGAGCCCACCTCTGGGTCCCTCATCGGAAGACATGTCGATGGGATTGAGGTCTTTGAAGTATTTCTTCCATCGACCCACAATATCCCGAGTTGAGGTCAACAGCCCCCATCCCCACTGCACACAGTGTTGATGGTGTACTGCTTCCCCCTACTGAGCCACTGGATGGTGGATCAGAATCTCCTCAAAGCTATCTGGAAGTTATTCTCCATAGCCTCTCCAAACTTCTCCAATGCCTGAGTTTTTGCCTCAGTCACCACCAAAGCCATGTTCCGTTTAGCTTGCTGATACTTGTCAGCTGCCTCTCGAGTCCCACAAGCCAAAAAGTCCTGATGGGACTCCTCCTTCAACTTGATGGCATCCGTCACTGCTTGTGTCCACCAATGAGTTTCAGGATTACTCCCACAACAGGAACTGACGAGATTGTGACCATAGCTCCGGTTTGGTCCTAAAGAGACCTTACTGGTGTTCTCCCCCACTATCTGAGCCAACACACAACTAGGTGGTGATCAGCTGACAGCTCGGCCCCTCTCTTCACTCGAGTGCCCTAGGCATGCAAGTCTATGAAACATTTCCCTCTAAAGTTAAATGAAGCAGAAGTAGAAAGTGACTATCAAAAAGAGAGGCTTCAGTAAATGTAAGTCAAATTTTTCTAAGGCAATAGAATTACATTTTCCTACTTTTATAGTTTTCACAAGGCAACTATCCTTGTCATTAAAAGTAGGCACAGTGCAACAATAAGGGAATTATGATCTGTTTGTGAAGCCGTCAAAAATAAAAAAATAAAAAAAATGTCTTAATATATTGTGTAACAATTACTTTTTTCTTTAATGTAATTGAAAAGATATGTCATAAGCATCTATTGTTTGGTGGGGGTTGTTCAGCTAACGTGTTCATACCACAGAGCAGTATTTAGCAGCTTTGTAACTCCTCCACTCTTTTATTGATTGAAACATTTTAAGGTGGATTTGAAGATTTATCATCTTTCTCAATATTAATTTGGGGTGGGGTGTTATTGCTCTTGAATAAATGCTATCCCTGGCAGTTATGGATGGCCTGGAGAAGAATGTAATTTGCTGTCTATTTTCTATTGATTTCTATGAAGGGGAAAAAAAAGAAAAAACTATTCAGCATTGACTTAGTAGCATTGATCACTATGTGAAAGAAAATTATTTCCAGGAAAATGTGCTTTTAAAATGTGGAATTTGTTTTCTAGTGTGACCACAGCTTTGTAAAAGTAATACAAAGTGGACAGTCAAAACAGTTAATAGCAATAAGCTGTAAAGTAACTAATGGAAACAACTGACTACACTCCACAGCTCCCAGGTATTGATATATTTTATTACTTTCACAAAGCAAAACAAAATTCCTAAAATATTGAGAATGGAAAAACATAGAAAAGCTCCAGTCAACCTTCCCTAGATAAAGGCTTGAAAAAAATCCAGTAAACTTGGCAGGTCCACCTTGGCAGATCAGCATAAGCTGAGAGATAATGAGATTGCATCAGCTCAGCATCTTTCTGTGTCCTCATTATACATTTTAATCAGCCTGCCAATTGATTACAGCTGTTGGTGCTTAACAAATACAGCCAAGATTAAGAAATATGGAGTAATCAACACTTGTAAGGGGCTCACTTGTTTCTAAGCATTCAATTTACAGTTAAAACAGATGAAGTTGTCTATCATGTGAACGTGTTTAATTTTATCTTTATCTAGAACAGTGTCCTACTTCAGTATAGGATCTTGGGCCACATTGAAACAACTCTGTGTAGGTTTGCTGCTGAAACTTTTTGGCAATGACATGATTTGGATTTTTTTTTCTAAATTCATATATCACTTCACAAGTATAATCCCATTTTATGATACATTTTTTTAAGAAAGTACATGTAAGTTATGTAAGCTAAATTGTTCATACATCCACACTCTTCATTGCCAACCAACTCGTTGGTCTAGCCCAGAATTTGCAGTAAATATTTATTAGCCACCTTAATGCCCAATTTCACTGAACACTTGTAAAGTACAACAGCAGCGAGCAGAATAAACCATGCAGAGAAAGATTCATCAGTGAAAGAGCAATACACCTACAAGCAGTATTTTGAAAGCAAGAATTTTCTAATTGATCTGCAGAAGAGGCTTAAATGTCAATGATATTCAGTTCAGTCCACCACAATGCACAGTGGCACACCAAGTTATTGGTAACGACTTTGTGTTCACTATTTAACTTCAATTCACATGCAAGGCAACACAGTTATAGATGTCCCATCTTAATTGTCTTATTGATAATGCAAGTAGTTACCAAAGTGCTTATCAAATTCAAAATATGCATGTACAGTGGCAAAGGTTTTGGCACCCCAGGCCAAAATTTCTTAGTTACAGTTGAGCAAGTAGAAAATGACCCCCATTAGACATGAAGTTCTAAAAGATCAAAAATGTAAAAGATAAAAAAAAACATCTGTTTTATGCTTAAAATATAAAGGGAATGTGTTACCTTTATACAACATGGACATCTTCTATTTGCTTAACTGTTAACAGTAATAGAAATTTAGCAAATGCTCAGACCATTTTAAGCAACTTCTTTTCAAGAATGCTCTGTGGGAGAATGGTGCAGACTTTGAATGCACTTCATGCTACAGGCACAGAAAAAGAAGACCTTTTACCAATGTATTATGGTATTAATGAAAACACAGTATACAAATGTGACCAAATAGAGGTTCTAATGTTCAGTGTTTAAATGGAATCCACCAGGGGAAATGATGTGAATGTTAGTAGAAGAAATGTGAAGACATTCAGCTCCTTCTGAGGTGTTTCTGTGAAAAACAGGGTAAATACAACTGTAAATATACACAGAAATGTTGTCCCCACTGAGTCTCAAAATGTGCCAACTTCTCTGCAGAGAAAGATATATTTAACACAAGTTTCTTCATCTCTGTTCAAATCGGGGTTTCTTTCAAATGTTATCAAGCAATGAGCTCTTCTTTGGTAACTCGTCATAAATCAGCTGCTTTTTTCATATGTCAGAGGTCTGCTCCTAATTCAGCCAGCCATCTGTATAAGCTTTTTAAGCCAGAGGTCTATCACATAATGTCTTATAATGGTGCCCCTGTATTATCAAAGAAGTGCATATATTTCTCCAAAGCAGTGAGGAGTTATGGAAATATATTGCCATGGGGTATTGTGGTTGTCTCAGTGGTGCTAAGCCCATTTATCATGATACTGTGACACCTGAGGGAAGATGCTCCCTAGGAGATTCCAGCACAGACGCTGATGCATGATGGTGCACACACATACTGTGTGCACACACACACACACACACACCTCCTGATGCACATATGCAAGTATATCAGCTTGCATCTAGCCACATAACATAGAGACCCACCAGGTATCTGCAAGTCTACACAAATGGTATCATGCATTGAAATGCACAAGGAGTGTTGGCACAGATTTCCATGCAGGCACATGTGTTCTCAAAGAATCAAATGATACACACAAGCTTTCACCTATATCAAAATAAGCTCATATGTACACATAGATTCAAATCTCATATAAAGCAGGAGTAACTAAAGCAACACAATAAGGCTGACGAGGAAGCCCAGAGGGTATGAGGAAGACTTCCTTCAATATAAGCTTGTTCTACCAACAGATTATGCATCCATAGTGGAACAGTAGGAACCAAATAAAAAGGCTCAGAAAATTTAAAAGTAAAGGGGAAAGGGACAAGAAAAAGCAGTTGAATAGGTCACTATAATTGCACAATAAAACAACAAAGTATTTAGTAAATTACAAAGTCAATATACTGTCTCTGTTTTAAATTCGATCAATAACATTTTGTGTGCTGTTATTAAAGAAAATGATCGTCAGTTAGTTTTTTTTTTGCAACTCATTGAATGTCAGTACAATCTCAAATTGGGTTATCAAACATTAGAAATAGTTAAAGGGTACTTGGCATTTATTGGTGTTTGTGAACAATGATTTTAAAACCAAAACCAGACTATCAAATGTTTTTAGAACAAGGAAGCTCTTATTACTGTGGCATGCACGTTTAATCAAAGAATTTATTTTAATGATTAATATCTACTATGTGTAATTGTCCATTTTTATAATCAAAGTAGATGTTTTAGAACTATTTAAGACTTATGTTACCCAAGTAAAAGCAGTGAACACATTCAGGGAATCAATGTTTTAATTTAAAAGGGTTATTGAAGTTTAAAAGTGTGAATTATTGCACAGTTGCACATCTAACCTCAATAAAGATGTAAATAGATAAAGTGTAAATACAAACCTCACTGCATCCTCATAAAATTTCAGGAGAGATGGTGTCTGACTGTTAAAGTTTTATTTGTTTATTAATTTTTTATCTGCTATAGAGGACAGTGTGGCTTCAGCAGCATACCGAGACATTATTTTCATCAAAATGAGCATTTTCTCTTCAAAATGGTTCTTAGAGAAGAAAGGTTGAGTCAACCAGCAGCATGTCTGGTAAAACCGCCTGTGAATGGATAATGAGCAAGGTTTAACACGCTTGCAGTTTTCTCAGGTAATATTGGATTGCATGTGATGGGTCAAAAGTTCTCCCTTAAATCTGATAAACCTGGCTTCTGCCTGTATTAAAACAAAGAGGTGAATGTTTAACTAAATCTGTTAAAATCCATCTCATTTTCTATCCTCATGAGTTCTGTCATTACTTAGGGAAGTAACAGAGAATCCATTAGGACCGTTTGAAACTTTAAATGAGTGAAAAGGAAAAGAAAAAAAAAAAAAACTCCAATAAACTACTTTACCAAAGGTGAACAAATTTTAATTTTATGTTAAATCTGATGTGGTGGATTCTGCCACATTTATCTACATTTTATGTTTATGAAATAGACAAACTAGATATTATATAAACTTGTGCTAATAAAGATTAAAGAAAGGCCAGCCTTGTTCTCAGAGGTTGCTCCATTAATTAAATCTGTGATTTGTGGTTAAAAAAACAAACAAACAAAAACAAAAAAAACCCCATCTATTTGGCCAAGGGTGGTGAGAGGATTGTTTTAGGACTTTATCTCTGCATTTAGTTGCCATTTTCCCACTTCGTTCGGGTCATACCCTGGCAAAAAAGATATTCTTCTTGAGCTGCAGCTATTTTTTTACTGAAATCTGATGAATGAACAGCACCATAACAGAAAATGCAGGCACATATAAATAGTAGAGAAAATGAAACAAAGTTAGCAAAACTGCACAACTTTTGCTGTTGTAGCTCCTAAAATTCTTTACCTGCTCATCCTCATCTGGCAACAGACAGCCGCTCATATAGTGGCAACGGCAACTTGCAGTGGCATTTTCAGCAGCTGCCACAACCTGTCGCCACAGCACTTTTTCTGCTATGTTTAGTATCCTTCTCTACCTTTTGGGTGCTTCCGCAGGTGCCTTTGACGGTGCAGAACATTTTGTCGACATTGTAGGGTGTGTTGGGGAGAAAACTTGCAAACATACAGTACAGTACTTCAGAGTCACACTGCTAGCAATCAATGATTTATGGAAATTTTGCAAACTGAATGCATTCTGTACTGTACAGGAGACACGGCAAGCCAACCAGGATGCAGAACAAAATGCGCTGTAGAAAAAAAAAAAAAAAAGCATGCAAAAATACACAAAAAAAAAAATCTGTGAAACTGCGAGGCTGCGAAAGGTAAAGGTGAGCGAGGTACCACTGTACATCTACATGCTGTTGCTTCCTGTCTCGTTTTTCTTCTCTTCACATTTCTCTTCTGTTTACTATATCCTTTCTTTTACTCCAACCCTCTTTGTCAATTCCAGCATTATTATGTAACTTCAGCAATAGAATAATTTAAAAATAAAGCACAATATTTGGTTATAAAAAGGCCATTACACACCGGGACCGTTGCGAATAAACAACACGATATTGCAATTAATTTGGAGGAGAAATTTCAAAGTTTTTGTCTATGCACACCAAGTGCAAAATGAAAGTGCGAATAAATTATGAAGATTCTATAACATATTCGGAAAGTGGGAAAAAAAAACATGGACTCCACAGGCAACGACGATATTGTGCTGATGCTGCCAAAAAAAATAATAAAAAAATTAGCGCACCGGGTGCATCCTATCCTTGAAAGGAGAGGGGAGCTTGGGGAGTTTAATTGTTTAGTCCAGGAGCTGAAGCTGTACTACGACCACTTTAGGACCAACTTTTGGATCTTCTTAATTCAGCTCGTTGGCAATTGTTTGCCACACATTGTCTTTGTGATCATTGTCGCGGTAATTCTTGTCTCGCTTTTCGAACAAACACGAGTGTTGTGAGACAAATGTAATAAAATGCTCCGCCACGGTGAGACAACGTTTGAAAGAAGCAGCAGTGAGAAGTGAAACTCGCTTAGCTCGCGACACCGGCTCTGGTGACGCTATCAATACGTCGTCTCTGATTGGTCGATTGTGTCTCTGTCGGATGCAAGTATTAAGAAAAATCAACGTCAGTCCAAAAAAATAAATCTCGCAAAATCGCATAATGGAAATTCGTCACTGATGTGAATGTTTCCATTGACTTCTCATTGATTCGATAAAAAATATTGCCGTGCGAATTAGTCGGACGAAATGTTCGGAGAAGGTATGTAATGGCCTTAAGAGTGGCCTAATATCCATAAAGCTTATCTTGGCAAAGCAAATTTATTCAGCACAACACAGTGTAGCGGAAGGTACCAAGATGTTGGAATACCTTTCTGGCTTATCTCAAACCCTCTGCGTGATAGGTTTACGACTGGAGACCTAAACTCCCGTGGTCCAGAACAGATGGGAACTGTTGTTTTAAAACTAAGACTGTCCTCACCCCCTTTTGGGTAAATAAAGAACATTTGCTTTACAAGTCATAAAACCAACCCAAAACTCAGAACCGTTATCTTCAAAAAGAGATGTGATTGAATCCAGAAAACTGAGGTGCCAGACTGCAGGGGAAAGTATTAACCATTTCTGATTAACTCCCTTTCTCAGAGAGCCTCGTCTAAGGACGTTTCACACCCATAATTTAACTTAGAGATAACACCTACATTCCATATCTGGTCTTTGTTAAATATGCAAAAAGAGGTATCTAGTTTGGAACTGGACTGCTTTTAAACTTAATTCTGAAACGGCACTAAGCATTGGATTTTTGAGGGAAAAATTAATTCAGAATGATTCCTCACATCAAGAAAATACAGATGCTTTTTGATCCAGTTTCTGTGATCAACAGGGGCAAAGTTGTAATTATGCTGGATTCAAAGTTAGATCGCCTCCTAGTGGCGTTTCATGGAACAACACTTTTTGGACTAAAGAAGACTTCTTTTGTTTAGGACTTTCGGAAACTTTAAAGGAGCATGCTTATCATTTAATATCCCTAGCTCAAGGGAGAATGTATCATTTTTAATATGCAAAATCTTCTTTCCAGGTATCGGATTCCATAGTATATCTTTGATCTGTGTTGATGATATAAATGTGTGTTACATTTATGAATAACTAATTTTTCTGGGTAAGATCTGAAGTGTGTTTACTCTTAAGCCAAATTATTAACATGTGTCCTTATGCAATGTGTTTTGATAATGTCTTTATCGTTCCATTGGGATATGGGAAAATAGATTTAGAACTAACATATGTAATTTGATCTAACTTATTCCCTTTGTATGTAAATTAGTCTTACTAGCGCCAATAGTTCTATGCTGTGATTGGATTAGCAGTGTAGAACCCGCCTCTTTCAGAAAAGACGGCCCTCAACTTAAAATGGAAAGTTTGGAAAGTTTTAGAGGAGAAATGAAAGGTAGAAGAAGAAGAAAAAAAAAAAGAAGGAAAATGATACAGATCTGTAAAATGAACTCCTCGGATTAACATTAGAACGTTCAAACTTAGTTTGTTTTGTCTTCGTTTAGTCTTTTTAGGTTTAAATATTATGCAAAAGTAACCCGGAAACGTTTCTACGTAACCGAGATAAACTTCCAGCAGGCATCTGCGCTTTGCTGCGTGAAGGAATCCTCTTCCTTCACCTAAATCCGAGCCATCTAGCTATCAGTTGGGTCGACCAAGCCTGACCGACCCCAACCAACGGCTCTGATACAACTGATGCCATCCGGCACTGCTACTTTGCCACTGCCAGTTTCGCCATCCGGCTTGCCAAAGGGGAGGCTCAAAGGCTTCGAGGTTCACGTTTTGGGACACTGGACCGGAGAGGTCCAAACACGGGCTGCTTGTCTTCTGGTCACGAGAGAATTCCAGGAGGTCCACCTGCACTCTTCTCTCCAGTCACCCACGACTGCTTCCTGATCACTCTTTGTGACCAAAGTAAGACTGAACCGAACCCATTCCCATGATCATAGCTGGTGCCTCTTTAAAACCTCTAGCAAAGTTAATTCTATTCCCAAAGTCCCGTCGAATTTCATTGAATCCAATTTCATATTGGCTACCGCTAAATCCTTGCATAAATTATACTTTTCCTCACCCTTCTTTCTCCACAATAGTGTCAGCTCATTATTTAGGAAATTTTCCCATATTCCAAGTCTTCCTAAATACCAATATTAGCCTACTATAACTTCTCCTTTGTTCTATTCCATCCTCAATCATTTCTTTGTTTTCTGTCTTTTAAGCTGATTTACCCTGTCGACGACCCTTAGAACATCGCCAGAGCCTTTAAGGCGATATTGATAAATTCCATATTTTCTGACATATTCTACTGCTTGCTGTTAATTATTGGTGGTTAATAAATTGTATACATTTATTGTAATTCCGAAGTGTCTGTGGTTGATTTTAATGAGTTCATTGTCCCTTCAAACGAAGAAACTTCTCAGCTTCAGGAAATTAAATATTTTAGTTAAGAATACTTTCTTAGATAAAATTACCCACTTACAGTTGTCTCTTCTGGACTGTTACAAATGTACTATTTTCTACAGAAGAGTGTTGCCCCTAATCGAAGCAATTAGACCTTAGAAGGCCTCATAAGTAATTATAATAATTTTAATAAAGTTACTATATTAATATCGAGGTAAATCGCTAGAACTGCATGACCATTATTCTGCTTGCTAAGATACAGATATATATTGCAATTTATTATCTGATGTAACAGAAGAAATTCAAACATGTCAAGGTCTGTTATGATTAAATTATTATCCAATCATTACTTTTCTCTAACAGAATAAACAGCCAGTTGAAAAAGAAATTTGAGATTTTCATGCCAGAGTTCCTACTGTAGCGATTTGAAATCGACTGAAACAGTGTTGACACATTCTGTTTGGCTGCTATTAATAAAATTTTTATCTACCTTGTTTGTCTACTGGGGGGCTTGTTGAAGACTAAACTAAAAGAAAGAGTGCAAGGAGAGAAGGGACTTGAAAGAAAGGCACTGTAAAAAAGAGAAGTCTACATGATTCAGCTTAAGCACTGTGTGACCACAATCATCAGTCCCATTGATCTATTGTTGGCTGACATGCTGCACTGACCTTTACTTACATTATCTGCCATCTTTTCACTATAAACCCCAGATTTATGGCCTTAGAGAATGCCAGGCCCCTAAAAATCTTGTCTCCTTCTCTACTTTGTCATGCTGTCCTTCCCTCTTTTGCTCCCTTTTTTCAAGCAGGTTTTATACCCCCCATCATGTCATCTCTTGAACCCCCTTCAGTGTGCTGGCTTGCTTTTAAACAGCAGAGAAGGTCAGAGTCGTTAGTGGCATGGTAATAGATAATGTCAATTAGAAGGCCAGACTTATAGGAGATAATGATATAATTGCATGTCAGGCCATTACCAAGCTTTCTCTCCGGTTAGAACATGCACCTGCTTAAACTGCATTTGCATCATTTTATCATTTTTGAAGGCATCCATAACGTGTCACTGGTGCATTTGTGATGCTCGAACTTTAACTCAAATACATTTTGCCTTAGTCCATAAAATTATGAAATTACATTCAACTTCTTTGTATTCTACAAAACATAAGACTATCCAGACAAAACTAAAAATCTTTATACATGAGTGTGAGGGTGTGGCTAAAACCAACTGCAATAAAGCCATCTATAAACCACTGTGCTGTTGGGTTCCATACCATCTTCAATGAAGAATCCACCAAAAATGTGATGGCACTGACTTTCACAATGAGAAGGTGTGCATTGTGTGAAAAATGAGAACAGTATAGAGGTGTTTCCCTATCTTTAATCAAAAGCAAAAGTGTTTAATTTAAAATCAAGTTGCACTCAAATATCATATTGCTCTCTTTCAAATTTCTGCTTTCACACTCAAGTCTTTTTTTTTTTTTTAAATATATCGTAATTCCTTTTAAAACTTCTCTTCCCAAGCTTACTGTTGCAGGTTCAGTTCTCCTGTGCTCAAGTTGGTCTCTTTCTCTCACACCCAGACATATTCTCACTTCTGCTTGCGCACCCTGCGCCACCTCCACTCCCTTCTAGTTGGGATTGTGATCCACGAAGAGCAGACATCCTTTTTTATGAACTCTGTGATGTTATATGAATGAGAGGACTCCACTGTAACACTCATCCCAAACGAAATTCAGATTTTTAACAGATTCTGTCGGCTGTAGATGATGATAGCGCGACAGAAGGCAGTTGAAACAAAAAGGACGTGCATAAAAAAAAAGCACAGAGCTGCTGTGTCTATCTCCTGTGATTGATGTGCAAGTGTAATATGACGGCGTAGCGTCACACAACCACCAGGAGAGGGGGGCAACCTGCTACACCGTCAAGGAACTTCACCACATGGTTAGGTTCTATAAAAGTACCACAGGCCAGAGACGTATCATATAAAACAGCATAATTTTATTAGAACACAAATCCAAAATAATGGTAGCACTGTGGCAGAAGGTAAAATCACTGTCAGGGGCCGACCCAGCACACGGTAGCTCCAATCACCAACGGGGAAAAAAAAAAGGGGTCTGTACCCTAAACACCCACCTTATCACTCACACTGCGTACACAGCAAACAAAGAAAATTGTGGACCACCACCAAGGACTGGACAACTGCTTGGGCCTGCAGCACCTGACAAAAACAAAGTAGAACACAGTTTAAAACACAATGACCACAGTGCTACACATTCAGGAGCAAAATAAGCAAACAAAATAATAAAAAACATGCACAAAAGATTAAAAAAACCAAAATAATCAAGCAACGAAAGGAACCAACAAATTAATACAAACACAAGAAAAATAAAACACAGGCCTGCTGGCCAATTAGTCTATGCTTCAGCCGTCAGTGTTAATGAGATTCGGGCAGCAGTCTGTCCGGCCCACAGGCCGCCGCCACTTTAAACCATTTGATTCAATATGTCTTTATTGGCACTTACAAAGTATATCCAAACTTCAAGTAATCCAGTAATTGCAGATATATTAATATTAACTGTGCATGCTAAGCTAACAAAATAATCAGTTCTAGCTCAGGATATTATTGTTTTTATAATTTTGACCAAATGTTTGGCATGTAACATGGTCCAAATGTCCACCCTGTTGTGGGACATTTTCATTTTGATGGATACATGTTCTTAATGCATAGTCAAAGTGGTTTTTGCATTTTTGAATGCCTAAAATGTCCCTTATTTGGTCAGTGAAAGTATTAAAAAAAACAACAACAACAAATACATAAAAACTTATCTTGAAAAATAAGCAGGTTTAATTTTAATGCTAAATGTAAATTCAACACATTTCATTTGAAATGAAAAGAAAGTTCAATGGACATGTGCCCTGTTTTTAACAGATTTAAGTTTCTTAATTCATTCACCATGATAATAACCCCATAGACAATCAAAATATTAAATTAAATTCTATTTAATTTATGTAAAAAATAAAAGAGTCACAGGGTGGACACAACAGTAGCAGGGTGAAAAAGATGTAACAGGATGGACACATTGCATTGTCTCACCATACATTTAATTTACAAAAGAAAGAACAAATCACTAATTCATCATGTTATTATAGTATAAAAACAATGCCCAACCAACATAAATATCAGGGAAGGTTTTTAGTTTTCTATTTAGACAGTTAACCTATTTGTTATTCTATGAACTTCTACACCTTTCTGGGCAAATCTTTTTTTAACAGGCCTTAAAGAAGGGGGGACAATCAACACAGAGACGGAACTTATTTTAAAGTTTTAAAGCATTAAAAATATATTATTAAAAAATGTAATTTGTTCATAAAGTTGACAAAAAAATTCCATTAAAAATAACAAAATGTGTATAAATTGTTTAATTTTTATGACTTTTATTTGTAACAGTACTTGCACAAACAAGAGTGGGGACAGGTCAGTTTGGCCTGTTTGTATCAAAATAAGATAAAGTAATCTTAATTAAGTAATAATTTTTATTAATATTTTTATCATTTATGGCAGAAGTGGGCTTATAATCAAATGTGTGATGCTATAAATTTAAATCCGGATGTTATTTAAACAAAATATACCATGTAACAACATGGAGACTCAAATGGCACCGAATAGTATGAATGACCCAGCTACTGTTTCAGACTAAGCTAGCTTCCACATTCCTAGATGAGGCACGTCGTGCTGGGTGGAGTGGAGAGGGACATCTAAGTGGCCTCCTTCAGCTGTACCCTGTGGCGGCTTGCCTCTCAGTTTTAATTACATTTAGACATCAAAACATCATAAACACAAACAACTTTTGGGGGGTGTGCCATGTAGTGTATGGCGGGCGGGCCTGCTTGGGTGGTCTCGTTCCCAGCATGGTGTGATTACTGCTCCTCGATTTTAATCGCAAACAAGTGGGTGGGTGGAGGAAGGATTGGGGTGGGGAGTGAGGCTGGAGGAGGATGGTGGGTGGTGATGCTCTGGGATTGCCGCTGATCGCCGGGGTCTCTGGGCTGCCCTAGTCTGCCTCTGGCCTCTGTGGAGGCGTGGTCATATTTGGATGATTACACTCATCTCTGCACAATCCTGAACAAATTTGCTTTGCCAAGGGGAGGCTTATAAGTATAAGGCTCCTCTTGATAGTCTGATTCCTTTATTTATTTACTGT
>JBAMHW010000012.1:15602126-15616358 GCA_037177495.1 Rhadinocentrus ornatus | reverse complement strand
TACATACTCTGGGTACTGAAAGTAGCCGGTTTCGCGGACGAAGATAGGCTATAAGTGTTAGAAATTATCACTTCTATTGGTTCCGTATGTTTATTCATCGTCATTGAACCTCCAGATTAAGCACTGTGGTGTGCTGTAAACAAAACGGTACTTGATCTGAAAACTGATTAGGAAACACCACCAGTTAGAGAACTGGCCTGTTTCCATGGTACCGCCGAGCCTTACCTGATAGTACGTCACTTTAGATAAGAGTCCACAAAGTACCCATAGAGTACTTAAATAATGTTTGTTGTTGAAGCATTTATTACCTGGGCTCAGACGCTGCTGTAGGGGAGAAGAGAAGGCAACAGATAAATGTTTTAATAAAATGTCATGTCATGTCATTATCTGTACCGCTTGTTCCTATTATGGGTCGCGGGGTGAGCTGGAGCCTATCCCAGCAGTGTGTCAGGTGAAAGGCAGGGTACACCCTGGACAGGTCACCAGTCCATCGGAGGGCCAACATATATAAGGACAAACAACCATTCACGCACACACTCATTCCTAGGGAGAATTTAGAGTCACCAATTAACCTAACATGCATGTCTTTGGACTGTAGGAGGAAGCCGGAGAACCCGGAGAGAACCCACGCATACACGGGGAGAACATGCAAACTCCACAAAGAATAATAATAATAAAATGTTTCAATAAAAAGTTTGCTGCATCCCTGTTTTAGCCTCTTCATTACTGCATTTCATATTTTTAAAAGACGATTTCTAGTATAATCAGTTTCCTGTTGCCAAATGTGAACTGTACCAGTGTAAACATCAATAAAAACAGATGTATATGATCAGAGCTTAATTTGAGCCGGATCTAGCCGGAACGTGTTCCGGCACCACCGACATTGGATCCGCCACCTGCTGTGTCACTATAAAAA
Source organism: Rhadinocentrus ornatus (assembly GCA_037177495.1). Classification (NCBI taxonomy): domain Eukaryota; kingdom Metazoa; phylum Chordata; class Actinopteri; order Atheriniformes; family Melanotaeniidae; genus Rhadinocentrus; species Rhadinocentrus ornatus. The sequence continues at coordinate 15,615,442 of JBAMHW010000012.1, read as the reverse complement.
AATCGCTAAAAAAAATAAAAAATATTCTAAACACGAAACAAACATTTATATATATATGTTTGTTTCGTGTTTAGAATAGTTTTCTGTTTTGTTACTGTGTATTCCCCGTTGAGGTTACACAAAAAAATCTTGTGTTTGCATAATTTAGAGGTATTCTAAGGTAAATGCAGAATCGGAGGGAGGAGAGGATCAGGTTACACTGACACCAGTGATTATGAGATTGCAGTAAGCTTTCACTCAGACGGAAAAACCTTATAGTTCGAAGAATACTATTGCTATTGCTGTTTAGAAAAGAAATGTTTCGGCCTAGTTTTTATTTTGTTTCATCTTTTTACATTTCGCACCCAGTAAACTCTGATGTGGTCATGTTTTTTTTCTTTTTCTTTTTTGTCAGGCTAGCTTTCGGAAATTAAAATAAATATTGTCCTGTTATGCACACAGTGATGTTTTGATTTACTTAAAGGGTACCTGGGCCGTGTTTGAGTGTGTGTGCGTGTATGTATTCCGTTACTTCAAGCCCCCCCTTTTATGTCGGAACGCCCCCCCTTTGCGTTCTGGGACCTCCTGCTTTACAAATTAAGCACTGTATATGATGTAAAGTACTTTAATTTAGTGAAGATATCTATGCACATTTAAAAGCTGTTTTACTAATGTTTTAAATTGGACTTTATACTAACAGGTATGGGGAGACCTACAGAGACATGAACGTGTGCTGATGGTTTCTATTATCTACTGAGATTGACTAATACAGTGTAGACCACAGTACTTTGTTACACAAACGAGGCTTTGGAAAAGGCGACAACGCTTTGTATTGCTTTTAGTGATGTATTACTTGGATGCAGCTGATCGGCCATGGAAACCCGATCCATTAATCTCTCTTCACACTGTTCTTGAGCTAACCTGAAGGCTACATAAAGTTTGGAGGTCTGTAGCAATTGACTGTGCAGAAAGTTCCCGACCTTTGCGCACATGTGCCTTAGCATCCACCGACCCTGCTCATTCATTTGACGGGCCCTACCACTTTGTGGCTGAGTTGCTGTCGTTCCCAATTGCTTCCACTTTTTTAAGATGTCACTGACAGTTGACTGTCTGTTGGAGTTGGAGACAGTTGACTGTAGAATATTTAGGAGTAAGGAAATTTCACAACTGGACTTGTTGCACAGGTGGCATCCTATCATAGTACCATGCTGGAATTCACTGAGCTCCTAAAAGAGAAACCCATTATTTCACAAATGATTGTCAAAACAGTCTGCATGCCTAAGTGCTTGATTGTATACAGCTTTGGCCGTGGAAGTGATTGGAACACCGGATTTCAATTATTTGGATGGGTGAGTAAATTATTTTGGCAATTTACTGTATATATAAATATACATGCGTGTGTGTTTTCAAAACACACTGTTGAAGTTTTTATTGGTAATTGACACAACTTCAATCTTCCAGGAATTCATACATAACCTTGATTAATGATGGACAAAAGACACAGTGCTATTACATGCTTATTGACTCCAAATCTCCAACATCAGGAGGCTTCAGCATCCTCCATTAAAACTCATTAACTGTAATTAGTGCTGAGCAGACAGCGGTAAACAGAGTGGTTTCATGGACAGGCAGTGACATTTAGATTTTTCTGCAAAAAAGAAAAAAAAAGTGTTGGTGTGTGGAAGGATATTGGATTTTAGGAATGAGTGCTGGGAAGTTTTAAACAGCCTAAAGTATGTATTTATATGTTTTATGACTCATTTGCAGATGTGGCAATCTGGAGGTCAAGGTAATTGCAGCATATACCAAATAACTTATGTCATAATTATCACCATCATCAGTCACAGGTGATAAGTCACACTTTGCAGGCCATATACTGTTTGCCCAAGACATGTAGCAGAAAGATATCTTACATTTACTTTGTTTTGGACAGGTGAGAACCAACCCATCGCCACAACATATGACAGTTGGTGTCATTCAAATAAACATCACAGTTGGCATTCACAGTAAATGCTTGATGCTGTACTCTGAGAGTTTTGCTACAGGCTATAGTCATTTGTGTTCAGGAGCAGATGCGTTCTTATAGTAAACAAGCTCCTGCTTGGTTATAAAACTTCTTATAACCCTCTGTGCAGCTCTCATTTTAACAAGCAATACTCTCAGCCCTTCTTGCTGAGTCTAGATGACCATCTGTGTCTTTGTCTAATACGCAAGGCCTGACAACTATTTAAATGAACTGTAATAAATGGATTCCAGGCAGTGAGGCCCTAAAAAAAACTTTACAAGCAAAGCACTCACTACAGTAAGCACTTAATTAATATTTAAGACATCTCACCTTAAATATTTTAAATACAAATTCCTTGGTGAGATGTTTCTTTCTGTTATTTCTAGATGATTAGAAAATCATACCAGTATTGGAAGTCATTTGCTTCTGGTATTAAAATTAAAGATAATACCCTAACTTAATATTTAAATATCATGCTGTTTTAAATCAAATAAAACCACAACTAGTTTATACCCTATGATCTTTTTAGGATCTCATGAATTCATTTATATTTTTTGTCTTAGAAATGAAAACATCCAACTATAACTCGCAAGTGAGCTCCAGTGTGAACACTGTGAGACTACTTTATATCATTATTAGTAATCTCTTTATCTGGAGACTACTGAACCACATCTCCAGTTTTTTTTTTTTGTTTTTTTTTATCTGACCTTCTTGATCATCTCCTGGAACAAAATTTAAGAAAATAGCACACACACGTATTACTACATTATCATAAATCTTATGAGGGTTATGATAGCATAAATTATAGGCTAACATTGACTAATGTTAAATCCTGTCAAAAACCCATCACTTCTCTCTAACAGTTCTCTCATGCTCTCTTGTTTTTCTATTAATTCCTATCACATATCCTACCAGGCTATGTTGCTTTATGAATTAAACACATTATCCCTTTATAATCTACAGAAGTAGGGCCAGATCTATGACTTATTAATGAAAAACTTGCTGGACATTGATAAATACATAACATGATGGTCGCGTCATGGGAATTAATCTTCATTTTGTGATTTTCTGATTCATTAATCCATCTAATTACCACAGATTTCACTAAATATCGTCGTCCTGATCTATTTCATTCGGTTTCTGGCCTTGCTCTCCAAACCACTGCACACACCACCTCCTCATCAGAGTTATGGATTTCTACATAATGAATGAGTCTGTCTAAGTAGAAGGAAAAAAGGCTCTTAGCAGTGTGATGAATTTGGTACATTATCAGATTACATGTCTTATCAATTTAGATCTGCCCTTACTGCAGCCTGAAAGAGCAAGAATCAAAGTGTAAATGTGGACAGTGATGTATAGATCCACCACTATGCTCTGTCATATAATATTGACTGAGGAAATGAGTGTAAAAACATGATGCAATTTTTTTTCGCTTGGTCCACATTTATGAACAACAGACATCTCTACAAGTCATTCAGAAATCGATTTTCTGTGAATTCAAATTGTGTAATTGTGAAAATCATGTTTCTGTTTATTTGATTTGCTTTGTTTTCATTTAAAGAAAAAGGAAATTCCTGATTGCAAGGGGGTCAGAGAGAGAATAAGACGTGCAGCAAACGGCCTCAGGCGGAGTCAAGCAACTCTTCAGAGAGCTGTAGCCTCCGTACACGAGGTGACGGTTCAGCTAGTTATAACGCCACCTCATGATTATTAATATTAATTAGTCACTTAAATACAAAACATTAAATAATAAAATGCTTGTAATAAACTACTTTCTGCAATTTTTCCAGTCATTTGAAGGATAGAAGTTGCATCTCATTTTCCTCTGCCCCCTTGTGTTGGCTTTTTTGTAAAGTGAAGACCAACAAATAGCACCGTTTGACCTCTGCGTAACTTCTGTTCCATTTTTACGCCATATATGATCCCTTTTCTGCTGTTTCACTACTTTACTGTTTCTGGGTCCCCACACGCCCCTTGAAAGACCAACAGGTGTCTGTTTCTGTGTAAACCAAGGCAAATGTACTGGAAACACAGACAGTTTTTATGACTGTCCAGGCCCCTTGAACTCTGTCACCACTATCCCATAAAACTAAGTAAATAAGAAAAAAAAACAAAAAAAAAAAACCCCACAGAAACATGACCTGTAAGCTTTCACAGTTCCAAGATTCCCTAAAACCATCATTTTCCTTGACTTGACCCACACTAGTAGATCTAAAATCCATTAAAATAGATACGGTCAAAGTTGAACTTCATGTCAATGTCCAAAAATCTGTAGCACCTATTAAAACTATAGGAATTTTTTGTATTCTGTGTTAACTTAGGAAAATTCATCAAATTTCAGACAAAAAGAATTACTTTTAGGATGTTTCCACTGCCGTCAAATGTCAAAACAGGTCAAATTTGACCCGAACTGTATGTAAGGATTAAGATGAATGCAGTTCTGTGAAATCCACATATTCCAAATGTCCTCCTTCTGAGGTATCCACCAGTATCAGTAGAGCACAATAATTCCAGTGACGCGATAAATAGGGCGAGAATTTCAAAATTTTACAGTGAAGCTAGAATCTATTGTGAAATGTGGAATATCATGGAATTTGGTCATATGTCGGTATCATCTGTTATCTCAACCAAGTTTTTCATAGTACCTGAGTCAAATGAACATTAAAGCTAGTTGAGAGTTGAATGTACTTTACCTTTTAAAAATGTTTAAGCAGCCATAAAGGTGGCATATAATAAAGCCAAAGAAGAGCTGCTTTTCATGAAATTCAAGTCCAAACAGATCTCATGAAATGATTAAAAGTACGTAAATCTGGGAAGGAAAATTTGTCATAAGCAGCACAGCCTCATGAGCCATCTCAGAATTTTAAAACCTTCCATTGGTTGCACTGGTTGCACATTCACACACCGATGAATACACTGTTAGCAATTAGAGTTCAGAATCTTGCCCAAGATTTTACATGCAGTGTGGAGAAGCCCGGATTGAACTACCAACCTTCCAATTGACAGACAACCATTAATCATTTAGACTGATGCTTGACATTTGCTGCTGGAGGGAGAATTTTTAAGCTGCTTTAATTCATATCTTAGCTCATTTTAATTTTGCTACATGGTTTGTGTTGCAGGACGATTAGTAGCTACTGCTCACTTATACTCAAAATTTTCTCTCACACAAATAGTAGGAAGTTTTATGTTGAAATATAGAGTAATACTGTAACCTGATGTGAAAATCTGCCAAAAGGGGGAAAAAAAAGTTATATCAGAATATGAAGTCAACCTCTTCTGGCTACGGCTCCCTGCTGTCAACAAGCCGTTTGATCTTTTTGAGTTGGTGAGTCATGTCTAATTTTTCCCCCCTCATTCTATGCCTGCAAAAATAACCAGAAACTCCTTTTATTTTTACAGAATGAAATCATAAATTCTCTTTTTTTTTTTTTTTTTTTTTGTAAATGCTTGTGTCATTTCAATTAAATCATCCAAAAACATGTAATCAAGCTGTTGATCATAAAATGCTAAAAAACTGTGAAATAAAATTGCAATTCTAAGTGCTTGTGTAATTTAGCAGTTCATAAACACCCACATAAAGACACAAATAAAGACCTCTCTGTTCTTCCTTATAAAACATCAAAGCCCCAGCTGTTCTGATTTGCATACACAGTGCACACATCAAAGAGTCATACATGCAGTAGATCATATGTGATACCACACGCAACCTTTATTCTTCACATGACATAACTCATAGGACCACCAACAAGTACATGGAATGAAATTAAGTTAACATGGAAAACATTTGGCTTAATGGTTCATATAGTATTCTCTAAACTGCGTTGTTCATCTTAAAGTTGTTTAGCTGCTTGTCGGATGGATATGCCCAAGTGTTAACTAGTAAAATTTTGCGATGTTGTTAAAGCCCTGCTACAGTGTGAAAGATCCAGAGATGAACCCACATCACTAAAACCTGTTACAACCACTTTTGGTGAAAAATGCAGTCACAGAAAAAAGCAGCACTATACTAAGCAGACTGTATTTAAGTAACAATGGTATCTAATAATTATCAACTTCTCAAATTAAATGCATTTCTTTTCTTAAAAATTGCTAGTTACTTTTCACATCACAGGCCAAAGTTTTCTTTATTTACCTTTTGGCACATTGTAGTAAAGTGGTCTGAGAGGAAGCTAGACTTTTGCATCTTCTTTTGACTCTGTCTTTGTGCCTTTGAAAATCTAGTCCATGACAGAAGACTTTGGCCACAGGCCCTTTCATGTCTTTCTAGAAAGAAAACATTCCTATTGGATTTCCATTTTACAAATGCAGATGCATATTTTGTTAGATGGTGGAAAAGCTGATTCAGTGGCAGAAAATTCAAAAGTAGAGTTTCTCTTTCAACATTGGCAACTGTAACTGCACTGCAAAGCACCCTGAAAAGCAGAATGAACTTATAAAAAAAGACAGTTTTAAAGACTGATGATGATCTTACTAAATCAAATAACACAATGAAACAATCTCATAGAACTAAATTAAATTCTTCTGAGTTTGCTGCTCTTATCCTGGATGAGCAAGTGAATAACTGCATCTTTCTGCATCTTTCACCAAACGTGTCAGCTTCTGTTCAGACATATGCATGGCAAGGAAAGAATGTCATGATTATCAATTTGGCTCCTGTGTTAACAGATTACAGCATCCATACCTACTGTATGAGATTTACATGTCAGTCATGGCTCAAGCAGAGCTGCAGCTACATCCCATTTAGAGTTTCAGTGGTGCCTATTTTTTATTTGCATAGTAAGAATCACAGAAGCTGTTTTCAGCAAACAGACAGGGACAATATTTGTTGCTCACTCTATTGACTCATATCAGTTACAATGCATCTTAATGCAGCATTAATATAATATGTCACAGACATTAGAAATACAGCTTTCATGTACTGACAGGGATAATGATAAAATATCTTCAGATCACGTTTACAACTGACTATAACAGAGTAACAGTTGAGTAACTTCCAGGTCTTTACATTTTGACTTATATCAACCATGGATTACACAAAAACTATTCATGGCCATTATCAGGGTCAGTGCTGTTTTAAAAGCAGCTGTATTTCTGGGCCACAGCAGTAAGTGATAGAAATACAAACATACACTGTGATACAGCAGTTCAGCAAGCACATGCAAAATCCACACAGTCTTCCTGGTGTAAACGTGGCCATGAACTGCATAAATAATGGTTGGATGATGCTGAATTGCTAAAGTGAGATACCACCTCTTGCAGCTAGATAGTGGCTCCAAAATATATCCTCTATCTTTCTATCAAAAACTATCAACATTTTTCCCACAAACTATTATTTTCTCATTAGTCCTGGAAAAAATAGCATATTGTCCAACTGGTTTAAGCATAACTGTTCAGCTCCAATCTCTTGCATATATGTTGTCACTTCTGACTGTGGCTATTTTGACACCCATACTTTTCATGGTAAGAGGGTCCCCACACAGTTTAGCTTTTTATTCATTTATATATTTTTTTTACAAACTTTTTTGCAAACGCTGCACAGTTGCTCTGCATCTCTGCACTGTGTAACCCCCTCCTCTCTCCCTCTCCTGTTACTCCTTGAATCATAACATAATTGTCTGTGATCAGCTGGTCGGATTTCCTATTCCAGTGTGTGTCTTGTTGGTTTGTTGTTCCACTCGTGCTGAGGATGGGGAAACTATCAAAATGTTGATGCAAAACAGTAGCCCGTTTAAATTTGATAGTTATTTGTGTGCATTAATTAATTTTTTATTATTTTCATTATTGGCTGTGGTTCGCTGGTGACACAGCTTTAAAATCTGCTGGACCAGGTGTAGAGTAGAGAGTCCAGATCAGCAATGTTGTGGCTCATTGGCCTGGGTCCTAAATAATTGTGGCAATTGCGGGCTTCATCGGCAAGGATATGTGCCGTATTCCGTTGTTGAAAATGAGGGCTTTAGGCAGCTAATGAAAGTAATAGAACCGCACTACGTAGTCTTTCTCTTTCTTAAAAATATCTTCCCAAACATGTACCAGCCAGTAAAAGAACTAGAAGTAGAAGTGATGTAACAATTATGAAACACGCATAAGGTGGATTTTATTTTATTTTATTTTTTTTATAGCGTTGATTGGGTTCTTCTGCACTTGCAGGATTTCCTCTGAGGACACGACTACTGTGGTGCTGTGTGGAGTCTCTGGCCTTACCCTCTCCAACCACAGTGGAAGCATCGCCCACCCAGCTGGAACACCCAGGAAGTATAAAGAAATTTTATTTATCACTAAATAAACTGGTGCCAATCTCAGTTGTGTCTGTACATATTTATTTCATAAATTAAAATAAAGGACCAAATTACTGGCATCACCCCGGAGTCTTTGGCCTGTCTTGCCCTCTGACACGGCGTTTAGAGCATATGTCACCTACTGGACTCCTCTGCCTTTCTGACACTGGTAATGGCCACGCCGTGCCCACCAATTAAGACCTTTTTACGTTTGTCAACGTGGTCTTACATTCCAAAAAAAATCTGCTTCCTCCCTCTTTTTTCCTCCTGAGCCACCATGGACATCATGGCAGAGGCCTGCAGGAGATCACCAGCTACAGGAGATGCCCCACCCCAACTGCTGTAGCCAACAAAGCCCTGGCTGACGACCTCAACAGCTTCTACTGCACATTTTGAGAAGGAGCACTTCACACCCATTCCTCTCCTCACAGCAGCTCCTCCTGCACCCACTTCAACCACTGACGTTGACCCCCCTGGCTCAGCACTTATCTCAGCTCCCACCTCTTCAGTCCCCGTAACCCACTTTGAAACAGCGAGGGAGAAGTGATCCGGTTGCTCCAGAGACAGAAGACTAGGAAAGCTCCAAACCCAGAATTAAGGGTCCCCCTCACTTAGCTCTTTAGCAGATCTCTGGAGCTGCTTCAAGCGATCCACCATCATTTCTTGTCCCCAAGCAACCCACCATCACAGGACTGATCCAGGTGAGGCTGGGGCAGTTCACCTCCAACACCTGGGATGTGTCCTCTCTCCACTGCTCATCTCCCTCTACACCAATGACTGCACCTCCACAGACATCTTTGTGAAGCTCCTGAAGTTTGCAGACGAAACCACCATCATTGGCTTCATCCAGAATGGTGACGAGTCTGCTTATTGAAAGTAAGTGGATCAGCTCGAGGTCTGGTGCACTCAGAACAATCTTGAGCTGAACACACTCAAGACGGAAGAGATGATTGTGGACTTCAGAAGACATCCCCCTGCTCTGTCCCCCCTCACAGTCTTCAGTAGCACAGTGTCCATTGTAGAGCATTTCAGCTTCCTGGGCATGATCATCTCTCAGGATTTGAAGTGGGAGCAAAACAACAGCTCCATCCTCAAGAAGGCCTAGCAGCGAATGTACTTCCTGCAGCTCTTGAGGAAACACTGACTGCCTCCAAGCTGCTGCTGCAGTTTGCATTCATACTTGGCCAATAAAGCTCATTCTGATTCTATCAATAACTAAAGAAAAAAATACTTTCTCCACAGAGAGTTTGAGTTACTCCTCTCAGGATGGCGCTATAGAGCACCGTTGGTAAAGAAATAGATGTATGAGAGTTCCTTTATTCCCAATGCGGTGACTGTAGTAAAAAAATTACGGTAGCTAATACATTAAAGTGCAGGCTGCATGTAGATGGCTGATTATGTTTCTGTGTTTGATGTGTGTTTGCACGATTAACATTGTATATGTATTGTATATGTTGTACGTACTAACTCCTATGTTTTTACACATGTTTTTATTAGCGACACCAAATACAAATTTTCTGCCTTGTAGAACAACATATAGAATTACATGCTGCATTCACTGACCCTTGGTACATCTGAAGTTTACCTAAGTAAAGTTTAGTTTACACTTAATATTTGTTAGCAATTCTTTACCCCTAATAATGCCTTTCTATGCAGATATGCAGCTCTCTGGTGATGAAATTGGTATTTTGGTAATTTATTATCCCCAAGCATAGTTATGGTTCAGAACCCCCCTTCACCAGCACCCTCGCCCCATGCCATAAACCACATCCTCCACACTTTTAAAAAGCTTGCTACACCCCTGCTCCTGACCCCAGAAAGACTATACATTGAAACTTCAGAGTTAGAATTCATTAACAAAATGTCATTACAGACGGTTTTTACATTTGTTACATGAAGTTTATGGTTAAACAAAAGCACATGAGCTTATCTTATCCTCCCTGAAAATGAGTCTTTCCAAACTCTAAATGGAGACAATGGGAAATAATAATGATCATTCTGTGACAGAGAACAGGTTGTGACAGAGTATCTCTCCAATCATGTGACAGCTCAAATTGCAATTGTGTGTTCTGAAAGCCATTATGGTGTGTATATGAATGTTAATACAGATAATTAAAGGGACATTGTGTTACTTCTAACATTGGAATCGTGTAGCGCATTCTAACGTATTCTAGCGCCTCACAACACATATTGCCACAATGGTAGCTGCGATGTGTCAACAACCCTTAACACCGATGAAAGCATGCATTCATCACAAAATGTCAGACTGGTATATTTCATGAGCAGGTTCAACTTGCTAATTAAGGTAACTTTTATTTTGGAAAAAAAATGTAACTAAAAATATGTATACAATCTAAGATGTGAAAATGAATCATGTTTTTTACAATATTATCTTTGATTTGTAAGTTGAACATAGCTAAACTTTTAAAAGGTTGTATATACTTATTTCTATGATGACTTTGATGATAATACCTGGATATGAACCTTTTTTAAATATTTATCTGTGTTAAAATTCATGTTCCTACCCAGTTTAGAAAGATGATATTTCTGTCATTCAGAAGTGAATGCCACCCCGTATAGTCATCTTGCCTCACCCCCATGGTTATAAATCAAACATGACGCTCTTTAAATAGGGAAATTAATTATTTACACTTCAAGCCAAAATACCTTGAAGAGGAAGGAAAGAAATACTGACACATAATAAGTCATATGCAGGCTTGAGAGGCTGGCCACTCTATTACCATAGTCTAGATTTATAATGCTCTCATAAGTGTCGAGCCACCAATGGAGGTACTTTGGTAAGGTAGAACTCTGCTTCCCTTTCTGTTCCTCCGACTCTGGAAAAATTAATAAATAAAGTAAAAGAAAATGGCTGTCAGATACAGTAATGGAGTGAATTTGAGCAGCTTGTGCTGACAGACCATGCTGTTATATCTTTTCCTGAACAGAAAGGAGTACAAATCGTTAGCCTCGTCGGATAAATGCCTAAGTCATATTTTAAGTTTTATGTGCAATGATGCACAATCAACAAAATTTGTAAAGCGCAGTAAGACAGGTATCACAATTTAACCAAAATATGACTTGGGCAATTATGCTACAAGGATAATGAAATATTAAGTTCATGTTACCTAGCAACGTCAGTAGAGCATTGCAGTGACTATATTATTTCTATCCATGGCGTGGATAACAGTATTTCACACAAGTACTGGGCATCCTTGGAGACTCTAATCCAGTAATATGACAAAATAATACTAAAGCTTTCAAATAACATTCATTCTTTAAGCCGCTCAATTAAAAAAAAGCAATCTTATTACTTGTCAGTGAGAGTGTCAGTCTTAGTGAGGAGCAATGAAACTTTTGTTAGATTATATTTTCCAATACAGAATCAGTCATATCTATTGAGTGTCGTAGGAAATAAAACATAATGGATAAAAATCAAAATCCAACAACTGAAAAAAGAAATTAGTGAATTCACTTATCTGCAGAGTGCAGGCAACATAGTTTTCTTTCTAGATTTACAAGGACTTGTGGACCTCCTGATGACAGGGGATTGTGTAGGCAGTGCAGCATTAGTCAATCAATTCAGAGAATATGCTTTAACCGCCAAATTATTATGAATTATCCAGGAATCACTTTTCTTTCAGGGGAACAAAAACATAATAACCTTCCAATACTTTTGGAACCAGTCCAATGACATCAGTACGTTGACTTTATACTTTTGATACGTTGTTGAGAAGACTTGTTAGAAGTGACCCATTTTATTGTGCTCACTTGAACATTATTGAAATTTTATTCACATAGCACATTTTCTTGCATGCAAACTGGATGGACTTAACAGAGAAACACAAAACTTGACACAAAACAGTTACCTACAATACATCCATACATAGTCATCAGCAGACACACATGCATTGCTCAAAAAACAAAGGAAACACATAATCATTAGCATTAAACTTAAAGTCAGTCACACTTCTGGGATATCAATCTATTCCACCACAGTTCCATGGACACTCAGTTAGCTACTAACCTGCACATGTTTACATAAATTTGCCTTAAAGAAAGGCAACTAGACCTTAACTGATCCTGGTTCATTTTGCGCAACTTCAACTCAGTAAAACATCAGGAAACATCTGCAGCAGAAAAAAACCGGACATACTAAACATGTTATTGTGACTTACTACACTTAGTAAGGATGAGTGTGAATGCGTTTAATCCAGCTGCAGACAATGCTCCAGAGAAAGAGAAGAAGATGGGACACATGCACCTGTAGTTGCTGCAGCTGTTATCTTGCTAGGTCTTGTCACATTGCTGGAATCATCTAAATTTATAAGCAAACAAAATCCAGTTTAATACTTCAATATATGACCCATGTCATACAATTTTTTTAAGTAAAGTTTTTTTCCTCTAATATTGAAAAAAAAAAAAAAATACTTTTGGCAGCACTTAAAATTGGTTTCAGAAGTTATCAGATGTAACATGACAGATTTGCATTTAATTCATGAATAACAAAGTCAGTCATTTCAACCAATAATCAGACTTAGAATTAAATGACAGACTCTCAGAGGTCGAGATCAGTTCATCAAAAAACCTAAACAGCAACAAAGACGTTTTGATCCACAGATCAAATTTTACACAAAACAACACAAATGCTCAGCACAACGCAGATGTTTCCATCATGCTCTAGCCACTCCACACACTTCCACATCCCAGCCAAAGAGGAACTGTGATGGAAGCTCCTAACCTGCACAAGTTAACATAAGTTTGTCTTAGAGAAAGCAACTAGAGCTCAACCAAACTGATCCTGGTTCATTTTGTGCAACTTTAACTCAGTAAAAAACATCAGAAACATCAGGAAACATCTGCAGCAGACAAAACCTAAATACTACACATGTAACTGTGACTTGTAACACTTATAAAGACGAGTCGGACAGCGTTTTATCCAGCCGCAGATGATGCTCCAGAGGAGGAGGAGAAGACGGACACATGCACCTGCGGTTGCTATGGTTGCTGTCTCACCAGGGTTGTCAATTTGCTGGAATCATCCAAACTGCTGG
>JBAMHW010000012.1:15564025-15589292 GCA_037177495.1 Rhadinocentrus ornatus | reverse complement strand
TCTGTAAAGTCCTCTGAGACAACTTTGTTGTGATATAGGGCTATACAAATAAACTTGATTTGATTTGATTTGAAAAGCAGTGCAAAAGTACTCGCACACATTGTCACTCGCACATTTGTTGATCACATTAGAAGGTGATTATATTTGTAGGTTTCAGCCATTTTAAAGGAATTGTCACATCAAAGCAATGCTGCATAATTATTTTTCCTCAAAATTAGATCTTTAGATTTATTTTGATGGCAGGGATGACTGGCATCTCCTTTGCTCTCCATCTCCTGCTCAAGCGCCTGTTCTCGTAGTGCCTAACTTGGGTAAGGGGTATGATATTCAATGAAAAATATGATGCCAAGGATGCTTGAAGCAGAGCTCAGCAGATTACTGCTACTGAGGATAGAAGGCCCTGCAGCCGGGGACTGGGTGAGTAAACTCTGGCTGTGCACTATCAGAAGGAAGTGATGTGCCCAGAAGCAGAAGAGGTGCAAGTAGATCAGGATGCTACAGAATTTCTTTCTTTTTAGCAAGTTTTTGCTGACTGGACAATAAGTAGGAACTGCTCTGGGTAAAACTGAGAAAGTCAAATGAGATGAAAAACTCTTGTTTGTTGCTGTTGAAAGTAAACAATAATGTGACAAGATCTATACCAAGACTGCATAGACGTAATATTACTTGTTCCTAGAACAATCATTTTGCTTATTTCTATCATGGGAAAGGATCGATCTGCTTTGGTTCTTTCTGTCTGCTGATGGTTGTTGTCAAGAGTATGTGTCAGTTCCTGTTCTGATTAGTACTCATATAAAAATATGTGGAAACACAAAGTTTTACTGAGTGTGCTGCCCCAGGGGTGCAGGAGTGAGTATAACTCACCTTTTCCTTGTTATTATGTATTATGTATGTATCAGTGGTGTTGCTTTGTCTGTCTATCTGTCTGTTGGTTAGCATATTAACTCAAAAGTTATTGACAGATTTTGATGAAATTTTCAGGAAATATCAGAAATTGAATAAGGAACAAGTGATTAGATTTTGGGGATCATTGCCTGGTTTCAGGAATTTTTTAAAGGATTTTTTCTTCTGGGGAGATAGGGATAAGTTTGCCATTATATCTTCAAACTCAAAAATAATGGCCACAACTATTGGCAAAAACAAAACAAACAAAAAAAAAGAAAGAAGAAATTGCGGCATCTTGGCGGAGGGGTGCGCTCTCTGAGCGTTTCTATTCTATATATGTTTTCTGAAAGTACTGTCACACTTGGAGGCCTTCAAACTGAAAGAAGATCAATTTTCAACAGTGTACATGGCCCCTGTCCTGACGTCTATGTGTTTCTTCCATATAAAATAATTTACTATTTTTTTTCTTAGAAGGTGCTGGTCGTAATAATTTTTGAATCACCTGTGCAATACAGCCTTCTACCCTGATAATAGATTATTGACTTTTCTGCCTAGGAGAATGCAATAGTTCAGTGGATGCAACTCAAGTAACACACAAATTCACACGTAGTCAGCACACACACACGGCATGGCTCAGTCGGTAGAGTGGTCGTTCTGTAGCCCAAAGGTTGCCGGTTGGTCCGGATTGATCATGTTGAGGTCCTGAGCAAGACAACGAACCTGTAATTGCTCCTTCCGCCATCAGAATGTGTGTGTGAATGGGTGAATGTGACAAATATGTAAAGCGCTTTGGATAAAAGTGCTATATAAGTACAGACAATTTACCATTTACACAAGTTACAGTTTTGGCTAAAGAGGGGGAAGAGTGGTACTCACTCAGTTGTAGTTACACTTTACATAAAGTAGATACCACTCTACACCTGCTGGTGCTGCTGTAATAGATCATGTCACCTAATTTTAATCATTCATTTTTTTCGTTTAGTTTTTTTTTTGCTTGTTGTTTTTTAACTTTTCCTGTCCAGCATCATAGCAGCAGAATGCTGCTGTGCTGTGCCGAAAAACTAGCTTTGCCAAGAATTTTATGGGTATAAGGCTCCTCTTAATTAGGTGATTTATTTTTTATAGTCAGTCAGTAATTATCTGTACAACTTATTCCATTACGGGTCGTGGGGTAAGCTGGAGCCTATCCCAGCATTGTTTCAGGTGAGAGGCAGGGTACACCCTGGACAGGTCACCAGTCCATCGCAGGGCCTTATTTTTTTACATGATTATTTTTATTTTTATTTTTTTTTTTTTTTTTACATGATTATTTAGTTATTTATTTAAAAAAAAATCTTATTTATTTATTTATTTATTTTTAATTATGGATTTTACATAATCTTGCTGGACCTGACCGAATAGGACAGACAAAAGGAGAATATTAAACACAAATAAAAAGGAAAAGCAGAAAAAAGCAGATAAAACTGATAGAAGACCCTTTAGGCCCCTCAATCCAACATAACATCAGACAGCCAACTGCTACACCTGTACAGAAACACAACAGACAGCTTTCCACAGCTTTTACAGGAAAACAAAGCTGACAATCATCAGGACCTCCTAAAATGAATAAAGAAAACACCAAAACACACACACAAAAAAAAAACAACACAAAAAAACATGTATAATGACAGCAACCAAAGTACCAGAAACGAAAACAAATAAACCTAAACAAAAATATCTCTTAGTGATTAAACCCACTGGAAAACTCAGTGACTGTGTCAGCATGCAGAGGATGAGGAATGAGAAGTGATCGGACATGAGTGTGATCGGTAAAATACGACCCCACCTCTACAGAGGCCAGAGGCAGACTAGAGCGGCCCAGAGACCCAGGCGATCAACAACAGTCCCGGAGCACGAATCCAATCTACCCAACCACAAAGACAACTTCGGATCCACCAAGAGGGTGGCAGAGAAAGGCTCCAGCCGGAGTTGGCACATGCCCCGACAGGCCAAGATCGGTACCAGGCACTGGCCATCCAAGGCGGCCAGAGCGAAGCCCAGAAGCGATCCCCACCTGCCCCAACCCCCAAGGCAGAGGGCCCGCGCCGCACCAAAGAGGACCAGGTCCCCCCAGATGACCACTCGGATCCACCACTCCTGCCTTCCTTCCCTCACCCAGCCCCACCACCCTACACCCTCTCTCCACCCATATATATCCTCAAACACCCCACCCTCCCTCCTTCACCCACTCCCACCCATACCCACCCTCGCTCCTCCACCTACCCCTTACCCCCATCTAGCCACCCCGTAACCCCTCACTGAAATGGTGAAGTCAATGTTTATCTCCTCCAAATTTAAAAATGTCTCAGTTGATTGTAATGCTGTAACAGCTTTTGTTTTACATTTGTTTTGTTTGTTACAAGACATCACATAATGGAGGAGGCACACTGCAAAGCTGTAGATGAAAGATTATGTGGATATAAAGTAACTTTTCTGACGATAAAATTTTTTTTGTCTGGATTGCTTAATATCATTAGTTGCAAAGGACAAAATGACAATATGTTGAGATAAGAAGGTGTCAGTAAAATATAACATGCTTAGTATGTACTGTCTCAGTGCCATCTCAGCAAAGTCGTTGAAGAAAATTGTTGTTGTTAGCCTCCGGGGTTTGAATAATAATGGAAGTTCACAAATGTACTGCGACTAAGCTGAGAAGAGGAAGATAGCATGCTTTGCTTCCCTGGTTTCTGAAAAAGTGGAATAAAGAAAAAATGAAAACCAGGTATGTTCAGAATTGGATGACTTTCCTAGCCTGGGGCAGTTCAAAACAAATGTAACCATGAGTTTATTCTCTTTTCCTCTTTACATTCATTTTTTTTTTAAATAACTCTTTTGTGAATGCGAGTTTCAGTCCTCTGCAAAAAAAAAAATCCTAACAGGGAACTTTGTCACATTTGAAGAATATGTGACCTCTACTGGTCATGAGTGACTAAGATGTTTTGGTAAAATGTTATTAGCTGAATAAATTTTTTTTTTCACATGTTAACAGGAACACATATATTTTCATCTTGAACACATTTTTCTTCACATAAATATAAAAGTACGTGTAATAGTTACTATTTATAAGAAGCAGCTGCTTGAAGTACTTTAATAAGGATTTTTTTAAGTACTTACAAATACAGTACTTTAATTGTTGGAAAGTTTCCCCTGATTTCATTGAGAATAATGTTTTCAAAGATCAATTATTTATTTATTTATTTTTTCCTGGTTAACTTCACATCAGGTGAAACTGAGGAAAATATTTGTACATCTGTTGCAAAAATCTTTGTTCTTCTGGTCACAAAAGATTTTTTACACATAGTACATAGAATGTATTGTCTCTTTAAAGAATTAATGTGGGACCAGACACAGCATCAGGAGGAAGAGGAAGACTGATAAGATAACAATGCCACTTGGCCTAAATATTTCCACAGTTCAGCTAATGCCAGTGCAGCTGCAATTCTTAAAAAGCTATTTTGTCAAAATTGATTGTAGGTGTATGTTTGGCTATATTTTTGTTATTGTAAGTCAGAACACTCAGCTCTGTTAATGTTACTGTTTTTGTTTTTTGTTTTTTTCATAATGTTGTAGTTGATGGAAGAAGTAATTTTTTCTTAACCGAAGACTTGAAACAGCAAGAGAAGACATTGAGAGGTAAAATCCACAGTAAGTAACCACAGCCTCTTCTCTTGTTCAAGTCCTCTCAGTTCTGCGTTAACAATACCTCTGTTAATTAAGAGAAGTAAAAAAGAACAGAGATTAATCTATTGAAGGGCACTGGCAAGTCTTGCAAGTTAATCAAAGTTAAAGTTCTCTGCCTCCTTGAGGTGTTGGATTAAAAATTTTCAGCATATTAAGTGAGCAGTATTACTGACTACAGCTTTTTGCATTTAAGTAGGCTCAGTTGGCTGCCATTTAGTAAAGAATGCCTGAAGATTACTAGAGTTTTGAGTCCTTGTGAAAATGTTGGAATTACGTATGTGACTTTTATTTGTAATCAAATTTTTAATTGGGTTTGATGCTTTAGTAGGTCACTTTTGGATGGAAAATTGCCAGTAATTTTGGGAAGATTATTTGACTTTTACTTTCTGATCACTTTACATTTTAACTCATCAGATAATTGTTTGCTTAGATTAAAAAAAGAAGAAGCATATTTTAGTTTAGAATTAAACCTGCCAATAGATTTTACATGCAGCAGAAAGGCTGAAGGTGGATTAATCTGTAGCCTAATGCTTATTAATTATAAGAATGGATGATAATCTACAGAGCCAACTAGAAGATAGAAAAATACCATTTGTATGGGATTGTTAATTGTCCTTTAACTTGAACCAACTGTATTTTCTGGACTATAAGTCACACTTTTTTTCATAGTTTGGCTGATTCTGTAACCTATAGTCAGGTGTGACTATAGGTTACCTAGTTTGGAGCTTGGTAAACTTGTTTGTTGACGTCGCTGGCTTTTTATGTTAACTCAGTCCATTCAGTCTCCCAGGTTTTTTCTTTATGTTATTATGAAGCTGAATAACTGTTAATGTGTTCAAGGTTTCCGCTACACAACTGGTTGTCGTGCACTGTCACAGCAAAATAAAAGCCGCCATGCCTTCAGAATTATTATTTTTTTCTTCAGATCTTACAAATGTAAATAATATTGTTTGAATGGATCCATTTGAACCCAAAGTCTATATTTGTGCACATTTACAGACCTTAATAAGAGTGTGAAATTTTACTCAGAAAATGTGACACTGCTTTGTGCAAAATTTAACTTTGGAGTCTTAACTTCCTGTCCGGTTTTATTGCGGCCTGTTTGGGAGTGACTGCAAAGAGGGGACAGAGCAGAGTAAAGCTTGTCACATACAGCACGAGAAGCAAGAACTTTATTCTTATTCTTGAGGCTGTTTGTAAAAGTCAATTCATCCGAGAAGCTTAATTCTCATGTTCTAACATGTTATTTTGTAGTTGAAAAACTTGCCTTTCCAGATTAAATTTCTGTTCTTGGTCTTTAGTACAGTGAAACAAATTTCTAAATAAATCTGACTTATAGTCCAGTGCAACTTATATATGATTTTTCCTTTTTATGAGGCACTTCATGATATATGCCACTTATAATCTACTCCAGAGCGACTTATAGTCTGGAAAATACGTTGTATGTTTTGAATCCCAGATGTAGTTGGTGATGTAGAAGAGAAGGTTTCTTAAACCCCATCCGCTGGGGATGTGGTCAGAAGTGTAGGGAAACACCAATTTTCTGCATGGGATGAAATACTTATAATAAATATTACATGTGCAAAAGTGAGCATGTTTGGCAAATATGAATAGTCAAATATGTGCATGTGATCATGTAGCTAAGCGACACAGTGCAACATTGTCCAATGATTTATTCCTACATTTGAAGTAAAGAATAAATGTTCTCATTGGGCCTCATTCACCAATATATTCAGACTAATCTTCTTAAATTGTTCTTAAATTGTATTTAAGCTTTTTATAAAAACCTGTCAGATTTACAAACACATAGGCAAACACCCAAAACATTACCCATTAAAGGTGAAGACTTGCAGGTCATATGCAAACAAACACAGACAGTGGCGAGAAAGACATGGAACAATAAACAGAATCCCAAAAGAATTGGTCAAAACAAAAAAAAAAGATGGGTGACAGAGTGGACATGACGAGGTTGCTCTATGCGCATATGTGTAGTCTATTGTGTTGATGGTTTTAAGGAAGACCAGCAATGGAATAAAATCTGTCCTGACTGTTACTTTTTTAACAAATTTTCAATGAAGGAAAAATAGTTGAATTTTCCCTTAGGGCAATTATAATGGTAAAACAGGATCTGCAATATCTTGCTATTTATTTTGAAATAACAAAATGCTTTGTAAATAACCGGAAGTTGATTTTAAAATAGGAAAAAAAAAAACATTACTGTAGTTCTATTATTGTATTTTAAATTAACTGAACAGTAAATAGCAGAAGACAACACCGATGCTAATTTTATTCAAACATGTTAGCGCTAGTAAGAGTACTTCTGAATGGTCATAGGTAATAGATACAAAGATTTCCATGAATACCACAATCTCTGTAAAAATTGTTCATTGGTTGGACTTAAGAACAAATTTCTTCATAAGAATGGTTGGTGAATGAGACCCAATGCCTTTAAGCTAAATAAGAATTTTGACCCTATACTATAATCAACTTACCCAAACCCACCATATCCATCACCATATTTGTCTCTTCCATCTGGCAAGCAATGGTTAGAGACTCATGTGAGACATCAGACTACATTTTCTGGATATACACTGTGTGGGAAATATCCATCTGTTTGCTTTTTCTGCTGCTTTGTCTGACTTTCACAATTTCCGTCACTTCCTCTGTAGTATGATAACAGGCTTGTGAGTCACTTCCACCTTAAAGCGAATGTAAAGCAGTCAGGTTAACTAATAAGCCAAACTAGACAGCACCTAATCAAAAAAAAATGTGTTTTTCTAATAAAATGTAATAAAGAATGAATTGCTGGTGAGTAAGATGCCACACTTTTTCTTCAGAACTTTGCACAGTCAACTGATTTGTGTAGGTGGGTGCACGTGTGACATACTGTTGAAAAGCTGAGCTTCTTCTGATTCATCTGTCGCAAAGCATTTTACATTGCAGTGACCACAGAAGGTACAATCAGATCAGAAAACAGCAGAAAAACCTAAAACAAAAATAATAAAATAAAGCCTCCTTTTCCCATATTTCTTTCATGTGCACACAAAGTTTTTATTTTTTTTAATGATTTGAGTTTTGTATGAAATGTTATTTTATTTGCTGTGAAAGGTGCTTCATTTATAACTCACAGACTCATCAGACAGATGCAGTGACACTATTTTGCCAGTAGGCAGCCCATGGAAACTTTGAGTCACTGGTGCTCTACCATGTACCTCATAAGTTGAGAGATCTGGGAAGAACAACAACCATGTCTCCCGTGTCATTATTGGTACTCTCTTTTTCAACCTGTTGTCAACAGGTTCCAGTACCCACTACAGTTTCTTGGGGCTTGTCCGGGATCCATTTCTTGTGGTAGCCTGGAAGCAGGCCCAATGAGACAGACACGGTAAACCTCATGCAGCCAATCATTCATGCTAACTGATAAGAAGCCTAGCCTACCGTGCCCACTGGTGGTATAAAGTGTTCAAGTTTACCAACTACTACATCTGATGAAGAGCATTTTGCAGAAATAACCATCCTTCAAAAAGGGGGATACGGCTCCTGTACTGTATTACCAAAAACAATGAAGGGGAAACAGCCATGGCAGACGGAAAGAGGAAAAGCTTGTGTGATCCATGAAGAAAAACCTGGTCAACCTTTCTGCAGACAAACTGTTCCAGATTGCCAGTCATTGGGCACTGCCAGACGTGGAGCTATTTCAACTCAAGTCAGCAGATGAAGAGGATTGTTTTGAGTACATCACCATTTTTATGTGTAGTAAGCCTTTACTAGAGTCCGAGGATGCAGGTATGGCTTATTTGTTAGAGTTGAGAGACCTTGTAGATGTTGTTGAGCTCTATTAAGTACAGTGCAAGCACATTTCAGATGTGGGAAGCACATTAATGGGCAATCACTTAAACAAAAAGAAAAACTGTATGCATTTTACAGGATTCCGCAACTCAAGCAGCGTTTTTACTTATTGTAATAGACTGAACTAGTAACTGCAGGTGGTGTATTTGGTTGTCATGGTGATTAATAGTCTCCTGGGCAACACAGGAAGTCTGTCTGGGAGAAATTCTGGAAAAGGAAGTAGGTAACAGAGATTGAGGAGACAAAGATGCCACCTGATTTATTTATCCTCATCCATCATATAAAACTCAAAGCTATTGTTTTATACAACTAGTAGATGGCCAATAAACTATTTGGGGTTTTCATGAGCAGTGAGCAAGTAACGTAACAAGAAAATCATCCAAATATGTTTTAATGTTTAAATGAGAAAACTGAGAATAGTGGTTAGAAATGGACCAGAAACATTTGCAGCAAATAAAACTGCCTAGGCGTAATTTTAATTTTATCCTTACATACTCCTCTTTTTCTCTCTGCTCTTTTTCCCCACATATTCCTTATTCAGGCTTTATACCTTTTCATTCTGTCTCTAACAAACTTGCAACACCACACTGTTCTTTTCCCCCTTTTCATTCCACGAGCTTTCAAATTTTGTTAATATCTGTAGTCATTAGACGATGCATGGGTTATGGGAATAAATTCAGTGGCAATGAATGGTGTCACGTTCAGTTTCATGTAGTCTCATAACATTTCTTTGCACCCTTTTCCTCATATGCATGTGTACAGCTGAGAGACTGCACATGCATATATCTTTCCTCCATTCTCACTCACTGATTAGCAAACAGCTCAGACATCTTCTAACATAATGATCAAAAGGAATTTTCAATGTCATGCTAAAAATGACTTATCCTGTGTGTGGCTGAGTGTTTGTGTGCATGCCTGTGGAATATATGACACAAGGCAAATCAAAGGAAACACTCCATAATCTGTGGCTAAGGTATTAAACAGATTGCTACCATTAATTAGGAATGAGCGTAAGAGAGGCAAATTCAAATGCATTTAAAAAGAAGCCAAGTGGTTAAAAGTTGTGTTTTGACACATTTTATAACCTCAAATAAATAATTTTAATAACTTGTGTTGTTTTCAATTACTTTATATTTTCCCCACAATTAAACAAATACCTCAACTTACACTCAAGTTTTCATTAACTTAATTTGCTGCAAGTGTTTTTGCTGGACAAAATAAAAGGAGGTAAAAATGAGTGTAGATATTTTTCTATATAACATGAGACATGCCATAGAAAACAAAAAGCTTGATATAGTCCAGGTGAGTAAAGGAAAATGAAAAATGCAGCTATCATTAGTAAAAAAGCAGGATATATCTTCTGACTGGCTAACTGTTTAGGGTACTGTTTGGCAATCCATCACAGAGACAACAAACCAAAACATTCCTACTGTTAATTAAGAATTACCAATTAACCTAACATGCATAAGTAGTGACAATAGGAGGAACAGGGTTCAAATTACAGGCAAGCTAAGGGGCTCCCCTGAAAATCTGATGAGCTCCCCTAAATAAAAAAAAAAAAAAAAAAATAGGACGGAGCTCTAAATGTCTTATTTAGTTATTGTTTAATTTTATTTTCCATAAGGTCCCTGATGTTTCTTAAATTAAAAGTAGCATTACTTTGTCAATGTTATGTTTATTAATTTAAAACATTAAATTTTCAAAATAACACAGACGATCCTTTACATTTCAAACAGCATTATTGTTTTATTATAATTTTTCTTACATAAATGATCTGTTTCTTAATTGCTGCATACAGTAGTAGCAGAATGATTTTTGCAGTTACCCAGTTATTTATCTTGTTGACGTGCACCAGCATATACACCTGCCTAAAAATAACACTCATGAAAGTCCCTGCGTAATTATAACTGTGAGGAGGAAGCTCGAGTACCTGGAGAGACCCCATACATGCACAGGGGAGAACATTCAAACTGTACAAGGAAGGTCCCAAACTGAGAAGTGAGGTGGAAATCTTCTTGTTGTGAAGTGATGGTGCCAACCACCATGCAGCCTTTCTCTGTTCATGACTGATCAAACACGCTGCACTTCTTACTGGGTGTTTTAGAGAAGCATTTTTACCGAAATGTCTGCTCCATTTAACCTGTGAAACATCATAATGTGGCATTTTCAACATAATGATGGTGGAAAGTTCAAATAATTTTTTATTCTGAGAAAGCCTGCCAGTGAGAATTTACTTCACTTGGAATGAGAAGACTGCACATCCCTGTGCTTCTGCAAAACATTATTTTTCTCAAGCTGCTTTCTGATGAACTATGGGCGCTCAAACACTTCTGAGATGTAATCATTTATCTCATGGTATTGTTAAAGGGAAAATTTGAATATTGGACCAATATGGACCTGATTTCTAAGATCTCTGATAAAAAAAATTGTGTGCACACAGAAACAGATTGCACATGTTGTTTGTTTATGATCAGTTAAGAAAGTTGGCGCAATTGATAACAGGTGCAAACAGCAGTTTACAAATCAAGATTTACCATGTGTTATAGTTTTTTCATGGAGAATTTAGAAGCAGAGCAGGAAGGTCGCAAACGCAAAATGAAATTCAACCTGATGGAGATACAAATATTACTAGATGTGGCAAATGAAAATTATTCCTGAGCTCAAGCAAAGAAATATAAACGTCACCTGAATGACTTCATTTTGGAAGAATATTTGCTAAACAGTAAAGTCAGTTGGCAAAACCACAAGAGCAACAGACGAGGTTAAGAGGAGATGACGAGATATAAGACAAACTTTCAAAACAAATTGATTATAATAAAACATTGGCAAAAAAAAAGACAGGATATGCCTCTGGGTAATATTTAGTGGTGCAGGTCACTTACTAGGAGGAGCAGATGATGGAAGATGAGGAAGATCGGATATGACGCACTCGAGCAGATTACAGAGCAGAGCGCCTGTTATCTGTTGCTACACATGTAGCTTTTAACATCACCAAGTATGAATGAGAAGTAAATAAATAATGGATTCAATGTAAAGCACTTTGGATGCCTTGAAAAAAGTCTAAATAAATCTAATCCATTATTTTTATTTTTATTTATTAATGCTTAAACTACAAAATGACAAATTACACTTGATGTAGAGTGAAAAGCCAACTGGTCAAACTGGTCCAAGTTCAACTATACATACTCCTGCCAACAAAATAAACAAAAATCAAACCAGTAGCCTCATTTAATCATAAGATTTCAGTATTTATTCAACACCAAACTGATCATCAGTACTGATCAGTTTAATTGTTACCACCATTCATTCAAACTTTTATTTGCCCAGTATGTTTCCTTGGAGATGACAAACAAGTTTCAATCTTGATGAATGCTCATCATTTAACATTACAGAAAAATATAAATAATAAAATATAGATAATTAAATTATATGTTTCTGTTTATTGACTTTCACAAAAAATGTCTGTACAACCTTGTTCCTCTTTTTTTCTGTAATCATAGAAAGGTTAAAAAAGCCCGTATTGAGCTACATTATTCCAAAGAGGCTTTTTACATATCTTCACTGGGATTTTGAAGCACTTTATTTTTGAATATGAGGTCATGAAGCTGAAAGAATCCTTTGCCTCACTTTACTTTTTACATTCTAGTTTTAAGCTCCTTGCATAGATTTTGGGTGGGATTCAGTTCTTGATTGTGTATTAATCATCCCTCAAAACTTATTATTCTTCACAACCTTTTTTTGAACAATTTTGACTCTACTTTGAATTATTATTGTTGCTTAATGGTCTGAAATTCTTTCTGCAGATGACATAACTGTTTTTCTGTACAATCTAATTGTAGTCATTTAAATCCCAGTGATTATACAAAATCAATGGCTCACCATCAAGATCATCCTGATGAATCTGAGCGCTTGCAGTACCAATATCATATGGCAGACACTCCAGTAAAACTCAAGAATGAATTGCTTTTCCAAGGTGGGCACACAAAGCTGGCTTTGCAAAAACTTAATTGGACAAAGAGGAAAGCTTTTGGTAATCAGTTCTTCTTTTAGATTAAATATTAATTGAGTTGTCTAGACATAAAGATTAAGTTTGTCTTAATTTAAAACAAAATAGAGATTGCAATGTAATGCATAGGACTTTTTTGTCTTTTACTCAAGTAAACGGTGCCATGAGAAATGTTTATTTTGAACTAATAAATAATGGAGGAAAACATTTGGCAGTACGCAGGCACATTTGACTTCAGATATAACTGGACTTTTAAATCAATAATATATTGTCAAGTAGTCAAACTGTGGTTAAAATATAACCATAAACAGTAAGCCTCTCAGAGAAATCAGAGTACAGACCTGAATCCTATCCAGAATCTGAAATGGAAACTAAAGACCACAGTGATATCATGGCTTTGATAACTTAATAACTTGTAAAAAAATTACTACAGTGAAGGAAGTTAAATGAAGATAATAAGGGCATTACTTAATGACAAAAAGTGTGGTAATTGTGGGAAAAACATAGAGGTTGTTTATTTTTTAATCTTGTTTTATCATAATGTCCTTATGTCTTATTGACTTTTGAGGCACAAGGTCCAAGCAGAATAATCCTGCCAACAAAGTTCAGAGGGACGCCCCAGAGGCCGGGCAGCCAACAGGGTCAGTTCTAGAGGTCGACCTGGAGGTCGAGCAGACAGTAGGCTTCACTCAGGAGGCCGGGCAGATGGCAGACTTGGCTTAGGGGGTCGGCCCTGAAGCTGAGCAGACCGGATCTCGGAGGGCTGTGCAGACTGGTTCTCTGGAGGGCTGAGAATCAACATTATGATGAGCCCCAGAGACAGAAAAGAAGCGATCTCCACGGTGGCGCAGACCACAGGCGACGGTGGAGGGGTGCTGAGGCACTGGAGCAGACCTGGGAGCAGGTGTGGGGCGCTGAAGCATTGGAGCAGACCCGGGAGCTGGTGTGCGGCGCTGAATTACTGGAGCTGGAGGCAACACTGGAGATGTGGACATCGAAGCCAGTGGCGACACCCGTGACATGGACCATGGAGCTGGTGGCGACACTGGGAACGTTGACCTTGGAGCTGGTGAAGTCACCCGAAACGTGAACCTTGGAGTTGGTGGCGACATCCGAGATGCGGCCCACCCAAGCGGTTTTGGGCCTATTGCCAGTCTGGACCGCCCCAGGCAAAACCACTGCGGGCCACACCACCCCAACACTGTGGCAAGGTAACCCAGGGACAAGGACATGTCTGTAGGACAAATAAAATCGGGGGGGAGAGAGGTCACAACAGGAAGGGATGGGAAAGGTCCACCTCGGTGGCTCCTGTCCACCCTCCGGCAACTGGGGACCCCTCAGCCAAGCCCACCTTCTCCGCCCGCCCCACAGTGCCCTGTGTGTGGTGTGGGGGAGGCAGGGAGGAGAGGGGCTCAGGGAGGGACCCACTCCTCAGGCAGTCCTGGAAGGTGTAGGCGCCCCCGCCTCCCAGGACTGCCTAAGGGAAGAAGGGCAAAGGCCCAGTCCAGCCAAGAGTCCAAAACAGCAGTGCAGGCCCAGTCCGGCCAAGATTCCAAGACAGCAGCGCCACAGACGCCCTCTCGCCCCCAGCAGTCCCTGCCACCATGCCAGGTGACCAGAGAGCCCCCCACCTGGCCCCCACCACAGCGACCCATCCACCCAACCCAGGCCACACTGAATCTGTCTCAGGAGATGACTAGTGCCTCCAGTGTTGCTCTCCTGATGCATGATGTCTGACGTCAGACAGCCCACAGCACGCCACCGAAAACAGGCGCCGACACAGTCTACAATGTGTCTTGTAAACATCTACACCAACGCTGTCCAGCTAAGGACATGGTGGAGTATCAGGTGCAGAGGACATTTTAAAAGTTGTTTCTTATTTGCTGCATACAGTAGTAGCAGAAGGATTTTTGAGCAGTGCTGGTATGTGTCGTCTGTCTCTAGGCAACCGTGAACGCAACACACGCAACATGCAGCGAACAAATTGCATTCAACACAAACCGTCCCTATTGAACCAATAAATGTTGTAAGGAGACATTTAATTGTCAAATAAGGAAGAATTCCTTTTTTTTTTACGGGACAGTTGGCAACCCTACAGCTTTCTTGAGCTACAGTACCCAACCAATTGCTAAACCTCTTAGCACCTGCTGCTAAATCATATTGCGTTTTGAAAAAGTGCTGTCACATGTCCAATCTATCTGTCTAATCTTCATCATCAGCGGACTAATCCTTTACTTAGAAATTACCTTGTCCTTGCACACCTGCTTCGTCAGCCTTCTTTCTTTCCCCCTTTTCTCTGCCCCAAATGGATAATTCCTCTTCATAACAAGGCCCAAAAACCCCTGACTGAAACAACCTCCTTCTGTAGGGGGCCCCGTAGTAGTGCGGAGCCCTAAGTGGCCGTTAAGTCTGCTTAGTGGCAAAACCAGCTCTGTGTTTAAACAACAACACAAAAACTTAAATCTAGCAGCAGGCAGACATAAATCACTTCCTCGCGTGGGCCCGTGCCCATTATGCACATTGGATAATCCGGCCTTGACCACTTTATATTCATAATCATTATTTTTATTCTTTAAATTCAACTCTTTAAATGGTATCTACAACAATGCAAGAGAAAGCTGACTTATCTAGAAATTATGTGGTTTAATGTAGATGTGTCTCGCTCAAACATTTTCTAGGGTAAAAATTGCTTTCTAATTGGAATTGTTTAATTGTGCTTTGATGTTTACACTCAATTTTCTGAGTCTTGCAAACAAATTCAGAAAAGATGCATATGCATGTGATTTGCAGAAGACATGCAGGAGTGAGAAATAACATCAGTACTACAATAAACTGCCCGTCAGACTGTCAGAAAGCTTCTCTTCATTTATCAACCTGTCTAAACGTCTTTGTGTCTCACTCTTAAACTCTAAATCAAACCTGTCTCCACTAATACTCACAGTACACTACTCTAGTCTACAGAAATATCTGATATAAAGTTGATGAGAGAAGCCATTTAAAATTAATATGCCTTTCACCTGATACAATGCTGGGATAGGCTCCAGCTTACCCCACGACCGGTAATGGATTAAGCGGTACAGACAAAAAAATGAACGAATTATTTTAAAATGACTGAGAGTTGAATTAATTTATTCTCTCTCTCTCTTTGTTTGATCTTTATGAAATACACATTTTAGGAATGGAAATGGATAAATCAAAAAAGCAAAGAAAGCAGCTCTTTGCTGTACACTCTTTATAGAAAATGATTCTTTACCAAAAAGTAACTCGTCATTCTAAGCTCCATAAACTTTTTTTTATTAATTTATTAAATTGCATGAAAAGTGTAAAATATTCTATAGCTTAATGGGAATGTCTCTCTCTTGTTTGTTCAGTCATCATTTATATCACATTACTATACTTCTTGCCTACACCAAGACAAACGAAAGACAGCCAACATAGAGTTAGAGTCAATTGAAACCAGATATACAAAGTTAGAACAAGTGCTGACGATAGGAAAGGGCTGACTGTGAAAGAAAGTGGGTCATTTCTGTCACTATTTGATGACAGGCTGTGTGTCACCATTGGCCACCCTGTGTCACTCGGCCTGCTTCCTCTGGAGAGACTGACACCAGCATGGGGACAGGGACTGACACCAGCCTTAGCCCTTTTCTAGCCTTGTGCTATGTGTGTGTATGCCTGTGCACATCAGTGTGCATGCTCGAGTGTCTCCATTCCGTCATTTGAGTGTCATTCTTGTTGGTCCTTCTCTAAGTGTATCTGCGTGAAAGGCAAGTCATGTGTGCACTCATATATTTTAGCCATGACAGTGTAACAGTGCAAGGCTAAGCTGGTCACATACTGACAGCTGTGAATTTTCCCTGGGGACACATATTCAGAGACCATTCTTTTACGTATAACACACAATTCCTGATTGCTTTAAGCAGAAAAAAAAATTCTCTATTCAAACAGAAGTAAAATTAATCAAGCAGGTTTGTTTTTTTTCAAACATAAATTTAAAATTAAAAATAACAAAGCAAAACAAAACAATTAACCACAACAATCCAAAGAAAATAAGCTGGTGGGCAGTCCACTACATTCAGACACAAAGTCTAAAGAAACATTAGAAATGTGCGGTGGTGCATTCTTCTGAGGGCACGGGCACTACTCGGCTGATCAAATTTCTTTCTAAATACACCTAAAACAGAAAAAAAAGTATTGTCTTGGCCAGGTCTTAAGGTTGGATGTCAGATATTAATTTCTATTGATGAAGATTGTGGATGAAAACATTTAAAACTTAAAAGTGAATGCATTTTTTCCAGACATTAATAGAGTTTACAATTTGAATCTCTTTGTTTATTATTTTATTGAATTATCACCTAAAATCAATTTAAATAAAAAAAAATTTGCTTTTTGGGCAAATTTTGTTATGTCATTAATTAGAATTAATTTATTATCGAGTTTAATTAAAAAGTCTGTAATTAATTAGATACATTTTTTTAATCGGGTCCCACCCTTAATATATAAGTGGCTTTCTCCATTTTCTTATCATTACTCTCTCCCCTCTCGCTCTCCGTGCTCCTCTGCCCTGACTCCTACAGATCAATAGGGGTGGTGGAGTGAATAGGGGACAACGGGGTTGGTTGTCACAGTAGCTACAACTCAACCTCTAGACAAGCTGTTGAAAGATAGTGGTACAGAAATTTCCTTAATAGCGGTTATACATTAGCTACATGGTTAGCATTTTGACTCTTGACATGGAGATGAGAGGACATTTTATGTTTTTGACATTAAAATGTTTTCCTGCATTCTTCTCCGAAACCTTTTACACACTGGTTTAAAATGTAACACTTATTACCATTTTATAATATAAAGGGAGAGCTACAGTTTAAAATGTTTTTTGTTTTCTTTGCTAGGCTATTGTTTATGCTTGCTAGCTTAACTTCTAGCTAAAAATGCCTTTTGGGGATGGTTGTCAATTCTCTCCAGGGTTGGTTGTCACATGTGACATCTAAGGCATTAATAAAAAAAAAATTAAAAAAAAGAAGGAAGAAAGAAAGATATGATAGAATCATCCTCAGGATTGAATGTCTCTGTTTGGTGTGTGTGGAGCCATTTTCAAACAGCCACCCCAAAGAGATATGGGTCCAGGGCATTCTGTGCAACAAATGGGCGCACCAAGATTGCACATCTGGGCAGACACTGTATGTCTGTCAGAATTGTGACTCGGAAAGTGAGTGAATGAAATAATGAAGATATGGTTGTGGACCAATTTCTGTTCTCTTGTATTGTTATTGACTGATTGTTCTTGATACTGATTTTCTAATTCTGATACTGAAGTACAAAAATTATTCAGCCAGTTCATTGTATAAACGAAAGCCTATGTCTGTTCTGTTGTACTGGTTTTATACACATTTTTATACTGTTGCTTTTTTATGTAATTGTGTCCATTCTTGATATATGAGAAGTTGTAGCCTCAATAAACAGTTGCTTCAACTAAATTATTAAATGCTTTAAAATAAAATATTTCAATAAAATATAAAAAATATTTATGACTTTTTTTCTTTTTTTCCCCTCATTGAAATAGCATTGTGACAACCAACCCCACAATGGGGATGTTGTCACAAAAGCCCAAGTTGTATTTGGCAGTCTATATCTTTGGGATAGATATTGAGGAATGAAAAGGCTATTAATTTGGACATGACACTTTTGGCTTCCATTAGAGATATAAATGAATCCATCTGAGGCTACTAATGTTCGAGAATTAAAATTAAAGTAAAAAGTGTGACAACGTGAATGAGTTCAGATCCTGTACTCATGCCTAAAGTGAGTAACACAGATGATGCTCCAGAAGGAAGTCACCCCAAAGATAGTATGGTAGAAAGAGTGGGACCTTCACAATGCATTTCAGGCTAACTAGCTAACTAAGTAGCAGCGTTCTTTTAGAACTGGAATGTAACTTTTGACCACAAAACAACAAATGTAAGACGTGCGCAGAGATTGTATGTAGTGTGCAAGCCAGGTTTTTATTTGTCAAACACGAAGCATTGGTTTATTAATTACATGGGACTTTCTGCTGTCACCTGGGGGCTCGTGCTAACTAATTGTTACTGCCAGCAGTGATAAATAGATCTACTTACTTTCTTGAAAAACTTTCTTATATCCATTCTTCATCAATCCATTTACATTATTGAACCCCCCCTAAAATAGGCCTGACAACGCCACTGCTCTTAACCTTCAGAAATAATTATATGCTTGTTAAAAATCCCAAACAGGCTACTTTTAATTGTTTGCTGTATTGAAAGGAAGCAGTAAATGTCATGTAAGATTTACTTTGCTGTTACAGTAGATGCCATTAAATAATGCAACAGTTTTTTACAGTTCGAATGAGTGGAGTGAATTTGGAGGTTTTACTTTACTTAAATTCCAAATTACTCTAAAAAGTTTTTGCGTGTCTATATGGGGGGTTTTCGACTGAGCTGGTTCCAGTGCTGGTTCGGAGCCAGAGCCTGCCTGAGCACCGGTTTTTTGACTTTCCACTGCCCAAGCACCGGCTCCTGGCTCTCAAAACTGGTTCCAAGCTGGCTCCAACTCTTTGCTGGGCCTGATCTAAGAATCGCTTCATGTCAGCGGTTAGAGGCAGGTTGGAGCTCGGACAAAAGGCTGCTTGTAGAAATCTACGGTAGTAGATGCTGCAGCAGGCTATGAAACAACCATTGACCAGCTAGTAAATTACTTAAAAATGCTGAAAAACTTTTCAATGACCAAAAGAAAAAAGCAAACACATTTTAAATATTTGCGGAGATCGCTTGAAAAACATCTAATAAAACCTTTTAAATTCCTCTATATATCAGTAGTGAATAATAGTATGCTCACAACAGATACATATTATAATTAATGTGCCTAGCAATATAATATAGTGTTAATATGTATGCATTAATGTGTATGTGTATATATATATATATATATATAATACAATATATATGCATAACGTGCATTCTTATGCACAATTGCACTGCATTCGGTGCTCAACTAAAACCAAACTTAATTACTTATTTGACTCTAACTCAACCTTCAATAAAACCAAAAGCCAGAGTAAACTGCTTTGCAATTTAGGTTAATTTTTATTGATCAAATAAAACGATTTATGGTCTGCAAAGTTGTGTAAACAACAAATGATGTGCCACACATTTATTGTATCTCACGGTTAAAGTATTCCATTAAAGACGAACTGACGTTGGTACCTTCAACTCTGGCTGCATTCAGTGACACAACACTGACTTGGCTTCGTCTGTGGAAAACTGAACAGGTTCACTGGAAGCACCAGCTAAGCCCTGGTTCTAGCACCAACACCAAACCAGCACTGGTTCAGCTTTGGTCGAAATGCCCCCTATGTGGGGTGAAACTTTGGAACAATCTGGGTCCAAAACAGTGTGAAGGATTAACAGTTTACAGGAGCAAAAAGAAATGTTTTTAACCTTAATTCAAACTGTAATTGTAAAGCCAAATTGTTTTTTTATTATGTCAATATCCAGTTTTTCAGATCACAACATATGGATGTTAGCATTGTAATGTTAATCTGTATGCTTGTTAATCATGATGTATGCTAAAAAAGATTTTTTTTAAAATATTAAACCCTTACTTAACCAGGTAAAATAAAAAAAAAAATCCCATTTAGATCAAGATTTTTTAGTCTAGGTCAACAGATCAACAGCACACGTCTTAAAATGTAGATTTAAAATACAAATACCATAGATTAACAACCAGTATATTAATACATGTATACAATTGACAGATTTTAAAGTGCAATGAATGATGTCAGCAGATACATAAATAAAGTAAGGTCAGAAACTATTATAAACACATTGTTCATAATCGCTGTCTGGAAAGTAAAAAAAAAAAAAGGTATGAAACATATTTTAGCTGAGGCTTAGACTGTGTGGAACAATAACGTTTTTTTTAGTCTCTGCCTTTCAAATTTTCCTCATTTCCATTAGTCCAATAGAGCAGCTTCAGCCTGTAAGCTGTTTCTGTGAACTAATCAGTGATTTTCACATAGAAGTATAATCAAAATCAAAACATAGACATTGCCCAAGGTGATTTTTTAAAAAGAAAAAAAAATATTACTTGTAAAATTGGGGCTGGTGGTTGAGTCTTTATAAGTGTTATTTTCATCTCTATTTCTGATTCACTGCTAATAAAAAAAAGAAAAAAGAAAATAGAGAAAAATATCTACCCTGTATAAAGCTAAATAAACATGAGACTACCAGAGCTAAATAAATGGATACTATTTATGTTAAGTCACACACTGCTGTGTTGGAATTTTTGAGTAAGTCAGGGTACATAAAATAAATGACTACTTTTTAGAAATTTGTCTCTCCAACTCAATAAAATGAAACATTTCTTGAGATTGTGGCTGCCTTTTGAACAGAACTGAGGGATAAAGAGTGCATCTAACAGACGGGACACCATAAGATCTGGACAGATGAAGCAGATCAGCTAAGGCAAAGAGTTAACACAGTTTGGGACCTTTGTTACAGAAACACAAACTCAGACAT
This sequence comes from Rhadinocentrus ornatus, assembly GCA_037177495.1. Classification (NCBI taxonomy): domain Eukaryota; kingdom Metazoa; phylum Chordata; class Actinopteri; order Atheriniformes; family Melanotaeniidae; genus Rhadinocentrus; species Rhadinocentrus ornatus. Next base: position 15,568,298 of record JBAMHW010000012.1, on the reverse strand, counting down.
GAGCTGGTACATTGACAAATGTTTGGCTTTTGTTTTTTCTCTCCACACATTTGTTGCAGCACCTTTTGCAGATGCTGGAATATGTTTAACTATATGTTTTTTGATTCTTCACTGTAGATGACAATGCAGTTCACATCAAATAAGGCTCTGTCTGTTTTGCTAGGACCAGCCATCTTACTCCAACATTACAACAGGTGTCTAGATGTATTACAGATGTGTACACACAACACCCACACACTTCTTACCCTACACAAAATAGGTATTTATAAAGAAAGAATGCATGCTGCTATCTTACACATTTTTGGACCCGTTTTTGGACTAATTTAAACCGGAAATGGTGCAGGGGGACAAAACACTTACTAAAAAGTTGTCGTTTTGCTCAATTCACAGCAAAAATGTTGTGTATTGTCTCACAAAAACTTTTATGTCAAAGTTTGTATCTTTGCAGGAGATACATCTGCAGGCAGTTTCTCTAACCTTCACTGCGCCGACTTCCCCTCCCTACCGCTCTGACCTGCTGAGTGTCAAACCAGCTGACGATATGTTGTGCATCTCTCTCTGTCCCCTCTCTAGCTTGATATTAAAGGAGGACTTGTTGACACCGTTTCAACTAACTTATTAGTCCTGCACATCCCTAATTTTTACACATCCAGTATAGGGCTGGGTGTCGTCACTGATTTCCTGAATCGATACGATTCACAACAGCCTACTTTGATTCAAATTTGATTAATGCATTTACATGCATCATATCTAAAATATAATTTTGTTATGGTATTACATATCTGAAAATAACAGTGTTTATGGTTTACAGTGTTTTCCCCGATTCATAGCCAGAAATGCGGTGATGAAAGAACAGAAAAAAAAGTAACATTTTTAGATGTCCTGATGAAACCGTTTAATTCATTGGAGTCACTCTAAATATTCTCAAAGTGCAGATGTCAGATAACGTGTTGATGTTACTAAAACCCTACAAAGAATAGTGGATCCATTTTATCCCAAAGTACAACTAATAAATTCCTACAACGAAGTAGATTCAGCTTGTTCAGCTGTGCGTGTTCCCGTGACGACCGTGACGCTATCGGCGTAACACCGGAGAAGGAGAAATACTCCATTTGCTCCTCAGTGGAACCAGAGTGCTTCATTCTTCACCTCCCTGACAGAATTTTGAAAATGCTCATCTTTTTGATCGTTTTTTAGCTGGTTGACGTGTTTTCCAATGTGTGCACTCTGTCCTGTGATGGACATAGGATCGCCTGTGTTAGCGTGCACATGTCTATGTGTGTGTGCTCACTGCCACGTAGACAGCGAGTGCAGCTGTGACATGCATGGGGTAAATAAGGGCTGGTATAACAGGGGATTTGCAACCAGGCTTTAGCTGAAAGGAGGATCTGTTCCTACAATCAAGAACCGTGCTAACGATCCTGAGCCACAAGCTGTAAGCAAAATCCGTTTGTTTAGTTTTGATAGTATGTGAGCAACGGTCAAACTAAAAGAATTAATCCTCTCGTATTTTACCTGATTGCTACCAGCAGGTAACACACATGTAATGATGATCAGAAAGTTATCAACACTGTAGAGGGTGCAGTGATCAAGCATCATTAAACATTAATAATGTTTAAATAAAATATTAATTTTATAATCCATATAAAAAAATTAATTATTAATCTTATGAAGCTTTTTCTATTAAATGAAAACTTTTAAAGTCCTAGATAATTTAATTGAATCAATAAATAAATTCAAATTAATCAAATCAGTCTCAAGACGCAAATTATGCAAGTTCTCATTCGAAGGGACCAAAACGTGATTCAAAGAAAAGAAATCACAAACAATGACTAGTTAAATAAATGTGTCATGTTTAGTTCTGTCTTGATCTTGGTTTATAATTCTGGGGTTTTGTCATGTTTAGTTTACGTTATGTTCATGCTTTAGGTTTTTGGTTTTGTCATGTTTAATTTCAGTTTTCCTGTTTTCCCTCATGTGCTCAGTTTTCTGTTCCTGGCTCCTTGCTTCAACTGGTTTTATTTGTCATTCACTTCACCTGCTCCTAATTATTCCCTCTGTGTACAAATACCCCATTGTTTTCAGTTTGCCATGTCAGATCCTTGTGGTTCATCCCTGTAATGTGTGGTGCCCTGTTCCCGAGTTTTGGGAAATAAACCTTTTCACCAGCACTGTTCTGCCTCCTGCCTCATCTGCCTGCTTTTGGGTCCTCACCCCCACCAGCACATAACACTTCCAGATACCAAATTATGGCACAAAGGCTGTAAATAGATCCAATGTTCAACCTTTACTCCTGGCAGAGAAGAAATCACCTGTATGACCTGCGGACATCAAACCAGATCATAACCGCCTAACCGCCAAAAAAGCCAGATTCTACTCCTCCTTGGGGAGTTTCTCTTGTCCGTAAGAAAAATCTATCAAATAAGTTAATTTAATAGAAAATTAAATCAAAGTTCTTGATGCGTCCCATCTTTTTCTTTTAGAGCGGCGGAATACGCTACAATGGAAATGCTACAAATTTAACAACCAGGCTAAAAACACCCCGCTGTTTAGCCATGCGAAACAACAGATGTACTTGGACTGGCTAGAAATACAGCTAACTATAGTGTAACAATGCATGAAAGTGTTAGAAAATAGCATCATTACCTTATCTCTTTCTTGGCAGCAGATGTTTTCCATCTCTGTTGGCATTGTGGTACATTTGGCAACGTTCTAACTATAGCTGGTAAGCAGAGTATTTACCAAACAGATTTGTCCCGCTGCATTCCTTGCTGTGGGTTACTGAGTTGTTCGTGCTCACTTTTGGGGTCAGGCCTGTATGTTTTGAGTTGACATTGTTTACTGAGTATTTATATTATACTTCGGTTTGTTTAAAAGTTCTGCCATGTTTCTATGTCAAAAAAGTGCGCGCTCCCAACAACTATTCCCGGCAGTTGACCAATTAGAGGCAGCCCACATCAGGAGGAGGGAGGGCTCAGGGCGGAAGAGTCTCATTCTGCTATTTTTTTTGGCAGAGGTTAATCTGAGGGTCTATGGAGAGGATCAATATAAAATAAAGGGATATGTGAAAAATGCTGAATTAAATCCTGCCCTTGTGGACTCACACACTTAAAATAAATGAGCCTGAAATGAACATAATAGCACTGCTTTAATGAGGTTAGATGAGGGTTATGAAGTGCCTATGGCCAAATTCTGGAAATGGCTAAGTAACAATATTTACATTAAAAACCCATCAGTGGAATGTTTAAACAAGGACTGTTTTGCAAACTTGTCTAATGTATGCACTGATTGTCACAACTGCCTGCTCCTGTTCACTTCCTTGTTTATGCATTTCTAATTTCATGTACACCATTCATTAGACACCAACTGGCAATTTTTTTAAAGAGAAAAAATAAAACAAAAACCAAACTGTGAAGAATTGTGTATCAAGAGAGCTGTTAGTGTGAAATAAGGACAGTAAGGACTCATGTCAGAGTTTGTCATGTGGTGTATGGCCTGGCAATTTTGCAAGCCTCCATCCAGCTTCCATGGCTTTGTCCTACCCCAGGCAGGAGTTTTGGTAAAACTTGGGAGCCAGTGAGTCTAATGCGATGAGCCAAATGATAGAATTTCTAATGAAAGTGGGGTGAAGACATAACAAAATAGAAAAATTAACTTGCAGTTTATTGATGTGCTTGCTCCTATCATGATACTGTATATCATGGATCTGGCTGCTCTCACGAATGTTTTGTATGATTTTTTACAAAAAATAATTCACGGATATCCACACATATCCTATGAAATCCTGAGTACATCAGGGCAATCTGTCGTGTTGTCTGCAGGACTTTTCTGGTTCAGATACAATAACAAGAAATACGTAACTGAAAGATAATTTTATCCTCCTATTCGTGATTCACTGCTAATTGGTAATTAATAGTATAGTATGTTAGGCTACCCGCAACCCCATTTAGATATTATGACTCAATTAAATCAACATTATCAGTGGTTATCAGCCCATTGATATGGGACAGTGGGCTGTTATCGTTTATCCATATCACTGATAAGCAGCACTGATGCAGTCCGCCAGCAGACCTCAAATCCTCAAAGCATTAGAGCTTTTCAGGAAAGTCCTAATATATATATATATATATATATATATATATATATACTGCTCAAAAAATAAAGGGAACACTTTATTTACACAATGTAACTCCAAATCAATCACACTTCTGTGAAATCAAACTGTCCACTTAGGAAGCAACACTGATTGACAATAAATTTCACATGCTGTTGT
>JBAMHW010000012.1:15530212-15541631 GCA_037177495.1 Rhadinocentrus ornatus | reverse complement strand
AAAAGGGCACGGAAGCCCTCCCCACTCCACATACAAACAGAGGTCTTTGCAAACTCCCACTCCTCTGAGAACCCCCCCCCCCCCCCCCCCCCCACGCACACACACACAGTATGAACATACACAGCAAACAAACCTCCCAATCTCCCTCAACAGTACCTCCACCTCCCTCCCTTCGTGCCCTGTGGGAGACGTCCCCGGCGGACCAGAGGACGGAGGAGCAAGACAGGCCAGAAGCAGCCCCCCCCCAGGATGCACCCACCCACCACACACCAAGGGGGGGAGGAGAGGAGCGGGAGGTTTTTTTTCCTGCTTTTAATAGTAGAGTAATATTAGCAAGGTTCATATTTGAAGTTTATTTTTTGTTTTTCCTTTATTTCTAATATCATATTGTAGAAAGTGTGTACCAGTGTTGTCCAGAATTTTTTGTAGAATTCTGCTGGATAACCATCGGGACCTGGGGCTTTATTGTTGGGCATCTTCATGGAGTTCATCGACTGAAAGAGGTGAATCCAAGGCCATTTTAGTTTCATGTTTTAATTTTGGAAGATTGATGTCACTAAGAAATTGGTTAATATTCTAATCTGTTGTGTTTAAATGTGATTTATATAAAGTTTAATAGACTTCTTATTTATCTTATCAGGCTCATGGCTGATATTACCTTCTGGATCTTTGACAGAGGAGAACCTTGTTTTCTCCTTGTTTGTTTTTAACTGATTAGCCAGGAACCTTCCAGATTTGTTACCATGTTCAAAGTTCTCTAAACAAAATCTTTGCACCAAGAATTGTGTCTATGTATCTATTATTTTGTTAAGTTCAAGTTTAGCTTTCCTTATAGTGTTCAGTATGTGTTCTCTAAGGATCCTCTTAGGATTTAATTCTGAGTTCTAACTCTGTAATTCTCAAAGTTTCCTTCTTCTTCTTATGGGAAGAGAAATGACTTCCTGCGGGACTAAATTTGTCTGATATAAGATTAAAATCACCCCCCACAATAATTTATTATCTGAGTAACCATAGAGTTAGGTGAAGAGGGAGTGAAAAAAGGAGGGGTCATCAACATTTGGACCATATACGTTTGCAATACATTACTTAACATTTTAAATAGATAGTGTAACTATTATGAATCTGCCTTCTGGATCTGTGATTGTATTCTCAATGTCGAAGTTTAACCTTCTATTAATAAGAGTTGCTACTTCTCTTTGCCTAGAATTAAAACAAGCTGAGTACGCATGTGGAAACTGGGCTGTTGATAGAAGATCTATTGTTGAGTTTGAAAAATGAGTCTCTTGGAGCAGGACAATATCTCGTTTAATCTCTTGCAGCCGATTGAAAATCTTTTACCTCTTCTCCCCTGTACCATTCCAAGTAACACACCTCAAAGTGTCCGACATCCAACAAATAAAAAGAGAGCTACATGTATATTACTAAAGCGTGTGTGTGCGTTGCGCTGCCTCTCCGTGTGCATGTGTATCTGCCGGCTGGCTGTGCGATCTGCATATTAAATGTCTGCTGTGCATTTGTAGGAGGGGCCGTTTGAGCCATTATTAAGAATTACCCTGTCACAGACACATGTGAAATTTAAGTCATTCACACACTATACTAAAACCTCTCATGTATCATACTGAAATCATTCACACACTATAGTGAAACCTTTCATATATTATACTGAAATCATTCACACGTTATTGTAAAACCTCTCATATACTATACTGAAACTGCCTCTTATATACTATACTGAAATTTCCTCTCATACACTATGCTGAAATGCTCTCATATACTATACTGAAATGCTCTCATACGCTATCCTGAAATGCTCTTATACACTATACTGAAATGCTCTCATACGCTATACTGAAATGCTCTGAGAAATTCTGAGAAGACACCAGAAATTGAAGATAAGTTAATAATCTGTAACAGATCTGGCTCGAGAGTTTTTGAGACCTTTTTGAAAAGGCCCGTGGGTAGGATATCCAAGCAGCAAAAGGAGGAGTTCAACTCACATATGATATCGCCTAGATCTTTGCTGTTAATGGGATTAAACTGTGTCATGGTGTTTAAACTGGTTTTCAATGAACACAGTATATTTCCTGAACCTGTTGCTGCTGATGAACCAACTGTTTGTCTGATTTCCTGGGTTTCATTGCAGGCCTTGGTGGAACAAAGTTCAGGTGCTATTGACACAGGAGGATTTGTTAATCGGTCGACAATAGTGAATAAGGCCCGAGCATTATGATAGTTTTTGCTAATAATGTCAGAGAAATAGGACTTCCTTGCATTTCTCAGTTTTAGATTATAAGAATGAAGTTTCTCTTTATACATGTCATAATATACCTGTAGATTTGCTTTTCTCCATCTGCGCTAGGCTTTCCTACACTCTCTTTTTCCATTTTTCACCTGTGTGGAATTTCTCCATGGAGACTTTTTCCTCCGAGAGACAACCTTCACCTTAATAGGAGCAAATCCATTCATAATACTTAACATTTTAGCATTAAAACCAGTGACAAGCTCATTGGCTGAACCCCCTGATAGGGCAAGTGTTAAAGAGAAGACCTGGTTAAACATCCCACTTGTGTTTTCTGTAATATACCGTTTTGTAATCACCTCCATTGAGTCATTTGTAGGAACAGGAATCGTACTCTCAAAGAAGACACAGTAATGATCGGATAGGCCCACATTACATAGAGTAATTTTAGAAAAGTCCAAACCCTTTGAAATCAGTAAATCTGGAGTGTGTCCTTTGATGTGTGTGGGCTCTGTTTTACGCTGAGTCAACCCAAAGTTGTCCAGACTGTTACTCAGTTTTTTAGTCCCCTTATTTTGAGGTTTGTCTACATGAATGTTAAAATTACCAACAACAATTACACAGTCAAAGTCTACTTAGCTTTAGCTGAGTGCTACGTGCAGGCTACAGCTATGTGTAGGCCATGCACACTGAGCGCTGAAGATAAAAGAGCTATGAAAAATGTTGCAGTTTCTGGTAAAAATTCTTGATGTAAAAAGTACAAACCACAGGTTCCAAAGTAATTATAGGATGAATTGCACAACTGAAACTAGATTATTCATAAATTTAGGACTTTTTTAAGGGTAAAAACTTGGCAGCTTTTAGACACCAAATATGTAACATGAACAATTTTACGAGTCTGATATGCAGCATTTTGACATATATAAGTAGATCACTTTTAATTTTCTCCTCACAACTTCACTTACACACAGTGAAAGGGAAGGCCACGGCAGTGTTGTGACATTTGCCTTTGCTTACAGACTAAACACCACATGATGTGAGATACTCCCTGAAGTCAGAATTTTTTTTAAGCTTTTAATTTTTTGAGCCTTTATTAAAGATTATCTATGCTTTCCAGGAGGATGTCTCTGCTCTAAGGCCAGCTCAAGTAATGCATAGACTTCAGTAATGATTCCAGCTGACTGATATATCATCTGGCATGATGTAAAATGATGCAAAGGCAAATGTACCATCTTGTGATTGATCACATGTATTATGCAATACAAACGGAAAAATTACTAACTGAACAGTTTACAAAGCACTTCATTAAGCACAATAAAATCCCAGTTCCTAATTGAAATTGAGACAATTTGTAAAGTATAGATTAAAAACAGAATAAACTTGCAACAGATTAGTTGACTGGGTATGAAAGGAACCTTTAGCAAGAGGCAAAGCCTCAGATGTAAAGATAGACAGAAGTTCACCAATCTGCAATCTGCATTAAAAAAATTCATTCATTCATTCATTCATTCATTCATTCATTCATTCATTCATTCATTCATTCATTCATTCATTCATTCATTCATCCATTCATCCATTCATTTTCTGTACTGGTTAATCCGATTAAGGGTCTCAGGGAAGCTGCAGCCTATCCAAGCAATTAGCAGGTCACCTGTCCATTGCAGGGCCAACATATAGAGAAGAACAACCACTCATGCTTACTCTTACAGTGACCAGTTAATCTCACATGCATTTGGATGGTGAGAGGAAGTACCTGAAGAGAACCTACACTTATAGGGGGAGACCACGCAAACTCCACACAGAAAGGACACTGTTTGAACCTTCCACAGCCACTCGAACCAGTGTGCTAACCGCCACACCACTGTACAGACCCTGTGTTCCAATCATTCAAATAAAATCAAAATAAGAAAAACTCAGGTAAAATTAGAAAATAAAACAGGTATGTGTTAAGAGGAGATTTAAAATAGGTCTCTGGCTGCTGACCTGATCTCCTCAGGCAACTCAATATCTTTGCAGAGTTAAGAGCTTTTACCATTAATGCTGTGCCACTCTGCTCTTCAGCACCATCTCCAGAACAGACACAGATAAAAGTACTCTTGCTAAGGATTTAGGACACTGGATAGACATATCCTCTTTATCCTCGTATCTGCATTTTAGTAACTCTAAAAACATAAACAAAATATAAAATTACAGCAAGCCAGTTTGCATTTTCTAAACTATTTATGCTGGGCTTACACCAAACGATTTTCACAGTCGCAGACTAAAAACATTTTTCTTTAGGAAATCTTATAAGTCTTGCTGGAGTCACAGCGTGCTCCTGTCATCTCAATCGTTAGATTTAAGCTGGTAATCTGCGCTGTTTCATGTCAATCTTTCCCTAGTCTTGGGTCTGTGACAATTTCAAACTTGTTTGATATTATCGCAAGTCGCAGTGACATCACACAATCAACAACCAATAGATGAGCTCTGAAAAAAGCAGAAAAAGGAATCCTGACTGTCAGAACATCGGCAAAAACGGACTGGGAATAAAAAAAACAACAACAAAAAAAACAATGAAGACGAACCGGTGATGAAGCATTGTAGGTAGGCCATCCAGAAAGAGGTGCGGATGGTTATAGTAAATGTCTGGAGTGGATTATTTATGTGTTACAGTATAATGATCTAACAATTGAGAGAAGAATAGAAAACTCATTCATCCCTCCAGATTCTGATGAGTCAGTGCAACACCTGGTGGGGATGCAAAGGCACATTTAATAATAATGTGTAATTCCCTGTTGATCTTAGAGGGAAACTTTCCCCTTGTTTGCTTTGCTGTGGGCAGATCAGCCCTGTTTGATATCAGTTGTCCAACATATCAAAAAAAATGCTCAAAGAATCTAGTTGTAGGCTTGTAAATATTGATTCACAGTAAAATCTCAGTCTGAGACTGGGCTAACACTTAAAACTATACAGTAAACATTTGTCCTTAGATGTGAGCAGGTGTGAGCTGACAGTTTTCTAGAGTCTAGAGCAGACCTGGGCATAATACAGCCACATCCGGCCCTTTGTACGTCCCTGTCCGCCACGTGTGAGGTCAATTATAAATTACAACATGGAAAAATAGCTATGCTGTGCGTGCAATACAACTGTGCTGCTTTTATTTTGAAAAGCGTTACGCTACTTCCGTATTGACGTATGTGCGCCATGCGAGCTTTGAGTGAAGGTAAATAGCGACAAGTGATGCTGGCCAGGTAACCCTGAAGATGTCAACTCGCGCTAAGAGAAGAAAAGATGATAATGAATGCCGTGTTTTTAACAACACATGGACTGACAAGTACTTCTTCACAGAAATAAAAGGTAAAGCTGTGTGCTTAAATTGTGGTACACAGGTCGCTCATTTAAAAGGTTACAATTTGAAAATCGGCAGAAAAAGTTGGGCATTTTCTGATGGATAGTTTATTAAGGAGTGCTTATTGAACTCTGTTGCACTGATATGCTCGCAGAAAAAGGATGCGTTTGAGAACGTCTCACTGTAACAAGGCGGGTTGAGGACGTCGCTGGAAACTTCAGCTGAAGAACAGAGCTGCAGACTTTTTTTTTCTCTGGCTTTGGATGAGCGCTGCGATGTGCGTGACACCGCCCATATTCTCATCTTCTTACGTGGAATAACTGCAGACTTTCTAGTCATAATATATCATTTAGTGAATTTTACAAGGGAAGAAAGTTGAGCAGAACTGGCAGAACTGGCAGCCATGCAGTCAATGAAAGGGACAACCACTGGTAATGACTTATTCACAGAGGTAAATGCATGTTTGGACAAGTTAGGACTGAAAGGGGACAATCTGGCAGGTGTGACAACAGATGGTTGTCCAGATCTGACTGGAAAAATGTTCTTTGAAAGAGAATGCAGGATAAAGTTACAGAAATTAACCCTGTGCAGAAATGGACATGTTTGCATTGTATTATACATCAGGAAGTGTTGTGTAAGACGGTGTTAAAGATGAGCCATGTTGCTGATGCTGCTTAAAGAAGAGAACTTTCCACACCTGAGGAGGCCTTTTCAGAGGATTATAGTCCTCTTTGGATCTACTTATGTAGTGAACAGAAATTCTCAGGGAGGAAGTTCAGCAAATCCAAACACTGATCCTCCATCACTGATGACCACCTCTCAGCTGTCCTTTGCATCGCCACCTCAGACATTCAGCCCGATTTTAATGCCCTCATTCAAGCCCAGAACAGACTGGATTATTCTCACTAAAAAGGTAAAATGAGGAGGGAAACATTACAATTTGTTGTATTGTTGCATTTCTACAAACTTGTTAAGTTGTTTGTTGATTTTCATTGTCTGTGGAGATTAACAAATTAAAATTAAATTACACTGATTCAGTGATTGTTGTTTTCTTCTTTTACCTATGCACCACAGTTTCACATAGCCTAATATAAATATTTACAGAATAGTTTATACTTCTGATTACCAGTACCAGCTATTCATAATATATAATTTAGTGAATTTTACAAGGGAACAAAGTTGAGCAGTTCAAGTTCAAGTTGTCGGTTTGGCCCTCTGACACAATTCAGGTTTATCATGTGGCCCCTTGTAGAAAATAATTGCCCACCCCTGGTCTAGAGTCAAAGTCTTCTGATGTAGGCCTAGCATTACTCAAGCGAAAAGTTTAGAACATCCTTAAAGCCCCATGACAAAGCTTTGGCATATTTTCTCACCAACTAAAAAAATGCTAATTCAGCATCTGGCATCAAGTCTCTTCTCTGAGCTCTCTCCAGCCAGTAAAAGTCAGTCCCGTTTCTTGCTCTGTGCTCTCTCTTTCTTTTTCTTGCTTAATCAGATAATGTTCTCTTGCATTTCTTTGATGAATCAGCCATTCATGTGCACTCAAAATGCCCAGCTCAATTATTTTTTCTAACCCCAGCTTTATTTAGGGTGCATGACATTTAGATTTAGTCATAAATTGTCATAGATGCTTATATTTCTGACACTTTTCTGGACATTGTGTGTGCGAAAAAAGTTAAGAAAGTGCGTAACACTTCTTCCCAGCAAAGATGCGTATGGATGTATACAGGCTGTTATTATTTGTTTTTTATTTATTTTGTTATTTTATTGTGTAGTTGTTTTATCTTTCAACACTTTAGGAAAGTTGCAGTAAATGTACTATATAAATAAACTTGAACTTCAACTTCAACTTGAACATATTTTTTAGTAACTTCCCTCATTTATATCCAGTAGTATGCCTATTAACCCAGTCAATTTATGTAGTCAAATATTTCTCTGGAGTTTCATCTGCAATAGCTTCCATTTCCCATGTCCCTTCTTTAATGTGTTTGGGACTTTTTCTTTAGCTGCAGCCTTTGGGCAGATAATGTGGACAGTAGACACCAGCAATTTGTAGTGTATGGGTGTGTAAAACATAAGAAAATAGCAATAAGTTCAAATTCCTGCATCCTAAATCTGTTTTCCGCAAATATGTAAGTGCAACACACATGTTGAGGTACAGTTGGTAAATTAGAGACTTTTATATAAAATTGGACTTGTGTGCTGTAATGTGGACATGTTTCTTTGGCGAATAACAAGTGGGGAAAAAAGTAGTAAATTACATTTTATTTGACTGGTTTACTGCTTTCATCTCAAACTGGCAGCAGAGATATTTAGTCCCTTGTAGTGATGATTATGCAAAAGCATTGCATAACGCGCTGCTGACAATTCTAATACTGAATTTATTTGTTAGTTATTTCAGTTCCACACTTTTTTGTATGGTTTGATAATAACCAATTCATTGATAACATAGGAGTTGATGCAGTTTAGTTTTATTCATAACACCATTTGACACAACACATATTGGCAGAGAAAAAACTTTAAAAAAAAATGTCAATGCTAAAACAAGTTGGTACAAATTAATTTAAAAAAAATTCTTTATGGTTATTTATGGTTTGCATAATCTTTTTTGTTTACTCACCCAAGATGCTGTCCAGATTCTGCTAAGTCTATGGTATAGGAAGTGATTATTCGTCCTCAGAAGAGACAACCTCCATTAGTTTGCTTTGTTTAGATAAATGACTAAACAAATATGTGTCTGATCTTTGACCCTGCTCTCATTTTTCAGTGTGACATCTTCAGTATCAGGGCTTTGTTGTGTGGCTGTGAAATGTCACCACAGATACTTGCCTTCTATGTGAAAGTCTATAATTGTGTATACATATGGGCACATGGCCTTGTGTCTGTGTGCAATGGGGTGGCACAACACTGGCATCTGTAACAGGCAGAAAAGCAAACCTCAGCTGGCATCTTTTGTTTTAAAAGCACATATGGTCATGTTTAATTCTTCTCCCTTGTATTATAGATTGAAAGAGCTCTTTGTAATATGCAAGAGAGTTTTGTATGTATGTATGAATTGGGACTTGTTAAGCCAGTTTCATGGTCTTTTCATCACTATGTTTCACTTGAGGCAACTGCAGCAGAGTGGGTGGAGGTGGAGGTTTCACTTGAGTACGCTTTTGTGTCGACATCTTCGAGTACTTGTGTGTTTGGGGGCCACTGTGTTTGTGCAAGATAGCGTAATCTAGTGTGTATAATTTGGGGGTTTTCCTGGGTCTGGTTAATATCCCCAGTGTTAATGAAAAACAGATAAAAGTGAGCCAGAGACAGACCCAAGCTGACTCTAGTTGACTCAAGATGATTGCCGTCTTTCGATTTTTTGCAGACATGCACACATACGCACACAGACACACATGCATTGATTAGAGCTGTATAAACAGGAAAGTTATCAGTCTCACGGATAGCACTGGTTTCACAGAAAGGAAAGACTGATAGGACCGACCTATATAGTCTCCAAGCACAGGCTGACTGCATTCCTTGATCTAACATTAGACTGTCTCACTGGATTTCAGAAAGAACACAGCTTCCAAATTTCTTTAATAAAAAAATGTTCTTACAGTCTTTATGGTGAAAGAACCCGAGCATGAAAAAAATTAAATAATAAAAAGAAAAAAGCCTGGCTGCTCAGATACTGAGGAGGAAAAAAACACGTTTTGTCAGACAAGAAACTGCACCACCTTATTTAGCTTCAGAGCAACAAAAAGAGCAAGAAATATCAAAGCCAAGATTCAGCTGTGTTGCTATTTTTTAATCTTATACCATGTGGAGAATTTTTCACTATAAAGGCATAGTTAATGAGATCAGTGTTTTAAACAAAATACTTAAAACTAGCTAACCCTTTCTCCTCCCCTTTCCTTTTTTAGTCATAGGAAAATTCTGTTTCTCCAAGGAAGGCTGTGAGAGAACTATTTTATTTTGGTGTTGTTTATTTTTTTCCTTCCTGTTTTGCATATCTTTAGCCTCCAGCCAAGTGTTGTTAATTAGGTAAACAGGTAATTCCCAGCACAAGCCAAATGCTCCATGTAGTTATTTGCAAATGTGTTGGTGTGCAAGTGGAAGTAGTGCACGTGTGGGTGAATGAAAAGACTCAATTCAGCATTAAGTGGTACAATAGACAATACTGTAAGTGCACATGAAGAAATAGAGTTGAAATGTGCATAAGGAAGTCAAGAGGTAAGTTATGCATAAAGTCATGCATTATTGAACATCAGCATTTCAAAGGTGGAGAAGCACTATTCAAAAGGACCCAGAAAGATTTCTGTGGTTGCCAGTCTCTGAACTATGCTTTCAGAAAAAGAGAAAGAAAGCAATGACTAAGATGGAAAAGGAGGAATAAATATCATAAAAAGAAGAGAATGCATGAGAAATGTGATATTTCCTCTCTGAGTGTCAGGCTCACTGGTGTGTGACATGTCCGTCTCAGTGGGGACTTCCTGCCATCTTTTTCATATATGATTTTTTTCCCCTTTATTTCTTCACAATCCTCAATTGCTCTATTTCTCCCATCATCAATGCCTTGTAGCTATTCAGCTCTGCCATATCTTCTATATTTTTCCTTTCCCTCCAACACATTATCACATCTTTTCACGCTACCGTACAGAAACATACTCTGTGTATCTTGTGAATCTGCTTTGTTTGCCCCTGGTGTCTATTTTTTATGTTGGTCCATGTCTGGCATAAAGATGAAGTGTGTTTATCCCACTTTGGGGTCCATCACTGCTTATTGAGTTACACATTGAAATTTCACAGAGGAACATTTATGGGAGTTGGAATCAAGCAATTTTGCAGTTATGACTTGTTTTGATGATACGCTACTAGTGAACAGTCTTTCATGTCTTAACCCTACACAACTTTTAAGAAAACATAAAACAATATAATGTATCGCAAGGCATCATTTGGCTTGTTATTCTTTTGCTATTATATCAGGCCAAGCACTCCTAAAGTCAGACCGAAATCATGACATTTTATATTGTTAGACTCTAAAGGCGGATTTATGCTTGTTTGCTTTCGCACTCGAGCTTAGGGGGTGCGTGTCGTTTTGGGTGTCTGTTGCAGTTTCTCCTCCTAGCACGAAGGTGGCAGCAGGGGTGATATCTTCCAGTTAACTCACCAGGTCGGAGTTATTTTGATGATTAACTTCAGTTCGGTAGGCATTTTCTGTTTTAAAACAACAATGGCGTTCAGTATGGTTAAGTGTTTTTATTAGTTTGTGGAAGAAAATAAATAAATAATTCGATCAGCCTCTCATCAACTTGATGCACTGGTTATTGTTTTAGAAACGGTGCTTGCCACACAAATTCAGCCACAAGATCCAGATATCCGGCAACACATGATCCCAAACAGATCAATCACAAGGGTCAACCATCAGGTCTAAAAGTGGTGGGCGTCGAGCATCGGTGTAGCTACGCAGAGCCTATGGCGGTTACGCGTAGACGCAGACGAGACGCAAACATAAATCCGCCTTAAGGCAGTGGTTTCCAACCTAAGATCCCCCAAAGAGCACAGGGGGTCCATGAGGCTTTGACTGTTCAGAGCCAATGTGATTTAAATTAAGGCCATGTACAGAGAGATTAGTTGAGCTGTATCTGCTCAAGTTTTTTCACATGGAACCAGTGTTTTGGAACCTGGAAACACTAACTTTGCACCATTTTACTAATGAGACATGTCTGAGAAATGCCACAGTGCAGATGATTTCCTTATGTTGAAAAAAAACAAAACAAAACAAAACAAAAAACAAAAAAACAAAACAAAACAAAACAAAACAAAACAAAACAAAACAAAACAAAACAAAACAAAACAAAACAAAACAAAAC
>JBAMHW010000012.1:15512690-15530112 GCA_037177495.1 Rhadinocentrus ornatus | reverse complement strand
AAAACAAAACAAAACAAAACAAAACAAAACAAAACAAAACAAAACAAAACAAAACAAAACAAAACAAAAAAACAAAAAACAAAAAACAAAAAAAAAACAAAAAAAAACTAAAGGAAGTCTAAATATTGGTTATTTTTTTAACTTTGGTTTTATCAAAGGAAAGGAGTCAGCCGGAATGCATCATTTATGGTGAAAAGCAGCTAAAGAAAGCATGAAACCACAGGTTTTTGATAGTTGTATAAAAGGGGTCCTCAGTGAAAATGGGTTAGGGACTATTGCTTTAAGGGAATGTGTAAATTCAGTGTTGCTTTACAATTATATGCCAATATCCCTAACCATGACAAGGTGAATAATATTACAGCCAACCGCAACCATTGCATGCACAGGAAAGAAATATGAAATCAGGAAACAAGCTGTCAATCATGTCATCAGTTTACCACAAGAAAAGGTATCAATCAAACCTCATATCAAAGCTTTATATCAATCCCCTCTGACCCAAATGCTTAGTGTTGCAACTTTATCAATGAGCGCTGTCAATCAGCAGTAACTGACTGACATGACAATTACATCAAAAATCATGGAGGCGAGTCTTCTGAATAGTCCCTCTTTATCTGCTCATACAAACAGTCTCCTCTCTCTGGTGAAGGGAAACTGATTGCAAAAATGAAAAATTACTTTCTCAAGGTTAGATTTGTTAGCTGAGTGTTTTTATTCCTTCTAAAAATTGGGGATAAATGATTTGTGACCAGAAGCAGGCGAAAGAGCCCAGACGAACTGGCAGGACACAAAAAACAATAAAAATATCTAGTTCTAGTGGAAAATATTGTCAGATTGTCATTGTTCAGTGTTAATTGCAAATTTATATCTAAAATTTCTTTGAGGGGACCACAGTTATTGTTGGTCTATAAAATTATATTATTGTACCTATTTTGTCAAATGCCTTAAAAGGATTGAGATCATCAGTGCATTTAGATGACTTAATGTGAGGTTCTTTATCGAGACACACTCAGCAGATGAGAGTGAATGTGATGTATCGTGTGTTGCACCCAACTCAAGTAGCTAAATATTAACTCATTGTTAATGTGGTAGTAGTACTATTAGTGGGGCCCTGGGAACGATATTTAGGCTGTAAACTACTTTTGGTAAACAGGAGAAACAATTTCTAATTAGCATTTACCCTTTTAGACTTATTTATTAATTATTTTTATTATAGTGGTGCCTCCAATTCTCAACAAAATGTCAAATACTCTGTTTCTTTAACTTTGAATAAAAAACTATTTTGGTAACCTTTTTTATAAATGTGTGACCCTTGATCTGAAACCTGTAATTCTGTAACCATAAAATTAGGACACAGCACAGTTTTACGCACAGTTTATAAAAATAAATAAGGCAAACATAAATAAAAAAAATTAAATTGTAATATTTCAGCACTAAATACTCTTTTCTTTTAGGTTCAGTTCAGATTCAGAACTTATATAATAATAACCAAGTCCTTTATTGTTTTTAAAGTAATAAAAGGTGGTAGGCCCGAATACATCGTTCAGGTTCGTAGCAACCAGAAATCAAAGAAAGGTCACTTCACTTGTTACACAAGCAAAATATAAAATGTACGTGCTTTACTCAAAAATCCTTTGTTGGTTAGGTGCAATGGCTTTTCGAGAACATGGTTGAAGTAGATGGTACACACTGGGTCTTATTTAGAACACTTGGTTGAAACTCGACTGGTCTATCCACAGGAGAAAGATTTCAACAATTCCTCTCGGTCCACTGGGCATTAGAAGTCTCTAATTAGTGTCATGCATCTAAGGCTCATATACTTTACATACAAATTCGCCATTAGCTCACATCAAATGCTAACATGCTAACTCACGATTAGCATCGTACATTATTGCACTCTTAACATATCTACACATAAAAAAATCATATGCATTAAGGACTCACTCCTCACAAAGGTATATAGTCCAAAACAGGCACTTAGACTCTGCATTCACAAGCGTTTCATGAACATTTTTCCCTTAGGTTACTCTCTCAACCTTCTCCAGGCAAAGCGTAGCAGCTGAATGCTGACACTGTTGCCAACTCATCAATAAGAAAAGTAGCTAATGGCGGTTCTAAAAGTTGCTAGAAGTCGCTAAATGATGTCATCACATAATTTGCAAAATAAACCTGGTACATTTAGATGTAATGGAAGCTGGAGAGGAATGTCGTGGGAAAGGTTCCCAGGTAAAAATTTACGTAAAACACAGCCATAAAAATGTTCAGAACAGACAAAATTTTTTATAATTAAGTAAAACTAAATTCTTTGGTTAATATTTTTTGTTTTTAAGTTCAGTTTTATTAGGTGTATGTTTTTTTAATTATGACTTTGCTACATGTCACAGCACTTTTAATTTTTTTCCTCCACACTCTTTATTAATAGACATTACTATCTGACAGTAAGCCAGTGCGGGATCAGCCAGCAGCAGCTTTGTGCGTTTCATTTTCAGTCTGGCCATGAAACAGGTGATCATCTCCTGCTCTGGCTGTACCTGAGAGCTGTGTGCTGCTGCTGCGTGAGGAGCAAGCCTTTTCTGATTGCTTTTGCATGGGGGAGGGGCCTGCGCAGCACCGAGCCTACATTGAAAAGAGTAAGATATACATACTTTCACGTCAGTCCCCAAAAGTTTCCAATATTACCAAAAGAAGTCCATAGATGTGTCGCTAGTCGCTTTTCTGAAAAAAAGTCACTAGAGAGGTAAGAAAACTCGCTAAATATATTGACAAAATCACTAAGTTGGCAAAACTGAATGCCGCAGCCTCGGATGTGTTGCTTTTTTTTCTCTTTTCTACTTAGATCCCATCCACATACAGGTGGTTGGACAATGAGTTTACACCAACCAATGCAATAGAAAAAAATGCAAAATTGACAATACAAGTTAGACTGTGAACAGAGCATGTTTTGACATGTACATTTTAAACAAACTTACAGCAAATGCAGAATTTTAATAAAACAAATGACCACAACCTTGGTTTGATTAAAGCATTTTTTTAAGTATTTATAAACATTTATGAAACTAAGTTCTTTGCTGTAATTTTAAACATATTTAATACATTTTAATTTATTCCAAGTGAATTTATATTTTACAGTCTGAAATAAATATTTTGGACCAGGCTACATGTGTTTGAATGAGAATGACAAGTGGTAGTGGTAGCCTTGTGGTTACAGAGGTGGGTCTGGAGAACCTGGGTTCACGTCCCCCGGCTGGCAACTAAGGTAAAACCACTGTGGGCCCCTGAGCAAGGCCCTAAACCCCCAACTGCTCCCCGGGCATTAGAATCTGGCTTGGCAGCCCACTGCTCCTAGCAACTAGGATGGGTTAAATGCAGAGAAGAATTTCCCTGCTGGGATTAATAAAGTAGAATTTAAAAAAAAGATCCTTACTTTACCCTGTACATTTCTTTTATGAACCACACACAGGTGCATTCTCAGGGACATTTTCAGGTTATTAAACTGCTTGTTCTTCCAAATTATAGAGTCCCAAATCTGCACTTGCATTTTCTGCGCAGTAAGCTAAGCCTTGCAGACAGGAACTAGGAACTAAGAAAAATAAGCAGTTTCAGGTGTTCGTTTCAGGTAATACTTCTTAGTGATAGTAAAAATGTTGACTATTTCCGGACTTAGTAATTGTGCAGACATTAAAAGCTTAACAGCTAAAAACTGGTTTAGGATATGACACTCAAATCAGGCTTTAATTTCCTTATCAGTTGTTTCAACATTAACTCTTCATACAGTTCTTGTATGCTCAACAGTTATGTTTTCCATTAAAATGAAATGTCATTCAAATTTCTCATTAGCCATTTGTTATATTACAGGATAATAATAATAATAATAATAATAATAATAATAATAATAATTATTATAATAATAATAATAATAATAATAATAATAATAATAATAATAATAATAATAATAATAATAATAATAAATATATATTTTAAAAAAGAACAATTTGAGTTTTCTATCATACATTAACTTGCTTAGCTTATCCTACAGGTCCCTAACGTATGTCCTCCTGGCAACCACTGGATGTACAAAGTTAATGAACTGTGAAGAACAGAATAATTTAAGAGATACACAGTGGAATACATGGCACCAAGATGCCATCTGTATCAAGAAAAGTAGCTTGAATATGTAATTACCGTCATTTTAGCTGGTACAAGTGTGTATGGTATCCATAGCAACAAGTAAAATTTGTTTTTCCTTGAAAGGCATGGTCCGTGAACATATATATTTTTTGCCCAACTTAGGGCAAGTGTCACTATTTTTTCCATCACAGCCTTATAAATGAACGCAGTAACTCTGCTTATAAAAAGAGAAGGTTGTTGGGTTGGATATTGTTGGTGAGAGTTCTGTCTCAAGCAGTTGTTCGTCATGGGTATGGCCCACAGTAACCGTTACTCTGGGAAAAAAAAATAAAAAATGCTGTTCTTGGAGTAGCTCTCGTCCGTTCTTCAGCACGTCCAGCCGGACGTTAGAGTATAATAGTAATCCAATTTACCTGCCACTCTGATCGCAATCAGCAAGGCTCCTTTGCTTCTATATTAGTCTCAAGTAAATGCTGCTGAAATCTAATTCAACAGCATTGTGTTGTGTCTCCATGAGGCCGCCCACTTCACGTTGTATTGCCAAGCTGACTGAACGTGCTTATGGGTCATCTTTCCTTTTTTCTGTGTCCCCCTTGTCCATTTTCCTAAAACTGTCTCGACCTGCTGCCAGACATTTTTTCTTTTTTTTGTAAAACTGCAAAGTTCCCAGTAAATGCTGTACGAGCATTCTTCTGGCCACTCCAATCAACAAAAAACCTGGCAAACATTTATAAATGGAAACATAAAACTGTAGTTGTTCTAGATGAGAAGTGGACGATGCCAGAAGTTGTAATGTAAACAGATAGAGGTGAAAAACACATACACACACACACACACACACACAACATAATAAAATAAATAAATTTTTTATTGCTCTGTCTCCTCCTTTCCCCTGGACGCTTCAAGGAAAGTTGCCACTACATTTCTCATACTAAGCCTTCTGTTTAGTAACATATTTACAATTTACATGCATTTCTCTCAAAACATGATGTCTTTAAAATATTTATTATATTGAGTTGATTTTAATGTAAAATGTATGAGTTGCATATCTCACTGTGGTGGAGAGTAATTGTCACAAATATAACAAAGTCTTTCAATACATCCAACAAAGCTAAAATGTCAGTGACAACCCCGGGGGGTTTTCTCTCTACAGAGAATTAACAAAGCCTCCTATAAATCCAGACATAGTCATTAGACAGATACCACTAAGTCTCGTAAATTTGAACGCTATAAGTCTATTTCCTTTCAGAAGAAGGGCACACTTCCTGTCAGAGTGACAGAGGAGGTTATGGGTCAAGAAGAGAGGTCAGTGGTCTGTTTCTCATCAACACCCTTCAGCTTTGTCTGTATATGTGGATTTCTAAGATCTGTTGTGCAGCATTTCCTCTTTTGATTATAAATCAGTTCCAGAAGCAGGCTGTTTAGATTCTAAGCATATTTTCCTCTCTGCTGGTCATTTCTCTCCTCATGTTCTCATTCTGTGTCCTGTTGTCTCTCCTGCATTGACATGCTCGCCGCTCTGTCTTTAGGCAAATACACACCAGCACAGGCCTGACTATATCACGCATTCATCCACCTAAATCAAATTACCATGGACAAAGCAGAGTGATAAAAAGTAATGGGTTGTTATATGAGGTACACACTCTAATACAGCCCTTCAGTAATTTCATAGAGCATAATTTCTTTTTTACTGTACTTGTCTGCTCTTTTTGCTATGATTAAGCACCAGGTTTTTTTATTTTTATTTTGAAGCAAATAATTTGTAATGCATGTATTATATGTAGATCAAAAACAGCCCTCAAGTGTCATTTATCCCACATTAAAGGTAGTTTTAAGAAAGATTGTACAAGAATTCAAATGTCAGACTGTAGACATGAGTTGTTTTTCTAATTGCACTTCCTAATACTGACAATATTTTCAGTAGATAAGTGCATTCACACCAATAAATATGTCACCAGACAAAGAGAACTGCTGATGCCTCAGACATCTCGGTCCGGACACTGAGAAAATGAGAAGCCTTGCTGTTATATGCCAGCCTCATAAAGACAAATTCAGTCCGCAACACATAGGAAATTGCACGTCACTTATGACTTGTAAAATTGCAGCTGCATATGAAATCATAATTGGCATACAATAATCCATTACATCCTGAATTTTGAACAGGATGATGTCCATCTTCAATTAAATAAATAACACCCTGAACAGCTTGAGTGGGTATTACAAAAGATATAATTTACAAATAAAAAAATATATATTGTCATTTTCTAAACCTAACCAAGTAGTTTTGATTTCTAAATCTGACCAAATTATTTCAGTGTCTAAACTGAAATAGAAAACAATGCTGCTTTACTTTTTCTGAGAATTATTGATGGCTAAACCAAGTAAGTGACTATTGTTTCAAGATGTTTCTACTACGCCACCATTCCTTTTCCTCCTCATAAACATGTTGTGGTATATTCATGATAGCACTTTTTGTTAACTTACAGACATGTATACAGACAATAACATGAATGAGATGTTCATGCAAGAGCTATATTCAATATGAACATTATAAATAAATAACTTGCTTTGGGTTGAAGGATTGAAACAATTTATTTTCTTTCTGAAATTATTGTAGACATTTATCTATAGTATCCTCAAAAATCCCACAATCAAACAGAAAAATTGCTCACTGTTGAGTGAACTATTGAATGTGCATTAAATGGGGATGACTTAGTAAACAAAGCTGGCAATTTTAGACACAGCAAGAGTCTTTGTCCTCACTTGGAAATTAGCAATAGAGACTGTGTGAATGGTGTGTGTTTGTTTCAGTAATTGAATTCTGTAACAGCTCTGACTTTCAATGTATTTCCCCCTTGCTGTTTTCGCTTAATTTTCCCCTTTGCATAGCTACGGGTTGTTGCCAGCCAGTTAAGATACGACTTAAATACTGGCATTGTTTAATAACATTAGTGAAATATCTTAATGGTCTTGAAGTCAGATGAAAATATGTGACAATTCATTTTTTAAATGTTGCTTTTAAAAGCATTAACTATCATTGCCATTTTATGCACAACCAGGCAAAGCGTGGCTGAGTGTGGATTGTTGAGTAAAATTCACAAAACAACACAGAAAAAAATTGACATATGTAAAAATTTAATCAAATGCAAAGTAACAATAACTTCTAACATACCAAAGATAAAAAAAATAGCAATAAAAACATTTTTCCTTGTCTCAGAGGAATAAAATAAATCTAATGAGATGAACTATGCAAACCACTCTTTCAGAAAGGTTAAATATGAAAGTGGAAAATACCACTATTGTGTTTAGAAAATAATGATGTTATGTGAATACAGGAACATTTAATATTTGTTGATATTGTGCCTGTGTTTTTGATTTTCCTTTATTTTTTTTCTTTTCCTCCCACACTTGACTCATCCTCGTTTGTTAGTTTGTTTATTATTTTTCTCTCACTTTGTTCTGGCAACCCGTGGTGTGCTGACACATGCCCCCATTCTGTTCTGCTATCCAGAAACAATACTTAACACCACAGGGTGATTATTACTGGATGAGATCATATTCAGTCTGTAAACAAAGATGAAGACTAAGAAATGAAATTTAGCTTTTCTTTTTTCACATTGTTTAGTTAATTCAACATGAGATTGAGTTACTGGTTTAAAAAGTTAGTTCTGCCATTTCTCAACATTAGCTTAGCATTTACCTCTATGTCTAATGCTCTTTTTGCATCATCTCCAAAATCAAAGTGTAAAGTGACCAGGAGGTCCAGTAAGTCACTTTCCCTTTCACTCACGATTTCGTTCACTCACGATCACATCCAACACATAGCTGCAACATCTAAATCATATTAACTGATAACTGGTGCATTTTAGGTATAATATCCTACAATAAAGAAATGACAGACAGAAATTGTCTGCAGGGTCAGAGGAGGGGAATGGACTTTGAGACTAAACACCTCACTTCTGTTTAAAATTGAATTGAATTGAATGGACCAGTTTTATGTCCTGAAAAGCAAAGTATTCCAGTTTAAACTACACACAGGAAAGGCTTGCAGTTGGTGGCCAAATGGCTAAAAGGCCTTTTTGGTTGCTCACTTCCAAACCTAAGAGACTTGAATCGGAAGAACACATTAGTTTTTGAGATAAAGACTGCACACAACTGACACCCATTGATCACCATCCTTTCCTCAGGTTTTTTCAGAAATATCAGCACGTTAGTTAGTTGTAGAACTTGCACAAAAGGAAAACGTCCTGTAAGTCTTAATTTTAGAAGTCTGTGGACAAAGAGTCTTTCCACCATGCTGGATAGAGACAGGACATGCTAGAATAATCATATATTTAACAAACACTGCAATTTCCAATAACTTAATGTAAACCTAAAAATTTAGAGTGTAAATTTGTGTGGTTATAGCATCGCTTGTCTGGATCAACTGATGAGTTGGAGATTTCATACTTTCCAAGCATTATTCCAGCTTGTAGCTGTTTTTGCTGTAATTTAACTGTATTATAATATTAGGCAGACATTGAGTTTTATAAGCAACCTATGTCCGTTCAGTTCTGAGGGCAGAAAAAGACACAGGCATCTGACTAAAACTGAGTCTTTAAGCTGTTGAGATGTCGCACACATACACAAAGTCAGACGGACTGAGTCACTGTTCCTGTAGAGTGCTGATAACGGGGGGCAAGTGTGTGTGTGTGTGTTTGCATGTCCAAGGGTTTAGTTGGTTTTCACATGTGCAAATGCTGGTCAGACTAAGCAAAGGACTAGTGATGAAAAGAAAATCAGACATGCTTTTAAGTGTGTGTCGGTGTGTGTCTGTGTATACTTGTGCAAAGTTGAAATATAAAGATTCATTAGTCTGTCAAATGTGTTTGTGTGCATGTGTGTTGGTGCTTTACTCTATAAAACAGGTGTTGGAGAAATCTTAAAGTGACCTTTGTCATGAAGAAATGTGTGTGGCTGCAGAGAAGGAGGTGAAACAGGAAGATGGAAGAAAGAGGATAAAGATACAAAGACACCGAGTGGGAATGAGATGACTGCTTAGATAATTCGAAAGAAGACACTATTAAGATAGGTGCAATATAAGATTTTGCTGCTTCATCCCAAATGATACTACCCATCATTTAAATAGTTTTGAAATGATGTCCCTTTACTCAAAAACAACCCAAGACTGAAGAGACCTAACACAAAGTGTGACATTTGATGTCACACTTACAACAGTCTTTTAACAGTGAGAGCTTGCTCCCAATACACAGACCTTAAGGGTGGAAGGATTTGACCCTGACACTCCAATTCTCCTACACTCTATGAAATCAGATTTACTTGAATTAATTATAATTATAAATCCATCTGAAAACATAACCTTGAATGCATGTTGAACACTGGAGCAGTGCAAACAGCTCTGTTGATTTGCAAAATGTGTCCTTGCAGTGCAGTTTACAATTTGTTTACGCTTCTGCTGCATTCCCTGATTGTGTCTCAGCAGGTACATTTGTCAAAAATAAAACAAATAAAACATCTTTATTGGCTGTTAAAAAATCATGAATTAGTATGGGCAAGAGGCTACAACGAAAAGAAGCAGAAACATTTAAGTGTCTTGTAGTTCAGACAGTGCAACCTCTATCCTGTGGGGACCACTGAATAACACTGAATGAAGAAAAAATAAGAATGATGAGTGATACAAAATCATTGACATGACTCTGCTGTCTGAAATGATCAGCAACAAACTGAAACTAATGAGGCACCCACCCACTGAACAAAATATTAGTGTAAATTTCATCCAAAAGACGAGACTTCTGGACCTCCAGGTGACATCTTCACAGAAGCCAGAATGAAAGTTTTTGAGAAGACAATTCTGAATGTTGCTAAGACATCAGTGTACAGCTTCAATAAAGATGTTGTCCCTGGAGCTGATTCATTCAGTGTGATTGTAGAGATAGTAAATTGACAATGGGGTGAGTGTGTCATCAAGGTGTACACTCTTTGCAAACTCTTAATGGTTTTGGGATTATTCCTATGAATATAACTGTAATGACAAACTTTTCCCTTGAGACTTCTCAAAGACTTTGGTGCTCCTACACCACACTGTGATAGCTACTGGCTAGAATGATAGCATAACTAAGATTTTAAATATTTATCGAGCAGTAAACTCACTATAAACTGAGCACATTGAAAAGCTAGTTTCTTCCAATTATAGTCTAAATGCACTGACTTCATTAGTTTCACAAACATCACTGACAAAATGTTGTAAAAATATTTTTTTTTTACAAATTTGCTCATTTTACCAATTTATTTGCTCAATACTTGTTTTTCACAACTCATAGCAACACACACAGACTCTTGCCTCAAAAACCTTAAGGACAAAAGATATCTGGTGTACCATATGCAGTCTTTTCTTAGGTGCTGCTATATTGAACAAATAAACAGAATTAGTGTTGAAAGTGTTGTTAATTTCAATCTGTTCCCATTTCCATATCTTTCCTGGGAAAAGAAATGGAGTCACATTTCCCAAAAAACCTGTCAGTTGCATCACAGCTTTAGTGCTCCAAGGCAGTACAGCCCACAGGGTTATTGCCAATGTGTTGCATTAATTACAAAGCAAGTTCTTGGTGTCCATGTAAATTTTGTACTTCTGCCGTCTCTTGTTCACAGCCTTTGTTTTAAACTGTGTTAGCTTTCATGACTGACATGACAAAGTTGAGTAGAAAATATAATGAGTTCAAAATGGCTGAAACCAGGTCTTGGTCTTCACCAGTATGTTTTTCAGCTTGTGCTTGTTTGGACTCTGCTGTATAAACTGTAAAAAGTACCATGTACCAACATTCACTTATTGATGTCATTTTGTTATTTCACTTCACACGTAATATTTATGTGAAATAAATATCTAACATACTTTTTAAGCCCTGCAGTTTAATATGTAAGATGCAAACATTTGATGATTTATGTATGTTTCTTTATTTGATGCCCATTTTGTTGTGCACCTGGTTCTGAAATAGCCTGTGCTTTTCCCTGTCTGAGACAGGTAAACCCTGCTCTCCACCACTGCACTGACATAAGGCTTAACTCCACCTTTAATACTCTTTCTTTTGTTTTCCCACTATTAATGATAAATCAGTTAATTTTCCTCTACTTCTGTCTGTATTTTTCCTCTTTCAATCTGTACAGACACTTCACATACATCACTGCATGATTTATAAACTACAAACTTCACAGCCACCTTCATTGCTTGAGATCTCAATATGTGCTACTTTTTTAAGCCTTTGTAAACATAGTCTTAAGGAATGGGGATTCTGTATTCTATAAGTGCAGATGGCTCTCCCCATAGCTGAAGAATATGATCTTTACCTTTTTTTTTTTGCTTTGTCTGCTTGCTAGCAAGATTATAGGGGGAAATGCCATGCTGCACCACCAGTTCACTTAAACTTAGAGTAAAGGAGGCAAAAGATGCATCCTCTGTATACCTTGGCTAGATTTTACTAGTTTTTAAAGGTTACTTGTCTATACAGCATGCTTCAGTGTTTGTTCAATTTAGGCTTTCAGTAATTAATCAAACTGTCAAGCTTTATGCAGAAAGAATAACAAATACAAGCTTGTTTTTCTTTGGATATGGGAGGCTCCATATGCTTATACTGAGTATAAAGTCGTGTCAGTATAAAGCTCATCCACCACATGATACAGTACAACAAGCTAATGTGAAAAAAAGCTTTTCTCGTGATCATTTCATTTTAGCTTTATTCTATAAATATGAATGAAAACAAAGTCATTCATGAGTGATTTAATATATCTCTTCACACTTTTATAGTGAGGCCAAATCTGAGGGTCAGTCAGCAGTGCCTCTCATTGTGTTTGCTTTTTGTGTGATGCTCTATAGAGGAAAAAAGTAATCCCGTTTTCTATGAGACTGCCTGTATGTTGAATTAATTTAGCCCAAATCAGCGGTGCAGCTACCTTGCCATCGTGATTGCTGCATTCCAAAGCAGAGCTGCTTTTCCACCTTCTCAAAAAAGGTCCTCCAATTCTCACGGCTTCACTTATAACCAGCATTCTCCTCTCCCTTCAGGCTGAGTGAGGGTAAAAGAGAGATGAAGGCAAACATCCAAATGTCTTCCTCCATCAAAGCTAATGAAAGAAGCCTCCATATTCTTTGATCACGCAGCAAGGGCATCAAGCCTGCATTAGATTTCCCAAATATCTCAACTTCTCAAAGCCTTATCTATTTGCACACAGATGCTAAGAAACACTTACATGCATTCTTTAGGAGATGTCACAGGCAAACAAATATGCATGTAAGTGTAGCACATAAACACACAGACATTGTGTGACTGAGATGCTTTCAGTGCCGTCAAAAGAGGGAACGTCATCTCAAACTGAGGAGATAAGTAGGCGAGGCAGGGTTGATTCTATCACTTTTCCAAATGATGTTGACACCAACAAAAAAACACCTGTCTTGCCTTTTCCTTTGATCTCCCTGAACCACCTTCATCTTCTCTTTTACTTCTCTTTCAGGTTAAGAAGCTTCCAATAGAATATTTTCTTGTTTTATTTAGCTGCTCATTTTCTTCTAATTCTATATGAACTCTCCTGCAAAACTCTGATTCCCACTGACAGTTTGCATATATATTAAAAACATCCCTTGAAAGTGGGAGTGCCAGAAGTGCTTGAAGTTCACATATATTTTATTTTAATTTTGATATGCCTCTTGGTTTTTCCTCTGTCATTGTCAGAGCAAGACATGTACTGCCTCATTGAGTTGATTTTTCTTTTTTTTTTTATCTACTGTATTTCTTTCTCTGTTCTTTTTCCTTTAGTTAGGTGCCTTTGAAACATGATCAGTAATGGACATGGGAAAGACCTGAATCAACAACCACACACTGAGGAAGGAAACTGTCATGAACATCATTAACGTGTGTAGAAGAAAAGCCTGTTTTATGAGCTGTATTTCCATTACCCCTAGGATTGCACAAAACCTAAATATCACAATAAAAAAACTGGTAATGGAAAAATCTACATTTCAATATCATTTCAAAGTTCGCTTTTACATTCTTATGGGGTGGTCTTTCAGACGAGTTCATATAGAAGTATATCGCAAAAGTGTAATGGAAACACTTTTCTGCATTTATACGTCATGTGACCAGCTCATTTGCAGTAAAAATGGCCCGATATGTAGGGACGGAGGAGGAGACGGAAATCTTTTTATAAATAATTAAAGAAAGAAATATAACTGCCATCCTTGTTAGCGAACAACAACGAAAGCAGAGTTTTACAAAGAATTAGAAATCTCCAACCTACTGATATTGAAGTCTCGCGGGACGGTAGAATTACGGGTTACGTGCTAAACAACATTCAGTGGAAACACCTGCAAATCAGCTTCTACTGTCAAAGTATGACTAATATTTAACCACTGACACAATGTTTGTTCAAATAGTTAGTATATCTGCCTACTGTACCTGCCATCAATGGCAGTTGCAGAGTTTAAGTACATTTAATATTTTTGAGTAGTGTAAATTAATAAGTTACATTTCTTAAAAATAAATGTTTTATATTTATGATATTGTAATTTAAAATGTGTTTAACTAAAGTGTGTCAGGACTTTTGTTTCAGTTGCTCACAATGCACCAAGGACTGCACGATACTCTGTCGGAATTCAGAGAAGATGCTGTAATGACAAACGGCACTTAGGACTGAAGAGGACTTTTGTAACTATAATATTTAAATGTCTTTTATACAGTTCTCACGGCATGGTTGACAGCACATGTGTGCAAATAAATGCCAGGAACCAAAGAACACCTTGAGTGTGTGAATTAACCAGAGGGAAGTATTCTTTGCTGGATTGAATGCTTTATTTCCTTTTTTTCCATTTATTTTAACTACTTAAAAAATAATTTGTTTTTATCCTCCAACATCTAGGCCTTTCTATGTTGTATATGCCGTGTGTATACAATACAAAGGTCCCATAAAATGCCCCTTTACATCATAATGTTGCCATCGTCCAAGTTAATCTCTCCATGTTTTGATAAAAAAAATCAAAATTGGATGCTTCATACATAATATTGTCTATGTTTTTTTCAAGATATTTTAGAGATGGCATTGCTAAAATCTGCACTACATTTGTCTGTTAAGGTGTTCACACTTGATGTTTGGCTCCCTGATCCAGATCAAAGCAGCAATTAGATCCTGGTCTGCTTGACTGCCTTGATTTGCTTTGCCGTTCACACTGTATTTTCTTTCATCAAACCAACAATCTTCCAAAACACTGTTGTATGTTGGAATAAACACAGTTCTTGGATACCTACAACAGTGGTTTTACCAGAAGAAATGTCCTTAAACTCTTGAAATATTTAACATCAAAATATCATTAGCAAGTCCTGTGTTGCACATACAAATGGAAATATACTGAAATGAAACAGTGTATTTGATGTCTGTACCACACAGAAATGAGCAACAGATCTTCTACAAATGTACGTCTTTGGTCTATGTTGAATTTATATTTGAATTAAGCTGTGTTAGACTTTGTCTGCAGGCAGAACAAGACCTGTTATTTTCAGCAGTCCTGGTCTACTTGTTTGGTGCACATCAGACTTTGCACAACAGTTCACAAATCAAATGATCGTCACAAATAGTTTGTTTGAATTGAATTGTAAACACCCTATTTTCACAATACAAAACACAAGGCAACATTGCAGATCTCATTAAGTGCAACAATAAATGAGTTTAGACTTAAAAGGTGTATGATTCATAAATTTTCTACCGCTTAGTCCATACAGGTAAGCTTACACAGGGAGAACATGCAAACTCCACACAAAAAGGCCACCACCCTGAGGTTTGACCCTCCCGAACTGAGGCTTAAACCAGCAACCTTCTTGCTGTGAGGCTGTGGTGCTAACTATCACACCACCGTGCAGCAGGGTGTATACAGCGGCTGGCTAGTCAATTGGTAGAGCATCAGTGTCCCATGTGGGAGACCAGGGTTCAAATCCCCCCAGGAGACGAACATTAACACCTTCCAGTTGGGTCCTTAGGCAAGACCCTCAACGCTACTGCCTAACCATTGTACGTCGCTTTGGATAAACGCGTCAGCTAAATGATTGTAATGTACTCATCAGCAGGTGTATGATCGTGGTGGGATATAAAAATTACAAGCACAGATGGGAGAACATGTGAGTGGTTTGTCAGAATTTTACAATGATCAAACTTTAAATATAAGCAACACATCAGATGACTTGTTCCTACAGATTTAGAATTTTGATCCTTTGCTGTGTGATTTCAAAGTCTTAAAAACTTGGAGTCTCTAGTTGCCACAAAGTGTTGTGGGGAAATATTTATGGAAAGCTAAGCCCTTATGAGACACTGGCAGTGACACCTAAACCACCTTCCCTCCATAGAAACAAAAAAAGCTATTTAAAGCTGACAGCCAAAGTGACTCTGAAATGGTATACATATTTCTGGAACCCTTAAGTGTTTTTTATTGTACTTTATATATATGAAGGCCATTAAGTAAGGACAAATATAGGTAAAAGAACATAATGAAGGAGAGACCAGACAGGGAGAAATGGCAGTAAACAAAAAGTAAAACACTAAAGGAATGGAGAATAAATAAAGGAGATGACAGGGAAAAAGAGGGCATAGAGGAGAGACAAAATGTATGAAGAGGAGAGAGATGGAGAATGTAGCGCCGTTGCCATTGCTCCAGGCACCACATTTCTGTCAGCAGTGGCATCTTTATCTGCTAAATGCACTTTTGATGCCTCACCACATATGTTGCTGTAAATTACTTTTAAGACCCATATTAGACGATGAGGGAATAAGGACCAAGACAGGGGTAAGAGTGCAGTGGGTCTTTTTTATTGGAAGAGAAAAAGGGCAATATTTCTGGCACCAGTTTGTCTTTGGTCTTCCTAGATCACTATTCTCTTTAGTCTCTTTTATGCCAATTTCACTCACTTTCACTTCCCCCTCTCCTTTCCATCCTTTTATCTTTTTTGTTTTCATTCATATAAATTTAATAATTTTCATAGCTTGAGGAGTTTACTTTTTTTCAGAAACAAACTACATTCAAATAAAAAGAGGGGATGGTGACTGGCTGTGTAAGGACAAGGAGTACAAATGATATACAGTACAGTTGTTATGATTTACCTGAATGAGAAACAAATTACGTGTTTTAATCCTGTCATGATATTATCAGATCCAAATAAGGTCCTAACAATGAAAATATTTACATTATTACTGTTGGGCTTTGTGGGTTTTTTCTGTGTGGGTTTTGTGTCTTGCCTTCCTTGGGTGTGGCTTCCAGTCACTGATCTGATGGCTTATGCAGCTCACCTGTGACTACTTATTGCTGCCTCCTTCAAAGTGTGGATCTGTTCTTCACTCTGTGCCATTTTGTCAGCTTTCCAGTGCTGTAGGAAATCACCTATCATCAGTCAGTCCTTGGTGTATATCCATCCTCTGGTCACTTTCCCCTACCACCTGCCCGGAATATTCAGTTTCTCGCACCTCAGGAAAACCCTCACAGTCAGTAGATTTAATTTAAATTTGGATTGATTTGCCAGTACTCACCTGTGGATTCACCAATTTCGTCTCTCCAGCAGTCTACGTCCGACTCCCCTCTCCTTCCTGTGCGAGCATCCACAGTCCCAGTGACTTCGGCTCCATCTTATCTATAAATGCCTCATAAATTACCTTTTGATTTTTTTGTCCCTGTCTTGGGTCCTGTCTCCTACCCCAAAGATTGGTTCCAATGGCAAGGATGCAGTTGGTTTATGTTCACCACATAATGTAAACAATGAACATCAACAGCCATATCTTTGTACAGGTAAAAGTATTATCTTGGAGGTGTAACTGTACAACAGTGAAAGATAATATATGGTGTGTTCCCAAATATAGTTGCTTTATTGCATGTTTTTAAAGTAGCATGCAAGCATAAAGATAAAGTATTTGTTTAAAATTGTCTAAAACATGTCACGTTGCAATTTATAACACTGTGCCAACTGTACTTGTTTATAAGTACATATTTTCTGTTTCACTGACAATAAAGCAATGGATTTGATTTGGCTGTCTACTGTTTTGAATATGTGAAGAGATTAAAAAAAACATGTCAGTCATTCTGCTTGAAAAAAGAAGTTATTACTTTGAAAAAGCAGCTTTATATTTGAAGTGTTGCATTGCAACTATTGATATTCTAATTTCATAATAGGTGATAAAATCTCAGTAATAAGCTTTTACAATAATACCTCGAGATACGAGTTTAATTTGTTCCGTGACCTTGCTCGTATCTCAATTTGCTCGTATCTCAAAGCAATTT
>JBAMHW010000012.1:15501868-15512590 GCA_037177495.1 Rhadinocentrus ornatus | reverse complement strand
AAAGTGTATTATTTACCTTGGAGATCAGACGACTTGAGCTAACGGAAGATGCGCACGGAGGTTGAGGGAGGAGTAAAAGGCAGAGGAGTTAAGAGGAATAGGAGATGCGGGAAGCTGAGGCAGGGAAAACAGAGCACGCGTTGTTGTTGTGGGTCTTAGTTCGGCGGTGTCGGCTCAGATGTTCGTATTTCACGTGGTTGATGGGGATCTTTGTTATGCGGCGTCGGCGCGGATGCTCGTATCTCAAAGATTTGTTCATATGTCAAGGCAAAAATTTGGTCGTATCACAGCTCGTATCTCAAAGAATTCGTATGTCAATGCACTCATATCTCGAGGTATCACTGTATATCGTTTTGAGATAATTAAGAACCAAAATACTTAAAATAAGTGAAATGTCTAACAAAAAAAAAAACAAAAAAAAAAAAAGCATATATTAACTTGGTCTAAGATATTTAACCTTACTAATACAGTTTTTTACAGTGTGTTTACCTTTACTTGCAGGCAGTGCTACTTGAACTGCTTGTGCGACTCTTTGCGGATGAGAACAAAGTTTGTACAAAAATAAAAGAAATTAGATTATTTCAATTTGAGTTTTATGTCCCCACAGTTTTTTCTTAATGTTGTCTATGCTGATTTTCCGATATATACTTTGTTCTGTTGTCCAAATAGCAGTGAATGTTGCATTTAATTCTGTTTGTCAAGAAAAACTAACAGCCATTTAATCATTAGAGGATAATTGACATTTTGTTTGACTAATAGTCTAGTCAACCAAATTTAATTTCCTCGTCTGTCAGATAGATAAGTATTGAATGTTTGTTTTGAAGTTGGTACAATCTATCAGAACATAGGAAGCATAAGACTCTTTAATGACAGTTTGTGGACATAACTACAAGAGACTCGTCTCCTAAAGACATTACAATCTGCAGAAGCAGCAAACGTTGTGAGCTCCAGAGCTCCTTTAGAAACGCAGCAGTAAAAAAAGGAATCAACATGAGAGATAAGTGGGGCTGCATTTAATGCTTCATTGCTTTTATTGTAGACGGTTGGCCAATATGGAGCATTTCTCGTATTTATAGAAGCAGAGTCATTATACTATTTCTGTGCTGTGACAACGTAACTTAACAGCAAGCTAAAACTCATCCAAGAAATTAGTTGGCATGACTCACAACCCCAACTGTGTTAAGTTTTTCAAACACTGCAAATCTGAAACTACAAAACAACAAGATAATGATGCCATTATATATTGGAGATATTATACATTTAGTATATACATGGGCCAACACTGAATTCGACATACATCACCTGAATGTAAGTAATGTTTTTTATAATCCATAATATTTAAATAGATTTTTGGACAAACTGATATAATCAAATAATAAAATGTTATATTAAATATTAATCTGTGTCTTTTGTAATGAAGATTAATATATAGATAGTAGAGCTCAAAGAAGTATAGGACAGAAGAAGGAAGATAAGCCAACATTTTGAAGAGGACCTATTTTCTTTCAAAGTTAACATGTACAGTTACTGTTACCAAAATATGTCATATGCCAGGTCCCTTTTAAAATCCCATTTTTAAGAACCTTTCTGGTATACATATTGTTAAGTGTTGCAAAATCCTTTCATCACATTGAGATTCGCTTTGCAGACCTTCCTATCAAAAGTATTGAATGCCTCTGTAAAGAGAGCCACAGGCCACTCATTTTCTGCTTGTATGTTTCCACACAGATCATGACTTTCTTGCTGCATGGCACATTGAGTTTTCCTTCACTTGAGCTAGAACTCAAGCATCAGAGCTTCAGCAGTAACAGAATCAGTCTGCAGGATTCTGCAACACTTTACAGTTCTGTGTAAAGGCTTGTTTTACATGGCAGGGTCCTATTTAAATACAATGTGAACACAACCTTTGTAACCCACTACTAGCATGGTCTGCAGTCAAAAAGTGATGCCCTTGCCATTGGCCAAGCTAGCCCTATCCAACCTTTTCCATAAGTGATCCTTCATGGATGTCGATTGGGTTGGTGGATGAATCTAATTTAAGCATTTTCAGCTGATGAACATTGATATAAAAAAAAAAACAAACTCAGTCATCTGCACATGAGGCATGTAGACATTTTTTGATGTTTTTAAAAATGTTCAATATTATGTACAAAGTGTTAGACATATTTGTAGTTATGAAAAGCATAAACTTGCACTTCCCTGGCGACTTAGCTGGTATGAAGGCCACCATTTCGAACTGTCCCAGCTGTTTGGTGAGTCAGAGATGCCAGCCAGTCAGTCTCCTTCAGTGATCCCGCTCATTCCCTGCCATCATGGTATATCTTTCAGTCATTTATGTGTACCTTGCAGCGATCAAAAGTGAAGGAAACCAAAAGCTTTTCAAGATTAAGGCAATAGAAGTATATTTTATACAGGAATACTTTAATAGTCTGACGTTATAAATGATGCACTGCAACATCTGATACAGCTGAGCAGCATGAGTGAGTTAATGGACTTAAGACTGATGCTGTTGAACCTAAGGTGTTTTATCTAACTCCTTTGTCCTTATGTCTCTTAAATCTCTCACTCTTTATGTTTTCACTGTTTTCAACTAAGGCACATGGGAAGAATGAAAGTGAGGAAAGTAAGAAGGCATATCAGCATAATGAAAAAATACACATAGTATAGCCTTTAGCGCATCTTTACTTTCACTGTGGTCATTGCTGTCCAGCCAGTTTTCCTGTGAAATCCTTGTCTATGTACTGGATGAATTTTTACTTGTGGCATTTGCTTTACTCCATAAGTTTGTTCACATGCCTGTTGTGTTAGTTCATCACTTTACTTTGGGTCTTTTATCAGAACTGTCAAATGCGATACACTGGTGCATTTTAAGAATGAAATGACAATCATGTCAACACGTGTAAGAAAAGAAGGTTATGTTTAGTCATTTTTCATAAAGCAGGTTTGTCTGCATGTGTAGTGAAAATAACCACTGGCATTTTAGAGTTGTGTACACTAGTATGAACGGTTAGGTGTGTTTTTAATTTGGTTAGGTTTTACAATTGTGTATGTGAAGGCTTTGCAAAAATAGTTGTTTTTGTTACATAAAGCATTTTATGGTCCTTTTTGTTATGAAAAGTGCTATATAAATAAAATTTGATTAATTTGATGTGTTAATATTTTTTTAACTGTTAGTGAACTTCTCATGTTCCCACATGCTATTATTTTTATCTATGATATTCAGTCACAAAAACATTGCAAAAAACATATAAACTGTCATGAAATTAGATTACAATTAAGAAATTTTGTGTTTTACTTGAAATTTGTATGTGCAGTAATGGTGTAATTATTTCCTATGTACATGTGTTTTTTTTCTTATATCTGAAAGGTTGGGTTCCATTATCTAGTGTATATGTATTGTTGTATTAACAGCAAACTCCATCTTTATAAGTAAACATGGAGAGGCAGCGTTCAGCTTTAAGTTCCTCATGAAAAGGCAGACCTGCCAAAACTCTCTAAATCAGGGCTTAAACTTTTCTATTTCCTGCCTTTTTATCAAAACAACTGTTAATTCCTTACACTATTTACTTTAAAGTTTGTTTGTAATGCACTTGTTGCTTCCTGCACCCTGCTCTCATGCTTTTAATGATTTAGGTAAAGCACTTTGAATTGTCTCGTACATGAAATGTGCTATACAAATAAACTTGCCTTCCCTTTGAACCACCCCGAGGTGTGATTTATATATATTTTTTGGTTTTCAGTGCTCAGAATGATCCAGCACACTGATAAAGGAAAAATTAAATGCAGCACCTATAGAGGCTCCCTCCCCTTCATAATGATGCTAAGAGCAACACAAGTTTTCTTCATTTGACACATTATGCTGATAATTTGTTTGTTAACCATGATTCTACATTCAGCGTCCCTGCTGTTCAGTCCTACTGTGAAAGTTACGTAACAAGGCACAAATGTGATGTCTTTCGCAACAATTCAATCCAATTTTATAAATCATGACCTAGTTCAATGTAACTGATAACCACCTATCTAGAGTGATTTGCTTCAGAAATTATTATTAAAAAATACGCTGTATCTTTAATTATTTTGCCTTCTGCTAGATTGGTTTCTAATGTATGTTATTGGTTTCTATAGATTGTTTCCTATTTTCCCATGCACAAATCCATTAAATCTAAGTTATTAATAGCTGCAAATAAAATAAGTAAAAAATAAATAATAATTGATGTTTGCTCCCTGCAAAGATAAGTGTCCATATTTAGGTAGGTGACATCACTCAGAGAATTTACCTCACAGTGTGTTATTCCCAGGTCATGTTTCAGACCACATGCTGTCAGGTAGATCACTTCAGGCAGGGCTCTATACAGTTTCCTGCTGAGGCTGCAGCTGGAGAGCAAGAGGCAAATGCAACTATGGCACTTCACTGAAATCACAGAAGTGGCTTGATTTGCACTCGTCTTTCTGCCTGTTGGGTTAGTACACGTCAACCAGCTGTTAGTCAGCTCTGATTTTCTGCATCATTTTGTTTTTTTGTTTTTGTTTCCTCTTTGAGTTTTTATCATTTAAAGACTTTGAGTGAAGGGTTTTCCCTTTGGGACACTTGGAGAAGAAAATATAAGACACACACAAGTGGAAAAAGAAAACAAATCTGAAAAGGGCAAAAGTTAACAAAACAAAAATGGTACCATTAACTGACATTTTCTGATTACTTGAGGTATATTATAAAGGAGGGCTACTATTAAACTTGGCAACACAGTTATTTAAGAACACAATAATTTCTCTTAGCTACTGTCCTTGTGTAGAGGAAATAAATCCAGCAGTGATTTTGGGCAACTTAACAGTGCAGAATGTAATGTCCTTCCATCTTTTCTATTACTGCACTCTGGGATGTGTGACTGCAGGGAACCTGTCTTACAACAGGAACTGTCATACCCTGCCAGGTCGCAGGATAAGGTTTGCCGTAATAGACAGAGAAAGATGAAAAGTTCAGGCAGAGGCAAACACCAACATACCCTAGGATACTGTCACACCCGCACCAGACTTTGCCAGGACCACGCCCACTCCAGTCATATCTCACCGAAGTCATTCCCCTGAGTACTGATGATCCACACCTGTTACCAATCTATCTCTGGACTCCTTATATACCAAGCTCCACATTCACTCCCTGTCGGACCTCGTTTGGACACATATGGACTACCCAGATTCTCCTTCCTGGTCTTGACTCCCTATATGGATTACCAAACTCCAGTACTCCAGTAGCCAGTCTCGTGATCATAAGACAATTCCAGAATCCTGTGGTGATAATAAACCTTGTCTAACCGTTACTATCTGTCTCTGTGGTCCATTCATAACAGATACCCCACCCTGAAGCCTCAGGGAAGGTGATAGAGTAATGTAGGGACCCAGGAAGATGATGACTATCCACCTCTACTGGCCACCAGAGTTTTGCCACTTTATGTCCTAGACAACATTTTTATGGAGTATTGCAAACATTCAGTTCACACTGAATACATTGCACAATAATTCTTAAAAAAAAAAAAAGTGCCCTGTTGTTCCCTGCTGTTGAAATATAAATAACTGAGTGTGAGAAATTTGTATGTATTTGTGAAAATAGTATAGAAGAAGAGTGTGGTGTTGCCTCTACAAAGACACAGCCTGTCTTGTGTCTAACCTACTTTTTCTTATTGTGTTTAGGTCATTTTTTTAACAGCAACCTTTGGGTAGTAGTTGTGTTGCTGTCAAGCAATAACAGCACACCAGAACACTATTAGAAAGGGAAAAGTTTGGCAATGCATCACTATACAATGGGGTTTGGTGCCCCTAGTTCTCACTCTGAACAGGAGAGAGAACGTGTCGATGTTAAACCATGTTAATCCTGATACCCATTATCCTGGTACCCAGTAAAGCTTTAAAAACTGATCAGCAACACAATATTTGGATGATTTTTTATCATCATTGCAATATGAATATACACCACTAGTACTCAGAAGAAGTAAGTAATTTATTTATTTATTTAGCATTTCAAGCACAAGTGCTTCACAACAGTTTGTTAAGAAAACAGAAAGAAGTAAGCAATGAAATAGAAAAATGTTAGTTAATGATGGCAGAGTACAGAAATATTAGCTATGATTTTAAAGCTGACTTCAAATTAAAATGGATTAAAAACCAAAACACAGCCAGTAGGATCCACAAACCTGTTGAAATCTGAACTTTTTTCACTCAGAGTTTAATACTAAAACATTAGATTATTTTTTACATAGGTGTTCATTGTTAATACTAAAGTCATTTGCTATGTTTAATGTGCCTTACATTTTTTGGATGAAGTAAATTCCAAATTGGATTTGGGAAAGTTTGCTTTCATTTACAGCAAAATAGAATCCAATCAATTCACTTAATGACTAATTTTACATTTTACAGCCATTTTCACACATGCTAATTTTTTCCAAAGACATCACTAGACAAGTGAAATGCAAATTTCCACAGCTAAAGCTCCAGCCTTCTTGCTGGGATTTTCTAACCAATTCCCTTGTGAAATGTCCTGAAGGTTGTTGAGTGAGATATAATGTGGATGTAGCAGATCTGGAGTATTTACAGGGGGAGTGCATGCCGGTGAAATTTGCCTGTATGTTGTTTTCCCATTTGTTGTCACTATCATAGATATGTTGAAATACATCTTGTATTTATGTGAATAAATTCACCTATTGTGGTCTGAGCAAATGATTTGTGAGTCCTGAACAAACGAATCTGATTACTAACTTGTCCCTATTTCTGCAACTTAAAATAGGATAATCAGTAGCTGGTTAGCTCAACTGGTAGAGCATCAGTCTACCATGTGGTAGACCAGGGTTCACCTTCCAGTTGGGTCCTTAGGCAAGACTTAACGCTACTGCCTAACCATTGTCGCTTTGGATTACAGTCATTTAACTGACGCTGAATGAATGTAATGTTGTAATAGTTTCAAATCAGTGGTCTGAAACGGTGGGATGTGGGAGTGGGTGTTGCTCCTGTGCTCATAGGATTTCCGTAGCACTCTGGGTGACTGACACAGTAACTCAAATGACTCATAAACCTGCTTCTCTTTGATGAGTGAGTCATTTAAACTCAAGTCAGTAAAAGAACTCAAGTTTCTATCA
Source organism: Rhadinocentrus ornatus (assembly GCA_037177495.1). Taxonomy (NCBI): domain Eukaryota; kingdom Metazoa; phylum Chordata; class Actinopteri; order Atheriniformes; family Melanotaeniidae; genus Rhadinocentrus; species Rhadinocentrus ornatus. The sequence goes on along the minus strand of JBAMHW010000012.1, from coordinate 15,505,469 downwards.
CTAGTCTGAGTCACCATTTTTTTTACATGCAATATTTTTCCATGTTAGCGAAGCCACTTGTCATCATGTTTGGTGAAAAAGGACTTCCTCCTGTGCACTCCAAAAAGACCTTTTCCACACTCTCCTTCTGATTCTTTATTGCTCAGTCCAAACAAAGTTGTGCACTGTAAAGTAGAAAAAAACATAAATAAAACCATTATTGGTGGGACTTTAATGCATTGATTACAATTAATTATATACAGAAAAATTAACACATTTAATCATAGTTTGTATACCAAATGATGTGGAACGTTTGTCAGTGCAAAGTTTCCTGTTACACCAATCACCAATTATGCTGATGCACACGTGACAGCTCAGCTAAAACTGTGTTGCCAACTGAGCTACATCTCAGCGCTATTTTTAGCAAGTTTTCAGACCACACCATCAACTTTATTAAAAAAGCAAAAAAAACAAAAAAAACAAAACAACTAGCAATAAATCTAGCAACTTTATCCGGTTGTTTTGAAAACTGATGTGAAAAGCACATATAGTTTACTCTTCTCAATGAGACCTGGGTGCTCACTACAACCTCCTGCAGCAGCAGCTCCCAGATGCATTCAGAGCTTCATTACCAGAGTTAAAATAAAAAGTTGTCACTGGCTGATCCCGTCCTGGCTCACTGTCAAATATAAATGCCTATTAGATAGATAAAAACATTTAAAAAGTTCAAAGTGCTGTAACACGTAGACTCTTAAGAGAATAGCTGGAGCTGTTAGAGTACTTAAAATGACACTTGACCTTTAGGACTGTTCAATTTTGACTAGAAATACTTTCTTTTTTTTTTTACTATTTTGAATTAAAATGTATTTAAATGCATTTTTCTAGACATTGCTAGGCAAGGCAAATTTATTTGTATAGCACATATCATGTACAAGACAATTCTAAGTGCTTTACACAAAACATTAAAACATTACAGCAAGGTGCAGAAAAATACAAGCGTATTAGAAAAACAAAGATTAAAAAAGATAAAATTAATTACATAAAAACAGAAAGAAAACAAAATTACTAGAGCTTGACTTCATAATATTCTTGTCTGTGTCTCTTACTTGATTCAGCTGCCCACTAAATCCATTTAAACTGAAAATGTTTCTTTTTAGGGCAACTGTTGCTATGTGATTAAAATGCGATTAATCAAGATTACTTAATTACAAAGCCTGTAATAAATTAGATTTTTTTAATCAAGTCCCATCCCTAAACAACATTTTGTCTACTTGCTTACAGAGACAAAATTCTGCCTGGATATGGTCAGTCTTTCACTTGTGTTGATAGTGATTTTGTCAACAACACTTCAGTTATAGAATAATAAGTACAGTAAGTAAGTGCTAGAAATGGGGATTAACCTGTGGAGGTTAGTTCTCAGTCATAGCTTCAGACATCTTTCCTCATCTGAGAACAGAGTGAAAAATATGTAAATGAAATCAGGTGCATTGGTAATTTGTTTGCATAAAGATACAGTAAGTACATAAGCCCAGAGAGAAGGAGACAAGAAAACAAATGTTAATGGCTGACATCTGCCAGAATGCAAATGCAACTTGATGGTATCATGAATATGTTAATCACAGTGTAACAGTATGACGATTCATGCTCATCTTGTCAGATTATAAACACACTGCTGCATGACACTGCAACTAACTGTAGACATGTTTATACAATTAAAAGAAAAACTAATATATATAAATATAGCTACAACTTGCCACTAACACAACTCGTCATCTATCTTAATCCAACTGGTGGTTTGCAACTAACGTCTATGAGTAAGAGCCACTTAGCTATCATGGCTATTCTAATAGGTCTCTAGTGAAAAACATTTTTACCTGCCAAAGAAAAACTTGGAAAGTAGATGAAAAGCCAGCTTAACTATGAGCCCTTTGGCATTTCATGTGACTTCTCTGCAAATCCAAATCCTTGAAGACTCTAGTATCAGCCTCTTTTCAGGAGGCCTTCTCAGCCAAAAGGAAACAGAACCATTAGTAGAGGGGTGGGTCAAGTAGAGTTGGGAGGGGGAAAATAAGATTATTTTACAGACACAAAGGGAATACTAATGATTTCTTACATAAACTGGATTTTGATTTGCATTTAAAGAATGTTGATGTTGATACAAACCATTAATAGACAATACTGGCTTAACTATAACTATGTAATATAATATATCTCATATTTCCTGAGATTAAAGTGAGTCCGATAAAAGAGTTTCTCCATCTTTCTCTCCTGGGTGTCCCCTGCAGTTGTTTTTCTTCTACATGGTTTGATTTTGGTTACAACAACATTTTTTTTCCACAGAAATACAACCATTGACAATGTAACCTATACCACTAACCACCAGTAATGCTGTGTATTTTAATCTGTTTCAGACCATTCCATAGAAACGTGTCTGATTCACATTTCTATTTTTGTGGCTTTTCCACTTAGATTTACTTTACTACTAAATAAAGTCCTGTCAATAGTAAATCGCTATTCACTGTGTAAGCTTGGATGAGCTTCTTCCAGAAGATAATAAGACGGTGTTGTGTATCATTTAAGGATAATTGTTGTTTAATTTAGATGGCTACAATAAAACCACATTATGTTGTTTGTGATTTAAATATAAATTACAGAATGGCTTTTCCTCACAAAATCTGTTTATCCAACAACACATCAGTCCTCTTCAGAGTAATAACTTTAAAAGTTTATGACTTGCTTCTTCACTGAGGGTGGCAAGTACAAGTAGTTCGGACTTTTAACTTGGTCTCAAGTGACCCAGTTTCACAAATGAGTTCTCAAAGAGCTCCTGCAGCTATTCCTGCTCTACTCAGCTATACACTCACTGTTCCAGACATTTGCAAAAACAGTCTTAACTCAGCTTCATCCGCAGCCTGTAACAATTTCAACCCTTTAGGCGCCAGAGTTTTTAAAGTTTCTTTCTTTCTTTTTTTCTTTTTTCTTCTTTTTTACCCTGTCCTGCCCAGCGTCCTAACATACAGAACGGTGGTCTGTGTGCCATATTTTGCCAGACAGATTTGCTCTTCCAAGGGAGAGATGTTATATAAATAGCTGCCCTTGATGCAGAGGTCCCACTCAGCCCAGAGCAGAGGGGCCCCCAGACCGGAGCCCCCCGGCGCGACGGGGCAGGGGCACCGAGCAGCCCAGGGTGACGGTAAGCAGGCTCGGCAGGCACCGGGTGCTGTGAAGCGGGCCGTACAGAGCGCAGGCACCCCACAGATCCAAGGGCCACCCATCCCCCCTGACAGAGCCCCGCACAGGAACCCGACGGAGCCCGACTGCCCCAGGCAAAACCACCGCGGGCCACACCAACCCAACACCAAGGCTAGGTACCCCAGGGACAAGGACATGTCCGCAGCCCTGCCACCCCTCCCCCCCTCCACCAGGGGCAACCCAGACAGGCCAAGGGAAGGCGGGCGCAAAACTGACCCACTCCACACCTCCTATTAGGGGTCTCACCAGTCCCCTGATGTGGCACCGAGGAGATTTTTAAAGTTTCTAAGGCACACAATAAATGTGAACAATTTTGATTGTGGGTTTATGATGGTAGTAAAATTACTCATCTAATATGGTATTGTGGCAA
>JBAMHW010000012.1:15477340-15497330 GCA_037177495.1 Rhadinocentrus ornatus | reverse complement strand
CATGCTGTTATAATAGCAGATAAAACTGGATCTAGAATTAATTGAGAGATGATTATGAGCTTTTCTGATTTTCCTATTTTGTGTAAAACAGAATTTACTATGTGTAAATACTCAATATACTCAAATATACACAAGCAGCTAATGTGTGTAGTAAAATGTTACATACTAGGGACTTTTGGTGCCAGTATACTCCAGCTTCTACCTTCACATTTACAAGTAAGTTTTTATGTGCTAAAACACACCCATCTGGCATCTACACCTGTTAGCACTTTAAAGAGCCATGTCCATTTTAAGCTGTATTTAGCTAAGAGTAGCTAAGATCCAAAATTCGCCTTTTAACTTATTTTTTTAAAACAAAGTTTTGTAAAAGGTGCTATATTTTAACATAATATTTTCAATTGATTGAGTTGATATACAGCATGTGTATATAATTAGAAATAACAGGCTGCCATGAAATGGTTTTATTTGAACTCCCAATGAGTTTAAACTTGTGGTTCAGTAATGAAATCGTTATGCTATTGATTCTGCGGTGAAGCAGAAGAAGCATTTGATGGTAGGGTTGCACACTGGTATGCAGGGGCACAAAATGGGTATCCAGCCTCCTCTTGCATGACAAAGCTAGACTGGTGAAATGGCTATGGTACAACAGAGAATACTTCTTTAGTATTAAATCTCCTGCATTTTGTAGTTTCTTTAAAATTACTAATGTTGTACTTCTACTGGAGTGTATTAGTGAAGGAAACTCCAGTTTTGGTGTTACCAGTCCAGGAATCCAGAAGTCCCAGTGCTGCAGATTTGGTCCACAAGAACCTTTTTGTCTTTTGTCTCATGTTTGAAATCTTGACTTGTGATAAAGAATTAAAATAAAAAAATAAATTTAAGGCCTGCAGTCTTTTCTACAGAGATATATTAAATATTTTTCTTATGGAGGTCATTCATTGGGTCAAGGATTATTTTTTTCTTGGTTTGCTGTTGCCCTGCACCTGTTCTTCTATATTTGTGTAACTAGCTCTTTTTGTTGTGAAATAAAGCAGGACTATTCAACAGGACCAACCTTCTGTTCCTCAAGCGTGACAGTAGGCATGACATAAGGGAAGCATATTCGCACACATGCCAGCTTGTGGCCTCAGACCTACTGGGAAATTGTTGCTTTCTGCACAGCCTTCTTTTCAGAGTCCTTCAGTGACTTTGTTCTTGACTACAAACCCAACACTTCACACAAGATAATGCTAAAAGAAATGATCATAGACATGTATCTGCCCTTTTACGGTTAAGTTGGCACAGAACGGTATCTTTGATTACATCTGAAAACACCGTCCTTGTCATGCAAGGGCAACTGCAGAGCTTCTCAGAGTTTTCTTTCAAATCAAAAAATTGTTTGTGAATCACAACAGGCCTCTTGGTTGTCCTGTATGTTCCTGTGGAGAGTGGGAATTCGGCCTGAATTAGTTTTACAGCCAAGCAAATAAAGTGACAATGGAGCATTTTCTGAATTCATGTTATACTGGTATCTGTCAATTTTGTGTATCATTGTTGATGTAAGACAAAAGAAAGCTTTATAGATTTAGTAAATCTTTTGTGGTTGTGCCTGTACTAGTGTTGGAAGATTTCTATTGTTTTATTTACTTTTTTTAAAAGTGAGTAAAAAAAATTAAGTCAGAAACTTTATGTTGTATATTAATGATGCTAACTCTCATTCATTAGCTAATTATTACGAAACTAACAGTAACAATGTGAACTACATGGACATGTGCATTCCTGTACCTGCCCATGGTGTTAATACAATAGCTTGAACTCTTACAAATGCTTCTCCAGTGGACTGTTACAGTTGGAAAACTCAACGGATATGAACCTGTATGCAGATTAAATATCTAAAACTTTTATCCACTGATAGAAAACTTGATTTTGAGTTTAACAAAATATTTTCAACTTTCAACTGAACAATAAAGGAAAAAGTCTGACGTGATTGATAAACTTAACATCTCACTTGATGTTGTCACATCACTCAATGTCCTTGAAGAACAACAATGTACATTCCCTTCACTTTGTTGCTTGCCCTTCACCTCCACATGTGCCAGCATCTGTATTTTTGCATTACTATTGGTGTAAATACCATTCGTAATCTACTAGCAGACTAGCTTTAAAGAGATTTGACTAGCTTGCTGTCAGGGTGCTGCAAGGGTGCTGCAAAGGCTGTGTCTGCCTTTGTTTTAAAGTAAATAAGAAAATAAATATGATGCATTGTGTCTCATCATGATAAAGATGAGTCTGTATTCCAATTGAGAAATGAACATTCTATTCTACTATCATTGTCTTTTTATTCAATAAAACTTATTGTATATCTTAAAAAGTAAAGTTTTTTTAGACGAGGTCATGTATAAATTAAATTTACTTCAACAGTAACGGTTGTTTGTGTATATGTGTGTTAGTGTGTGTGTCTCAGGAAGCAATTCAGTCTGATGAATCTAATACATCATCTCATTGCATGTCCTTTGGATTTCTTGGATTCACTTTTCTAAATTCCTAAAGAGATACCACTCCCCTATGGGATACAGTGTGGGTGACAGAGAGCCATCTAGGGAATGAAATTGTCAGTACTCATCACCAAGCTACCCACCAAACGATTACAATCATAAGCGATGTGAAAGGTTTCATATGATGAATGCTGTGTCTTGCTAGCCACTGTTAGCGAATACACATCCACAAACTCGAAACACAAGCAATTTCCAAATCTCATTTTCTCTATCTCAAAACACACACACAAATAAATCCTCCTACAAACACTTGCATCTAGGTGTACCACCTGTGCCCTTCCTCTCCCTTGCTTCCTCTCTCTAATCCACTTGAATGTAGCTGGATATTAGATTAGAAAGTTATAGATGTGATTATTCGTCCCTGGGTAGAGTCATCTATTTGCTGATTAAAACATGAACTGGGGGCCATTATGTAACTGCTTAAAGAGATTAAACCTAGTCACCCTCGTGGGGACCTGCTCTCTGTAATGTGCAATAGAAATAGCAATTGTAATGGCACTCATGACAGTGTGTTAGTTACACTTCCACAGGTAGAAAGGCAGGAACACAAGAGGCAGAGAGAGCTGCTGCAATTTTAACTTAACACAGAATTGAGTGTCTCTTTTTATATCTTCCATTAGCGAGCTGGAAACTTTCAAGTCATTGGCTCCCGTTTCAAACTTGCACTTATGACAGAATACAAGTGAACAATATGCTTCACTAATTTAGAGTGGTTAGAAAATGAAATTCCTGAGTCAATGTTTGAGCTCAGACTTAAGCATTTATGAGCAGCATGCTTTTTGACTTTTCATTGTGAGCCATCTGCAGTTGCGTGTAGAAGATGGTGTTGACGAGCCAGAGCCTTCGATTTATACTTCTTTTAAAAAACATAATCACACATAAATATAATTTTTCTTTTTCACATTCAACTTTTTAAAACATGACACTGTGCTCTGGGTCTCATTAAAATAATAGTGCAAATTTAATACACTTTTTAGGAGGAGAATGACATTACTGCCATGGCCATATGCTAAATATTAACTTACCCAATACCTGACCAGCTTAGCTTATCATCAGAATGAAAACTGGGGAACAATCTGCCCTCATCCAGCCTCTATGCAAAAGTAACTGACACCCCCTGTATCTGGAGTTTGGACAATATCACCTTATAGGTTGATCATTTAATCAGTGGCCTATGAAAAATGCAGACACAAACATTGTGGTTTGAAAGGACTGCCTTGTAGTTTCCACTGGTTGCCAAGCAACCTAACAGCCATAGCAAGACTCCAGGGAGTGACTGTATTTGGCCAGATATGAGTGTTATCAATCTGCTCATCTATCTCTGAGCAAGAAAGCAATTAAATATAGTCCCTGAAATGGAAATCTGACCTTTGAACAAATATTAAAACAAAATTCAACACTCAAAATAATTTTCCTTAATAATCAGTTCAACACAGGTGTATATCATTATAATGGAACATAACAGAATGTAAAAACAGGACAATTCTGCTTCTTTAAGAGAGCAGTTTATAATTAAAGACCTTCCCGCTCTCCTTTGTCATAATAGTTATAGCCTCTTCAACTATTATTTCTCACTGTATTCTGTCTCCTCTCATTATCACTACCTTTTTTGATGATGTGTAACAAAAAGGGGACCAATAAGAAATGTGCTCAACTTCCTGGGTACTGTATGGCTATCACTGTAAACACGTACATTATAAAGGGATGTTAGATTGTTTTTGAGCTTGTGGGCTCTGAAACAGACAACACATTCACACACACACACCAATGTCTTTATTCTTGTAGTATAAGGACAGTTCTTCGTCAAGCATATCTCCAATTCACTGTCCTGAAAATGATAATCCCAAATGAGGAGGAGAAATCAGATTCACATTAAACTTTTACAATAATTGCTTTAAAATATCATCAAATTGTATGATCTGACAGGTACCATGCTTCAGGTGACTCAGGTATATAAATATATATAAATATATATATATTCCTTTTCTTCTTTTTTTTTAAACTAGTTACTACATTTATGCAGTTTTTAAATTATTTCTCCTTTTTGTACTATTTCTATTTTTCTTCCAGAGATAATATTCTGCTGTGTTTGTGGTCAAGGAGAAACAACAGTCCATGTTCTGATTGGTGATTTTGATTCACATTTAGAAGATATGAGTCAGTAAAAGGTGACCACTAAATCCACTAATGGACACTTAAGTTTATATGCTCACTTTAAGAGGATTTTGCCTTTATTGAAGAAACCTTGAAATGCATTAGGGGGGCATTAAAATACTTTTGTGAATCACTTTTGACCTGTCTAAGACTGCTAGGTCAGCTATTTCCAGTTTGCATCTGCACACAGTGAACGTTACTGACTATGATCTTTTCAGATATGAAAGAAAATTCCAGCTATTTCCAGAAATTAAAGTAATTCCTCAAGATTTATACCACTTAAGATAACTTTTACTATTAATCTACCAAATGATGACAATGGGCACCCTGGCCTATAATGCCACCCTTGTAGTAACACATTCTCCAATTAAAATTACCATATCTGTTCTTTGTTCATGGCCTTTAAATGCATCTTTTAATGGCATTTAGTAGGTTACTGCCCATATAAGCAGTATGAGGGAAATATGCCTTACATAGTTTTTTCATGTAGGTGTTTCAATAAAGCCAAAGTCTGCATAAGGAGGAAGGAGTAGTGGTCTGAAAGAGAAGCTAGTTACTGCACTTCCCATCATGGGCATTTGTGAGATGTGAGACTGAGACCAGCTTATGTTCTGTCAATAAAACAACAACACTTTATTAAAGGACTTTTCTGATTTCCTGCTTAGGTGAGACAAAAACAAAATATGTTATTATATAATTTAGTTAGTTATTATTGTCATGGATGCCATTTTTATTTATTTATTTTATTCCATGCTCTTATAGCCATTAGGAGTTGTATATTCATTAAGTGTAAAGCCTGTGTTCCTGCATGAACATATGCCATGTAGGCTGTCTCTGGGACAATGACAATCTTTTATGCAATGTTGTTTATTTGCTTCAAACCAGGAATTGAAAAGGTTTCTGATTTTATTTTCTTTCTTGCAGCTTCTCAAAATATTGTTTCCGATTTGCTGCTGGAACCGGTGTCGGGAATTATCACTGCAAGTTTTATATTAACCAAGATACCTTCCATATTTGTAAGATATAGCAGCTAGCAATGTGTGGCTTGGCTAGTGTTGAGTGTAATATGGTAAAAGGAAGTTGAACATCTCAGAATTCATAGCTTCACACTTGGTATGACGTTTTTTGTTTTTTTTGCTAAAAACAATTGCAATTCTTCTCTAACAAACATATATTTGGTTTTCAATAAACAGATGACTGCTTTGGATAAATCTGTAGAATGCATATGTGTTTCTACGTTACCGGTCTTTGTCTATGTATTTTTTGGCAAACTGTTGCTCTTTAAGGACTGAAAAAATCCTGGCACACATCCTTTTGCAGACCAAATATCTCTTGTGCACATCTGCACTTTGACACCAGCAGCTGTAAGAGTGACTTTGCATCACATGGCTCTTGGGAAGAATCAGTCGGTCCTTGATAAGCTGTTGACAGTTTGAAACCTTTACCACGGGCAGATCATTTTCCTTACAGCAGACTTATTTTGTACAAATAATCCTGGGATATTTTTAGTTCCATAGCTAAAGTTAAGGCACTTGCAACCTTTTATCTGACAGCCCTAGAGCACTTTATATTATGACATTACACCAAACAATAATAGCAAATAGAGCAGCATGCCCTGACTTCATGGGTTTAAATAAGACAGCTTCCAGCTGTCATCACCTGGGGGAGGTTCTAATGACTGACACCTAATCTCCATATGCTGGTACTAATTTCAATTGGAATTGGTCTCAAGGTGAGATAAATGTAGAGCTGTACATACTTTTCCTAAATTATTAATCTATTGTTGTAATGTTCCTATACTGTAAAGATTACAAAATCCTTTTCAGTAACTTTTCAAAAGGGAAGTTTAAAACTGAAATTTGATTTTACTACTTTTACTTTAGTTCATCATGGCTGGACTCTTTTTTTTCAAAACATTAACAACAAACAATAAACTTTAACTTGTTTCTGTTTGTCTAATAAAACATGGTTACACGAGTTGTAAATATAATTTCCACTAAAATTGTTGGGGTGTTCAGCTTTGCATGAAATATTTTCAGGTTTAACAAACATTACAGACACTTTGCCAAAGAACAATGGGATAAATATTACATTTAAGTCACTACTGGTCAAAATAAATTGTATATGTGCTGGAACGTCACACAGAACTGTGAAAATCCTATTGCCTTTTGACTGAAGCAGGTATAAATGCTGATCCATATCCAAGTGTGCCATATGTTTCTTGTGTAACTTATTGCTTTCCCATTCTCAATAAAGCGGCAGAATAAAAAGGCTTTTATAGGTCCCCGTGGGTAGCAGCTACTTTCAGTGGTAGTCACTGAGCTGCAGGGTTGCTGTGGTGACAAATGGGACCAAGCACGTATTTTACTATTGCCATTTACAATGCATGATCCAGACGGTGCTGCCCAAATGCCTTTGCAGGAACAGTGTTGAGAGTTATGGTCGCTGTATGTGTGTGTGAACATACTGCAACAAGCCTCTGTATTGAATATAGCAGTTGCTGAGATGGCATGAAATATAGATGTAGTGCATAGATGAGGTGGCACAAATTTAGACATGTAGAGCAGGAAAAGTTAAGCAAAGCTGGTCTAGTTGGCATATTTTAGGGGTCTTCCAGCAGGTTTTCCACATAGCTGGAAACATCATATTATAACTTATCTATTTGGTAGTGATAGCACATTACAGCCGTATAAAATCTTTTAAAATCCCACTGTCAGGATTCTCTTATGATAAAATAATCAGTTGTTTAAGTGTATGGTATCTCCTCACTCCTTTCCCCCCTTTTCCCTGAATTGATTAAATGAATATAGGCTGGGGGAAGAAATCTCTAAATGAGGTTGTAACATTTTATGTGGGGGGTTCACAATTATCAAAATAAAGAAAATCGACCATTTATTGCTCATATTTTACATTCTATCCTTTAGAAATCTCTATAATTTAGATTTTACTCGTGCATAATCGCATTTGCAGTGAATGAAATTTCATTGTTGGGATATCACAATGCGTCCTTACGGAGGTCCAACGGACGTGGCCGTCAGGGGGCAGAGATTAGTCGGCGAGGTCTCGGAAAACTTGCAGATTATTCCACATTTGAAGCATTCAAGGGCGAGAAAACTCGCGCATTTGCAAGCTATGAACAAATACAGCTGGTTTAGAAAAGCATGCCAAAAAAAGGAAGATAACATTTACATATTAGAAATTACTCCACGTATATAAAACCACGGAAGGAAAAAACATTAAAGCAAAAAGTTAATCACTGTCAAATTCTCAGGGATAAAATAAAGCCCAGTTTAAATCCCTTAATGTCGTGTTAGGAGTGGAAGTGGGAGGAAATGTTCTTCATCGACACACCGAGGCACAAACAGTTCTGCTTACACGTGTAATTAAAAACTAGATGCTCAGACTTTCATTTCAATGGCACATTCGTGTGTGTTGAAAAAGGGAAGCGATGTGAAGGAGAGAGGCAGAAGAAACTGAGAGTGTGGTGTTGTAGCCAGAGGGCGGTGGCATTTCTCTCTCTCTGCGTAAACGGAGACGGTGGCAGAGGGGAGAGCGCACGGAGAGGAAAGCGGAGAGCAGTGTCAAGGCAGCAGTGCCGCTGACACGAGTGGCGGGACCCTGTCGTTATTTCCAAAACCTCTATCACAGTTTTGACAAGCTCTTCTAAAGACGGACACATATCGGGACTTAAAGCTTTGCACCTATACAGTTGATTTTGGACTCCATCAGCAGATCCTGCGCTGGAGGGGGGTTCTCGTTTCTCCCACTGTGGACGGAGGAGTTTTTCTTTGCGTTCATGTGTATTACGCCTTGTCTGTAATGGGTAAAAGTGGACTGAGAAGTGGAGTGGCGCTGGGGGGCTCCAGCTTGGTGAGAATGTGTGCCACGCCGGGGATCCTGCTTCTTTTGGTGTTTGTACACCCGGGAGTCGCTCAAGGTAAGGCGGGATAACGCTTCTTCTTCCAAAGCCTGTAATTACACCTTCCACGTTTAAAGTGATGGGCACTCTCATTCGTTGCCGAGATGCGTTTATGTGATAGTGACGGCATGTCAATTAGCGGACTGAGAAGCACAAGTAGCAATACTTTTTTTCTATCTCTCTTTTACATTTCTCCATTTAAACGGAGTTGGTGCTGATGGGTAGGTGGGTTATGGTCAGCATCTTTATGTGTAAATTTGGATTTTACGCGTGTCCTTACTAGAAGTGTGCCGTTCAAACTAAAAAGCAGAACTCACAGGATTTCCCAAGTATAAATTATTCGTTCACCAAGACCAAAAATGAAAGACTTGAAGACTTGAAAATAGAATATTAAGGTGATGAAAGTTCGTTCTTATAAACGGTGAAATCTAGTCCGAGGTTACGGTCAGTTGTGGAAAGGGAACACCGAGAAATCACTGACAGGCGACTGCTGTTTCGTTGCAGAGCTTTGCAAAATTCAGGCGACGCTCCTGCGCTCCGATTGGAGTATTGCAAAGAAGAAGCCTACACACACGCTCCACGCAATTGCAAAACACGAAAACCAGGAGTACGCTGAACGGCTGGAAACCTCATGTTTGGAAGTGAGGATATAAGCTTAAGACCACAAGATCAACATCGTGCCATAATTAGCTATGATAGAGTCTGAAAAGAGCTCACAATATGATGGGGAAACGTTAAGTCGTGGAAATGAGCTATTACAGCTGTCTACTATACACCCCAAGTGGATCATAAGAGGGATATTGAAGTGGTATTTCTAAAGAATGTCAAGCAGTCACCAGCCACGGCTGATGTTTGTAGCAGGTCATGCGCTGCACAACTTTCTGCCATTTAGTCAATTTGTTCTTTGCAAAGAGCTCAGCCAGTAGCCTACTGCTTCTTATAAAAAAAACACACACGCATATTTCACCCTTTCACACTCTCTGACCTTCTTGTGCCTTGTTAACATTCATTCAAAAGAATAAATGACCAAATTGTCTGCTGTTTTAACAAGCTGCTTAATTCACGCTTTCTCACTGTGCCTTGTGAAAGTTTGACCTTATCATAGCCAGTCATATTTAATTTTATCCTTTAGTTTGATACATTTAATAACTAATATTCCATTTGAAAGCCTGTTTAAGAAAATCACTGTGTAATTTGTCCAGTCTACACCATGATGTAGTCTATAAATTTGTTATTGACATTACAAATTGGCCAAGGGCTTTAGTGCTGAATATAGGAAATAATTGGACATGATGTTGCTGCTGCCTTTCTCTTGTTGCCCTGGGGATCAACATTTCAGCAACACCCTCCAATATTCATTATAACTGTTCTTTATTGGTTCACTTGTAAATCAATACATTGCAATTTAGGTACACATTTTGAGTAGGGTTGCACCTTCCTCTGATAAATGGCATCCTGGCACTGATATGCGACTCAGTGACTCAGTTTGACCTCTGTAGAGAAATCTAATAATTGGAACTCATACTGTTGATGTGTTTCAGATGCTTGACACGCCTTTGTCTTTTCACACTCTTCAAAAATGCAGCCTTTTCCCTAATTCTGCCTTCCTTTTTTTTTTTTTGCTTTTTTTAGCCTTCATTTGGCATGCCTGTTATTGTTGTTTTGGATATTTGTCTGTTCCCACAACTTGGCTGATGTCTCTGAAGTTGTCTCTTTGTGTGAGAGGAGTCACTCATTAGCTCCACTGAATAGGCCAGAACACACAAATGTGGGTGGTGTTGTGCAGAAAGCAGATCCTCTAGAAGTTAGTTCCTAACACATACAGGTGGGAAACCACCACTGAATGTGAAACACAAATATTTATTCAACCAAACTTGCACTGTTTGCTGCTGCTCATGAATCATTTAATTTTTCATGGTTAGTTGCTGCTCATAGTTTTTACTCCACTAACATGTGGTTTGGCAAGTTAAGTAGCTGAGTTAGTTTTTCAGGTCATAATAATGTTCAGGATTATGGTATTTGTGGAAATGATCCGATGAATGCTTTAGATGGTTCTTCAAATCCTTTTCAAGCACACTTATGCAGCTTATATTGAGTTCAATCCAAGTCATTTTACTCTTCATTACTTCTCTTTTGTTCTTTAAATGATGTAATTAAGCAAATTTGTGTATTTTACCTGGCACTGCAGTTCTACAGAAATGAACTGCTTGTGTGACATATGCACACACAATGAGGGGAGGAGTGTTAGTTGAGATCCCTCTCATGCCAGCTTAAGCACTTGTGTCCTTTTACAAGCTATACCCCGCCCTCAAGAAGTTGGGGCTATTAAAAAGCCATTAGCTGACCCCCTTTACATTCGATCTTGAGTGAGTGTGTGTCAAGATAGCTATGCTCAGACTGACAAGTCTTCTTGTTTGTTATGATGACTAAGCTGCAGCAAAGTCAGATTCTAAAATTCAGAGGCTGTGCATTAGTAGTATAAAACCTTTGGAGTCTAAAGTTCATATCTTAATAACGTGTTGTGCTTCAGCTGTTATTTTTTGTTTTTGTTTGTTTAATTTTATACACACTCCAAAAAAACAACAAACAAAAACTTATGAGTCTGTATAAGTGGGTTTTAGTGTGTGTGACTACAAGTGTTCTTTTGAGGTGTTTCTATTCATTTACGGACTTGGCAGTTGGGGCATTGTCTAAGGGAACTCCTGGAGTGTGTGTGTGTGCGTCTGTGTGTGGGAGAGAGAGGGGGAGCTTGGCACAACCCAGGACACTAGCAGAGCTCACACGGTGTTTTCTTGCATTATTGTGTATGTATACATTCAAATTTGCCATGATGATACTGCCGGAGCTCCCATGCTGTTTGCCATTATGCTCTTATCCTGTCCCATGGTGCAGTGCAGCCATCCAGGGTTCAGTGTTTGTTGGGGGACAGCTGGGAATTATTGGAACTAAAAAGGTTGTTTTGCTCCAGCTAGTGCAGTGCAATTGGTCTAGCAGGTTTTATTTGGTAAATTTGATGGAGTTTCTGTATCAGGGTGAAACGGAAAAATAGACAGAAAGAGGGAAAGGATGAATGGCTGAGGAAGGGAGATCTCTCTGGGTGGTTTGTGCGAGCTTTGATCACTCCACTAGGACTTGACAAGCTGACTGACTGCCACACAAATACGCATGCACAGCAAGATATTTCTGCAGTCAAACAATGCTGCATTCTGTCTGCATTCTCTGTGTTGTGTGTTTGACTGTGCTCTGCGTGCGTGGTGTGTGCACTGTGATGGGCATTCACGGGAGTGTGTGAAAGGAAGTCTTTTGTATAGAGGACCCTCCTGCTGCTAGCAGCAGCCTAGTGATGGCAGATTTCCCTCAACCTTTCTGCCCTTTTCTTTACTAAGATAAAAAAAAATCTTATTCTTGCTTATGCTTCTATGCATTTATAGACTCTCACTTTAACTGTGACCAGTGATGAGACATCTCTTCACCTGCCTTTTCATTTCTGTATCTCTATTCCTGCAGTCCTGTCCTCTGTTAGCTGTTGAATGGATTTTAATGACCCCCCTTTTCCTTTGCTCCATGCCTGTGGTCCTTTTCATCTCTTCAGTCTGTACAGTTTGAGTTGGACTGGGGAACTCCATTGTCCATCCACCTACAGCTTTGTGTTTTAAATATGGTTTACTTCAACACATAGCAATTACAACTCACTGTGTTTTTAAGAATAAGGACCTTGGGTTGTTTTTATAGCCGTCGAGGACTTTGCAGGCATGTTTTTCTTTTTAGAAAGATGAAATCTCATCTTTAAAGAAGCGTGGTTTTAAAGGCTGCATTGCCAAACTGTGTCACCCGTCTTGCACCGTTTATCTTTTATTATTCTCGAGGGGAAATTCCATTATGAAACATAAGAGTCCATCCCTGTGTGCGTCTTTGTCCAACTGTGTGTGTGAGTGTCCTTTTTTTTCTTGAACAACAGCTAGAGAAGAAGGAAAAGAAACAGCTAAATGCTCTGAAACAGATTCCCAGCTTCTCCTGCTTTAATGCTCAATTCCTTCTAGAGTTTCATGTAAAGATCTAGAATTATGAATTTTTCATGGCAGGCGAAACCCAAGGCCTCATTTGGTGCTCTCATTTCCAGGCTTTTTGTTTTAGTTTAGCTGTGTGTGTTCCTGTGTGTATATCTCTGTGTGTTGGGTGGTAGCTATGAGAGAACGACATTTGTTCCTGATCAATGGCCTACTATATAGTTCGCTCTGGTCCCTCACAGTCCTGCAGTGCACACATTATCAGCCTATTTAAGTATTCTTATCTTTACCTGTAGGTTATGATGCTTCACTGCTGGATAAAAGACATTAAAAAATGTCATGAAATATTTTAATAAATTAGCAACTAGGTGAAAATGATTGCCAACAAACAGTCATGTAATTTGATATCTTATATTTTCAAATCTATTTGACTTTCATAAAACACTTGATGTCAGTTTTTGCAGTGTGCTTCAAGAAAAAAAAATCTGTTCCTCTGTGATCCCAGTGGTAAACTTTTGGACTTGGTGAATTTCTGCCACTGAGTGCCAGGCTGCAGATTTCTGTGCTGCTGTCCATCAGCTCAATTCCCTTCTCGTGCCATTCGTCCCCAATTCCTTCTCTGACTCTCCTCTCATAGTCTCTGTCATGCTTTCATCTTTTCATCCTCTTCCTCTGATGTTCTTCATGTGTTCTTTCTTCTTCTTTTTCACTCCTTTTAAAAACCATTACTGCTGTTATGAACTCTTGTCTAACACACTTTTTAATAAAAGTGTGGCTAAAACAGTGGACTTATTGTTTTTTTTCTGAACTGGGCCCTCAAGTATTGGGACATATTGTGTTTGTGTTTCAGTCAGAAGGAGAGTTTTTCTGCGGACACACACACACACACACACACACACACACACACACACACACACAGGAGTACAAAGCCGTTAGATGGAACTGAAAAGGAAAGGAAAGAAGGAGGGCGTAAGGTAGAGAAATGGAGCTCCCCGCTATGCCAGCTGCTCTTCAGTGAAATCTCACCCTGTATCTTTGTTTTAAGGCCTTGCCTCCGTCCACAGCAGGCTGCTTAGGTTTTTCATGGTCTATATATTTTTTTTTATTTGATACCGTAAAACCTCCAGTAAATAGCTCAGGTTGGTTTATTCGCTTGAAAAAATACAAGCTGCAAGCTGCACTTACTGAAGACGTGCGGTTAAAAGAGACATTTCTTCCCCTCTTTGTATGGAAACAACTTCTGCCACTTCATCTTAATCCCCTGTCCCTTCCCTGTCTGTCTTTGACACTTTGTTTGGGTTCATGCCAAAGCACCCGTCTGCTAAGTCTCCAGATTTTTGGCTCAAGGCACTCATATTAAAGACAGGCTGCAAATTTGAGATGTTTGTAAGCTCTTTACAGCTTGATCACAGATGTTTGCAGAGCTAAAACTTATGAACTTCTGCAGCTCTTGAACAGGTGTCACTCCTAAAACACAAACTGATAGAAAACAGACTTTTAGATGTGCCCATCATTTCAAAGCAAGTTTTCCTCGAGGGCAGACACACGACCAGCAGATGGGTGTTGGGTGTTTTGGCAGAGTGGCTTGTTTGTGTGTTATTTGTGTCACCATGAATGTGTAATTAAGCTGCCTTTGAGAGAAGATGTCGTGCCGCGACAGGGGGTCCACCAGGCTGGGGTCTGGGTCCTCGGTCCTTTTTGTTTATACTGCAAGCTTGTTATGTACATTGTACTGTTCTGAGAACGTAAAACAGAATAATTTAGAAAAGAGGGGAAGGAGGAAGTTTAAAAGAAACAGTTTAACAGGGAAATAGTTAACTGGAGGAAAAAGATGAAATGAAAAATCAAAAGAAGCAAAGGTGTTTTTATTCTTTTTGTGAGAGAGAGGAAAGAGAATTTGACATTCATGTTCCTTTTTTTATTTGAAACAAAGCCTCACTGTAAAAGCCCATTCAACTCCTGGTTGATAATGGAGAGAGGAGGAGGAGGGAGCAAGCGGGCTGAGTATGTTGGGAAGCTGCCTGAAGGATTAGTCTTTCTCTTCTTTGTATCTTTCACCGTTATATTCTTGTTTCCTTTCTTACTCTCCCTCTGCTTTTCCATTCTTGTTCTCCTTTTCTCTTCTCAGTCTTTCAGCCGGCTTTTCTCTTCATTTCATTTTCTTTCTTCATCCAACCCCTCTTTCTATCCACCCCAACAGTAACACTTTTCTTTCTACCCCCCCTCTTCTCTCTCCCCGTTTTTTGTGCCAAAACTGTCTGGTAATCCAATGGCCCATCTAAGGGAATATGCAAAAACCTGAAACCATAATTACTGTAATCACCACTGTTACTTTTTACCTTCTTAGCTTGCGTATGCATTTTGCACGTGTGCTTGCACACATACACACAAGAGTTATGGCTGTTGTGAAAGAGCACATTGTAATTCTACAGAATGCAATGCAAAAAGAGGTTTTAGTGTGTGTTGTAAAAGAGGGTTTTAGTTGCCTGTTTTCCTGCTGTAGACATAATGTAATTTACTGTACTGTTTTCTGTGCAGGCTTAGTAAAAACAAGGGTGTAACATGCACACACAGGCAAGAATATGCATAGAAAATCTACAAAAGAAAAGAAACAAGTTTATTGTGCATGATGGGTGCAAAAGTCACAGCAATCAATATGCTTCTGTAAGTTCACTGATTTTGCCTCCAGTGTTATAATAGGCCTTGTATATTTTACTCTGTGGCTGACAAGATTAGGTGTAAGCAGTTTACTTTGATTCATTTCAACACAGCTTTCTAAGTGGCTAATGAATATGGGCAGCACTTTGCTGAAAAGGCATGTTTTATAGATTCAGATAGGTGTGCGTGAGCATGTGTGTCTAAGTGCGTGTGTACATGTGGATGAAATATTACATTGTTACTTTCCAGAATTATCTATAGACACATTTTTTTCCTCCTCCCCAAAGGAATACAGGTAGGAGAGTAGTGGAAGGGGAGATTGGAGACAAAGGAGGGAGGATCTGCTGTCAAAATCGTGCTTTGTGAAATTTTGTGTTCTTCAGGAACATAATGACGATAAAACAGGAAAAAATGCAGATCCAAAAGAACGAATAGAGCTACTTTATGTTGAACAAGTGGAAGAAGGAAAACATGGTGATTTGATTAGGAGGACTATATGTGTTGAAAATACAGCAAGCATAATTAATTACAGTCTCCATGAAGACATTTTTACACGCCCATAAGATTTTATATATTACAAAAGAAACTATTGGCACTATCCATCACTGTTGTTATAACTTCTTTTTTGAATCTAAGGAATGAAAATTATGGTCTATGAAAATCACAGACCAAGGTGTAAGAAACTTGATAGGTGATTAGGACAAAACTTAATCACGTAAATGGGATAAAAAAAACAACAATATGAGAAGAAAATTTAGCTACTTTTTTAAAGATATAAGAAAAGTAGAAATTTCTCTAAAAATGTTTTCTTATGAAGTGCTGTTCCAGTGACTTGAAACTGAATTTTCTACTAGGTAAAATCTTCACTGTTAAACAAGGTGTATTTTGTTCAAAACATTCAGAATTGATTAGCTGGCTTGGCAAAACAGAAAAAAAGTCAGCCTGGTCTTGGCTGTGAGTCATAAAGCTGATGGTTGAAAACTCCTCCATGCTACACAGACACAGAGTTGTCTGTTCTGTAGAGATGTTTTTGCTGGATGAAAAATGGATCAGCCAGTTGTGTGAGTTTGTTGGCCTTTGTCTTCAGAGTTTCTGGAAGAAAAGTTAAATCTATTCATCACTTGTTTTCCTGTCAGAGCGCTAAGACAGTGGACATTGCTTCTACACGAAGATGCTCAACTTCATAATTTTCTTTTTTTTTAAAGCTTTGGCCCAAGCTGTTTATCATTTAAAGGTCCCATATTATAGATTTTTTTTAACTATTTCACATGGGTTTCAGAGGTCCAACAACATTGTTTTTAAAGTGAATAACCCTAAATTCAGCTTTGGTCCTTAATTGCAGCCATTCCAAAAGTGGCTCTAGTGAGCTCTACTGAAAACGTGCTGTTTCTGTGACTGAACCTTTAAATGTTCACGAGTGGTGCCTGTCCACGCTCCTCTCTGGAAGAGGATCCAGCTACTGGAGAGAGTGGTTATTTCCCTTTGTGAGGTCACAAAGGGAAAGATTTCAGGCTCACCTGTTTAAGCACACAGTTGCTAAAAAGTGTAGCAAGCAAGTTAGAGAGGAGACAGAATTTTCTAATTCTTGGGCCTATTTATACACAGGCTATGAGGAGACATATGACTGTAAGTAAACCTTTAGAAAGTGAATTTTGAATAATATGGGACCTTTAAATACTTTAATACAAAAAACTTAATCTTTTGCTGTTTCTAAAGTCAAATTATTGATTTATTTAAATCAAACTACACAACTCTACAGGCTACACGATGGGTTTGACTGTTAGGTGCCAGGTTTATATGAACTAAATCAGAGCAGGTGTTATAGTTTAAAGATGCACTACTTAACTTTTGCCATTTTCCTATTGACAACTAATTCGGCATCCAACTTGCATACTACCTGTACTGTGAGCTCTCCCCAGACAGTGAAAAACAGTCTTATTTTGACCCTTGTCTTATCTCTTACTCTGTCTTTAGCTCTCTTTTGTTTCCTCTGGTTCTCTGAGAAGGTCTTCTAACATTGCTGAATCAGCCACGGTGTACGTTCAAAACATCCGGTTTGTTTACATCTGCTAGCTAGTGTGTGACACAAGCGCAAAGTGAAACTCAGCTGCCACATCAGACAGAGTCCCAGAAAAAAAAGTTGCAAAAACATTTTTTTCAGTCGTGGGACGGCTTCAGGAATGCACATAACAGATGTCACAGCACCACCAAACAAGTCCGAAAAGTGGAGTTTTAAGGTTGAAAAGTTACAAAGTGGATCTTTAATATTCGTTTATGAATAATTGTTTTTTTCCCAGAGAGGCTGAAAATTAAATGGAATTTTAGTAAGATTTCTTTCAGTCTTTACTGCTCTTTTTAATGAATGAGAGATTTAAAATCTACTGTTATACACTGTCTTACCAGCCTCAGAGTAAAAGTAATTTTTTATTTAGATCATTCATCGTGACTCAGAAGTGAAACTATAAAACGAGAGACCTACTGACTTGTTTTGTACTCTTGTTTATAACATGTTTCAGCTATGCTTTCTTTTCATTGATTCCCTCCCACACAGACTTTTTTTTTGTGTTTGTGTTCACACATAGCTTAAAATGTGCATACTAGTGTGTGTGTGCAGCACCTCTGCTTCTTTGAGCTTTCTAGCTTTCTTTGCTTTATCATCTTAGAAAATTTATAGGTGATTGTTAAAAAGAATCAAAGTAACCTCTGGAGTGATCCTATGAAACAAAACAATCTCTTTAACTTTTTAACTCTTTCTTACTCTCTCTGTTTGTGTTTTATGTTTTCCAAAGCAGATACAGCAGTACTGAATAGTAGTACTGAAATTAAATGGATGTTGATCTGATCCATTTTTTTAATAATACTTTAATTTACGTTAAATTTGCACTTAAATTTACTGAAGACCGTTTCTAGCTAAATGAGAGGCACTGGGTGAAGTACTTACCATGTGTGCATAATGTTAAAAAAAAAAAACATTTTGCCTTCTCATACACTTTTGGAGTTATTAATTTTGAGACACAGCACACATCCCTTCCCATCTGCCACCCCCAACAGTGGAGCACAACATGCACCACAGTGTAATGAAAAACTTGCATATGGAAAGGCAACAATAGAAGGAAGATGTGTCTGAACACTAGCAACTTTGCAGCATGTTTGCACCAAACGGTCCTAAAGACTACAGTCAAGTTTCTCATTAAACAGACTTCCTCCTTCTCTGGCTAACTTTATATTGAAGGACAAACCTGAAAGCTGGATCATTTTGAGAAGTTAAATAATGTGGCGGGTCTAACAATTTTCACATGATTTAGGTCTACGTTGAATAAAATGAACTCAGCCAGCTGTGGTTTTATTTTCTCAAAAAAGGGAAATTAAAATAAAAAACCCCCAAAAAAGAAAAAAAGTTTACACATTTTACTGTAATGCATAGCCATATCTTTTAAACACTGCCCAACATAAAACAACACCATAGGAATAAACCACCATCTCTCAATTCACTACAATGGATTTTGAAACTATTTTGGGACACAAAGACAAATATCACATGATTGTTGGTGAGGCTGGGTGGCATTGCTTTGGTATCAGTGATTTGACGTGCTGGGTTATGATCTGAAAAGTTAACACTTTCTTGCAGTTTTCCAGAAGAAAAGATCTTTTTGATGATATTTTTTTTCATGCTCTGGCTATAAGTGCATCAAACCTCTTACCCAATGTCATTTTCCATCACTATGCTTTACTGAAAACATCATCTTATGTCAGTGTTAACCATGGCCAGGTTTAATGGCAGTTCTCTGTTTGCATCTCATTTCAAGCCTTTGAAATCAGTCCATTTAGTTATTAAGCTTCTGCACTGCAGACAGAGTTTTTTATCATAAATTTTTCAGAAAACATCATTGCATGCTTACCTCAAATATGGTTTGTATTTGATACATTACTCATTAATCACTGATGGGTCAAATTATTACATGTGTTATGGTGGGATTCAAACTGAAGCCCCCTGCTACGTTCTTGCAGCTGATGAAATATTGATGTAATTTTATGTGGAAGTTGCAGGCAACTTAAAAGGTTTGTTCTGAGAAAGATTACAATGTAGGAGAGATAATACTTGAGCTAATTTGTACATAAAATATGCAAACATTTTGATCACTTAGTAGAAACTATTTTTTTTTCTTTTTTTTTTAAAACAATGTGAAATGACACTGAAACTGCTGTGCCAATAATTCTTTGGATTTCATGAGATGATAAATCAAGCCTCTCAAAACATTTAAAGATGCATTACGTAACTTTCTGACATAAAAAAATTTGCTTTCCAAAATCATTTGATGGCACAATGACATCTATTTTGACATCTATTTTGAACGTGCGCTGTGGCTGATTCAGCAGAGAAAACACAATAAGACAATAAGACACAATGGCAAAAGATAAGACGAGTCAAGATAAGTCTTTCACTGTCACAGTACAGGTAGGATGCAAGATGGATGCCAGGTTAGCTGTTGATAGGGGACTCGTTACTGAGAAAATTGCAAAAGTTCTTTTTTTTTTTTTTTTTTTTTTTCATCTTTAAAATATTAGTATCTCTGCTCTGTAGAGCTGCTGGGCCTTTGGGACCTCGGGTTCCCCCCGTCTCCCCATGGTGCTTTGGGGTGGTCACGGCCCCCCTACAAGCACACATTTCATCCTTGTTGCATGGTCACACATGCACGTTCACATGTGCATGCTCACAA
>JBAMHW010000012.1:15463466-15477240 GCA_037177495.1 Rhadinocentrus ornatus | reverse complement strand
AGCAAATCTGTCCGGCAAAATATGGCACACAGACCACCGTTCTGTATGTTAAGACGCTGGACAGGACAGGGTAAAAATAAATAAATAAATTTTTAAAAAAAATATTGGTGCCACATTTTTTTAAATGTCGCTGCTCTAGTGTGACACCCAGCTGTTTTTTTAAGGTTGCACATTGCACCTTTAAGTACAGAAATTCTTTGCCAAACTAAAGAAAATTAAAATGTTTGCATATGAACATTTTGGCTGCAACTGTTTCTTTTTTTATGGATTTAGACTCTTACTTCTGTTTTTAAGTCTTTTGAGTTTTCCTTAACTCAGAAGTTACAAAAGCACTGATTAGCTCTCATTTCAAAGAAAAAATACAAAATGGTCCCAGAGGTGAAAATAAAATCTTTACTTTTGTAGAAGCCTCCATTTAATGAAGCACATCAAAAGACTTCAATAGAATGAAAGTAGTTTATGTCAAAGTCTGGGATCCAGTTCATTTTAGATTTTGAGACTCACGTGCGTTCATTGCAGACATTCCTGTCTACTTTTTATCTTCTCATATTTAATTTTTCCATTGCCATCATCAACCTCCCAAGGCACAGCAGGTGTGGTGGGACAGTAACTGTATTCCAAATATGAACTGACTCTGGGTCCAATGACATGTGGCTTGATCGGTGCGCCAGTGCTGGGAAAACACACCCACAAACACATGGTATACTTAGGGAAAAGTGTCTCTGCCCTGGTCAGTAGCATGCAAGAGAGGTTTCCAGGCAGCACAGCCAACACACACACTCACAGTTGCACTGAATATAAGTTTGGCAGTTAAAGTAGAAATTTGGACACTGTGTCTCCATATGCAGTTCTTGGCACGCTTTTGCATATCCTGTCAGTCTCCTGGACCATATCTAATAATTTGGCTGGGAAGTTTAAAAAAGGCGGGAAAAGCCACCTGTACAGTTGTACATCCTTTCATTACCCTTATTATCCTCACAAAATGCTTCTCTATCAGCCTTAACTTTGTAGCAAATTAGCTCATTCTCTCATATGAGTTTTAAGGTATAGAAGGACATGAAAAATAAAGTATGAATGTAACATTAAGTAATTTTGTGATAATAGAACATTTTAGATTTTTGCTCTCATAATATAGGGAGCGTTTTAACATTAGCTTTAACATGAAAGTTATTAATTATGCATAAATAAAAGAGATTGATTCTTTGATTTTCCACATTAAATTAAATAAAGCTGAACAAATATGAAAAAGGACATAGAACTAAAAACAAATCTAATTAATTTGACCTCAAAGTTTGTGTTCACAGCTACTTTAGATGCATTATGGACTTTACTGATTGAGAAGAAGTCCTTGTGACAGCTCAGTCTAACTTTTTTTTAAAGTAAACTGCATGACATTGTTCTTGGACATCTTATGGCATGCACTGTGTGGCAAATGGCCATCTGCAAGTTATATTAAGTTTTATAATTTGCCTTTGTGCCGGTGACATCATGTGTATGGAGTTACTTTTTCGAAAGCAGATAAATGAGTGCATGGCTTCCGTCATAGCGTCACTGCAGGGTTGTTTGACCACATCTGAAGTGCCAGTGAGCCACCCTGTGCTTTCTAAATAGTCCACATCCATCTCTGCTTTTCCTTTATTACGCCTTGCTGTCTCTTCCGCTCCCCTTCTCATCTCTTTCTGCTTTGGATCACGTCTCTTCCCTGCTCTCTCTTTTTCTTCTTTGCGTCTTTCCTTCCTGGGGGAAGGGGAGAATTAAACTTTGAACAAAAAAAAGAAGAGGGAAAACTTTGCAGAAACATTTGAAGTGTTTTTCCCCCTTCTCTGTTCTGAGAAATGTCATCCACACACAAGGAGCAGTTTCAAAAGAATCAGAAAGTAGCTAACTAAAGCCAGACAATGCCCACGGCTCCCTCTAGCTCCTTCAAATCCTTGTATTGTTGCTGTGGTTATTTGTGTTGCTTCTTCCTCTGAGCCCCTCCAGGGTTTTGGTTTATCTGTGCTCAGTGCTAAAGTCTTGTCAGAAAATGAGGGAAGGGTTGCCGTTTTGGCCTTAGGTCAACTTCCAACACTCCAAAATTTATTTTTAGTCTGAGAATGAACTGAAACTTATAGCTAATGACAAACTTGTCAGTTCAGAGTTGACATTTTGTTTCTTTTTTCCGATTCTGTGGTACCTTCTGTGATTTTTTACTACATTCATTTATCTTGGCATTGGTGTGCAACGAGAAGATCATAGAAACACCTGCTCAACAGGCTACAATTTACTCATCTTGGCTTCCATCCTGAAAACATATCCTGCTATGGAAACAAATATGACACTTGTGGTTGACAGTTATGCATGTGGTCTTTTCTTGGTATCAGGTTTACTGTTGAAATAACACACCCTTAAGTTTAAGGATTTGAGAGCAAATGTGTCACTCACCAGTTTATCCTTAGCTGAGAAACACCGGTGCTATGAACTTTAATTGAAATGAGTCATTGTTACTTTCGCAGAATAGCTGCATTGTTAGTATTTTAGTTTAGGTCCTTTAAGCTTTTGGTTCCACCACATTTGGTCTTCAGAGCCGAGGAGGGGAGGTGTCTATGATGAATCATTTACACAGTTGAGATTGCAAAATGCTTTAGAGTTTCAGACAAGCTGGTGCCATCAAAGTTATGCGGGTTGTGACCTGAGCATTAGGTTAAAAACAAATCCTGATATCATTACCAAAATCTTACAAGGACTGTCACTTGAAACCACAAAACTAGACTTTTGAGATCTAAGTCTCAGATGTTTTGCACCGTTATACACATTAAGGTGAATATCAACTGTGATAGGGGCACAAGAGATACTAAAAATATCAAAACTGTTCATGGTGGAGTTTATGATACAATAAAACCAAACAATCTTCCTTTTATATGTATATTGGATATTAGAGGGAATTAGAATAGCAGCTTAATTTAATAACATATTTTAAATGCATGCTTTTAATGAGATAGCCTAATAAAGTGTGCGTGAGAAAGGATGGGAGCAAACTGCTTTATCCCTCTCACTGCAAGGAAAAGGGCAAGTGGGCCTGGAAGGTCTGTGATGACTCCAGTGTGAGAAAAGGTCATTTTTTTATTTTGATGTAAATAAATAAATAAATGAGAGGCATCCCTGTCACGCTTTTTAGATAAATAAATTTATTCTCTTATGCCCACTGTGTTCCTTTTTGCTCAGCAGCTATGTTGTTTTAGCTGTTTTCTCCTGTACGTTATTAAATAACGTGTCACTTTCCTACTTTAAGCTATAGATTTTTTTTTCTATTTTAAACTATATGTTCAAAGTATGAGAAATAAAATGTAACCTTTACATTTTGTCTTGTAAATCAGTTGTGGAAAAGCGTGCCTTCTCTGTATAAAAAACAACAACATATAAACAAACAAAAAAGCAACAAAAACACTGTATTAGGAAAAATGATCTAAAATGCTATTACATGTTAAAATTCTACCAAGTCTACCCTCTTGTATGTGAAATGAAAACAGACTGAGTTTAGGTTTTCTCTATCGGTAGTTGCAACCAGATTACTTCTAGAAAATTAGTTAAGGCCGATGGATCATTCCTCCGACATCTGATACATAAAAATGGTTAACATACTCACAAAAATGTGCCCACACAAACATCTCTAAGGTCTTTTTAAGTGGACATCAAATCATTAAGACTTTTCCTACTGGCTGCCCCACTGCCTGAGTCACACATATATGAACACACATTGTTCTCAGTTGTAACAAACACACAAACACACACTTTCATGTGGCACAGTATTGATTCTAAGCGCTGTTCTTGGTTGGTTAAACAAGACAGTAATAATGGAGCAACGTTGTTTAGTCTGCTTATTGAACTGTGACGGGCCGACATTGATTGCTGTCTTCGGCTTTGAGAATGCATTTGTGTCTGTTTGTGTGTAAATATGTGACTGACTTTAGAACCGATGTAGTTCCTGGTGTTGGGGGGGGGGGGTGTTTGCAGTGGTTTTAAAGTGAGTGAGGGAAGATTTCTCACCTAAGCTTCTTTCGCAAACATCTCTGCTTCCTCAGTAGTCTAGCTCCAGTAAATGCTAAAATATAAGGAAGTAAAGTTGACTGGAAAGGAGTACAGAATTATAGGGTAAAAGGTAAATAATCACTAAGGTGTGACAACACTGAATAAAACAGAGACAAAAGATTAAAAGAGGTGAGACATTTGCTAAAGAAAGTTTAGGCACAATGAAAGGAACAGATAACAGGATAAAAACCTCACGTATTAAGGAAGAGAGGTACATGTTATGTTTCAATGCTTTTGTCAACTTCAGTAGGAAAATGAGTCATATTTCTCATCTGTACTGCTCATAGACTTAGTTTGAGGAGAGTTATATCTCAAAAAGATTTGATAATATAAATGTACTTATTTATCCCAACAATTTTCCATGACAAATCATGTACAATATTGTTTTGACTACTATATCATTGTATTGTAGCTTGGTATTGCTACAACCCAATCACCATAGTAAACCACTGTCATTTCACAGAAACCACACATATTTTTACCTTCCTTGTTAATTACTTTGTTATTTCATATTTCTTGAAACTGCTCCAGCAACATGCACAAGTGCGTGCCTTGTCCTGTTTGGGCTGAGTGTAGAAGAAGTTGATTAAGTCTTCATAAATGCACCTGAATGAGGCATATACTTAGGTCTTGTTATTAACTTTTGAAGTGCTATCCTCAAGGCTTCAAAATAATTCATTCAGCTGTGTGCGTTTCCATTTATCACAAGTTGCTTTGATATTACACAAGGTTATGATGTCGAAAAATTTTCATGCCTAAAGCCTCACAAGCACTGCATGAATAATTCATGTTAGTTCAATACTGAAATTGGTCATTTGTTTCCATGCCAAGGTTCTGTGAAACAAAATGAATTACAGAATGCTTTGGCACTTAATAATGAATCATCAAGATGTTTTGATTTGACACCGAGAGCATTCACTATAAGGTCTGTGTTTTTTTTAATGAACAGAATCTTAAAAGCACCTCAGACATTTCTGGGTTCCCCACGTCTTTGCTTCGGCAGTTGAATTGGTCTCTCTGAGACTCGGAGAGGAAGATGCTCAGTCTGCATCTTCTGGTCTATCATTAAAGGTCCTCCTTTATTCACATGCATGCTTACACACATGCACATACACACTTTAAAGAGTTTGCACTCATAATGTATGCAGCTAGCTCAAACACACTTCATATGCAGTCTCAAGCAAATGCTCACAAAACATTTGGTTGTCTTTTAAATGTAAATAAATGGTTTATAGCTTTTTCCAAACTGCAAGATGAAACAATTGCAAATGAATTATCAGATGTGCCTCTAAAAAAAGTCTATAAAGTTTGTTACAAATTCAGTTTTTAAATCATAAAATCAAAACAACTTGGTGCAGCCAATGCTGACTTTGTTGTTTAAAACCGTGGTTGGTTCATTTTGAGCTGTTTGGGATGCTGCTCCAGTCTCTTTCTTTCTCACTTACTTATTCTCTGTCTTGTTCTCACTTTTCTTCTTTATGTCCACTATTTAGTTTTTTTTTCTCCAGCAGCTGTAAAGGCCAAAGGCAGCATCCCCAGGGAGAGTGGTTTGTATGTGAATATTTGTGCATGTGTGAGAGACAGGGTTTGAGTGATTGTAAATATGCAAAAGTGTCTGAGAGAGACAGATAGTGAGACGTAGAGATTGTATGAGAAAGGGATTGTGTGTCTCTGTGTGTATGTTTGTGTGTGTGCTGCCGTTTCTCAGGCTCTCTAATTGGGACATGGGTTCTGTCTGTGCGCTGCACCAACCATTTTGATGTAAGTCCCACATGAGCATCGCTGTAAATCTTGATAATGGTATTAAGCTTGTTGAGCCATTCTGGGACTGTAGCTTGCAGTGTGTGCATGCCTGCAAACACACACAGACAAACATGCACAGTAGCAAAGGGTGGTGTGGATAGTGCTTAGTAGAAAATAACCCATATGTGCATAGATGCTGTTGCCCAAACGCTGGCCGTTACTGAAGCTCAGACGGACCTTTGTAGCACTTAAAACAGCTTACACCCTGGCTGTTAATCTAAATAGAAAAATGTAAAATGTGATAGTCATTAAGATCAGTTCAAAATCAATGTGCTGAAATTGTAATTCATTAGCACATTGCAGATTAGATTTTGGAAGGGGAAATTCACAGCAAGATGATGTACCAGTCTGATATTTCATGATAAATATGCTCTGCTACATTGCTGGTTAGATATATGTTTTGGTGGAAAGAGTTACTACAAAAGCTATCGTCGTGTCAGAAAATATGGTGGACCATGCAGGGAAATTACAGCATGGCTTGATTCGTTTGAGTGGCAGTAACTAAACAGTGAAAGCACTGAAAGTGTCTCACACAACAACTGCTTGCGTTAGACACAGTGAGGCTAGAAGGAGGCATCATTTTATTTGAAGACTGCCATAAAAACAGAGTAGGAACTACTATCAGTGCAGTGACTGGTGTTCACAACCGCTAAAACAATAGCCCACAACCACCTCTACCCCTCCATCCACACACACACATACTCTGCCCCACCCTATATCCCCATGTTTCTTTAAGAAATATTGAAATTGTACTATTCGTCTGTCTGATTCTGTCACTTATTTTTGATGTAGTCTTTTTAACTAATTTGTCAGATAGTATAATGTATTGCCCTTTCATTAGTACTGTCTTAGTGTCACTAATCAACAGAGAAAAAAAATCTTTTGCGTCACTGTTCAATGCAGCAGCTAAATGTAATGAGACTAATGTGTCTAATTAACAATGCTTAGCTGTGCAGTTTAAGTCAAGCAACCAAAAACCCTACCAGCACAAAATTGCTTTGCCTAAACTTTACCATATAGTTATAATGGCATATTTTCATGAAATAGAGTGAAACTGTAAGTAAACAATGAGGAAATTAGTTGTTTTTTTAAAAAAGCTACCTTAGCAGAGGTTTGCAATTCAAGTCCCATAACTCCAAATAAATCCATCTTGTGTGTAGTCCAGATATACTGAGTGATCCTGTCTAAACAACAAAATTTAATGTTCTGTGATGAAAACATTGTGGGGTCAATAGAACTTTTTTGTTAAAGTTAAGCTGTCCAGACAAGCAGAATTAGTAAGGCATGAAAACAGTTAGACTTGCACACCCCTTTGATGTCTGTGCATGCACTACAATGACTTTAAATCAGTGAATTGACATCACAAAATCAGCAAGATTTTTTTACTTGATTCGTTTTGACTATTGAAAACAGGTAATACAAGTGATTATAGAGATGTAATCCGCCATTACAGCAAGATAGCTTTAACTATTTAAGATGTATTTCACTGTACAAACCACATAAACCAACAATCAAAAGTCGCAGTGCATTGCATGTAGTATATGAGTAGTATATATATGATCTGTTGCTTACACTAATCCAGCAGGTCCATCCTCTTGTCTTCCTGTAAATGCAAATTTTATATCAGCCAAATGCTGTTAAAGCTAATGGGAGTAATGGGGTCTGCTCTACTCTGTGATTCGCTTGACATAAAGGGAATATGTGGGGTTAGGCGTACTTTAATATATGGGAAGAGATGCTTGCAGCTGTTCTTCCTGGCTCTGGCTCAGGTTATGTCTCCATTGCTCAAAGCAGATGGAAAATATTATGATGCTGATGATGAGGGAGAGGAAAAACAGTGACTCAGACAACAAGAGTGACTAAGAGGAATCCTGCCTCAGAGAGAGACATTAAGAACATTAACATTTGATTTTTTCAAGACTTTTCAAGCAGTCAACTTTTCATATAACTGTCAAACAACATTTCTGTTGAATGTATC
This sequence comes from Rhadinocentrus ornatus, assembly GCA_037177495.1. NCBI lineage: Eukaryota > Metazoa > Chordata > Actinopteri > Atheriniformes > Melanotaeniidae > Rhadinocentrus > Rhadinocentrus ornatus. Next base: position 15,469,391 of record JBAMHW010000012.1, on the reverse strand, counting down.
CAGTGCTAAATGAAATACTGGCCACACAAAAGAGATGTGCTGTAGTGTCAGAATATGAGCATCTCCCCCATGGATTCTAAATACAACAGCCCATCAGTAATAATAGCTCATTAGTGTCTGCAAAACTCTTAATAAAATTTGTGTAATTTTACTGCTTAAATACACAAAGCATTTTCTCAAACTGGAACTTAGAGGGGCTGTAAGAGCATTAAAAACTACTTAAGCAGACATGAATTTACACACAAACACACAGACAGCCCTATTCTCAGTAATCCCTCTGTCTATAACAAATTGTCTGAGAGTTTAGAGTTTGTTAGGGGAAACAAGGGGGAATTTAATCAGCATGACACCGCCAGGGGGATCTAATAAGGGAGTCACCAGTGGGGCTTGTTTAATCATTTTATCCTTTTGCCTTTTTCAATTAGGGTACCTTGCTGTGATCACTGCTGAATCTCTCAATCTGTCTCAGCCAATTTCTCTTTTGTAATACCTGGTCCCTGTTTTGACTTTATCTTTTGGTTTATTTGTAGCTATTGTACTCAATAAACTTCATCTCAGTGCATCAAATGAAGGAAAATCTTCATTTAGCTATGCGCAGATGGCATACGTTTATTAAATTATTTAGCATACTCTGTATTTGTAAACTCCCACATAGAAGATAGGATGAGGTTTGGCTCAAATCTATAAACTGCTGATCAGGGTACGTGTTAAAAAATCTAAAGAAATGTATTGACAATTCAGTTTACGTCATTACCTCGTCATATTGCAGGTTTATCAGATTTTTCTTTGGCATCAATGCTGCATTAGTGGCAGCACAAGGGCTAACTTTATTAAGCAAATTAAGTATTGACCTTTATAATGTGACTGATCCACATTAGGCCCAAATAGTTTTTCTGTAATTTAAAAGTCTGTTATCACTATTGGTCCATTCCTTCAGCCTGCCAACCATGTATTGTTGTGGTTGAGTGTCTCTATATGTATACAGATTTCACATTTCAGGATAATAAGCGGAATTAAACTAACTTCTGCTATCAAATTTTTATTAGGAGCTAGATAAAAGAGAGAGCTTGCTAGATCCTTGTATGGAAAAAAATTGTATACTTTATCTTGACGATGAAATCTGAGTGTTTATTTGATTGATTAGTCAGTGAAGCACACGGAAGAGGTTAAGCTCAAGTGTAGTCGTATTTCCTAAATGATCAAGATCTTGTGGTTGCAACTAAGCAGTTAAGCAGAGCTAGCTAATAGAACTACTGTTTTTGTACGTTTATTTCTTTAAGCTGCTGGATTCTGATAACAACGATAATATCAATCTTCACTAAATATTTATCATACTATTGACCTGAATGCATTACTCCTCCTCAGCATAATTTTTAGTTGTGCCCTCTCAGATTTGAGGTATGAGATTTAGTTTCTGGTCAGTGTAAGAGCTTTGGTGTTCTTTTCCAAGAAGGGATGAACAGAGGGACTTTGGTCATTAACTATTGCATATTCATCTTGTTTACAAAAGTCAAAGGATACACAATAGATGCACAAAACAAAGTATGTACGGCAGTTTGATAAAATTTTGAATCTTCTTAATATTACTGGGCTAATTATTCTGCTTAAAAAAATTTCAAAGGAAATTAAACCTTGGTTGACTTTACAAACGGAGCCTCGCTGACCTCCTGATATACAGTAGGTCACATTATTTCTGACCCATTAGCTAACTGGTACTCCTGCTCTGATGTACCCTAGCAACATGCCTCCCCCTGAACCCTCCAATCCTTCCACAATCTCTCTCTGTCACTTTCTTTCTCCTTCGTTCTCCATATGTACCTCATGTCCTGAGGACGTGTCATACCTCCATGTCTGGACTGTCGGGGAGGTTTATGTCTTCATTCTGTTACCATGGGTGAAAAGGCATTCCATTACCTCCAGTGGCAAGGCACTCCATTTCCCTGGGTGACAGGGCATTCCATTGCCCACAGTGACAGGGCTGGGAATCATCAGGCTTTAAGCAGGAGCACGGAGCTGCTGTGTGTATATGCAGAGAAGAGACATGGCCATGCCAGGGGTAACTTAATGTGTGTGTTTGTGTGTGATATTCCTTGTTTGTTAACACACGCCAGAGTGAGACTTTTGTGCCTGCATAAATTTGATTTGCATTGGGTCCAAGTGACTGTACATAGAAAAAGGTTTAAAAAGTTTTGTGGCAAGAGTTAATGGTTAAAATTAAAAGGCAAAAAATCAATACAAGTCACCCAGTGTGTGAGCTTGTGAGTGTGTTTGCGTGTGTTCCTAAGGAAATGGGGAGTAAAGGGCGATGGGTAAGAGTAGCTTTAGGAAACGGAGTAAAAGGGCAGTGGAGGGTGAAGAAGGATGCACTTCACAGAGGAGTATGAGGGGCCGTTTGAGACATTATTCAGAATTACCCTCTCACAGACACATGTGAAATTTAAGTCATTCACACATTATACTAAAACCTCTCATATATCATACTGAAATCATTCACACATTATAGTAAAACCTCTTATACACTATATTGAAATTTCCTCTTATATTTTATTCTGAAATCACTCACACACTATAGTGAAATTTCTGAAATCACTTTTCACTAGTATGTATGAAAGGAATTCTACTAGTGTGAGAGTGAATTTCACTTGAAAAGGAAGTCATGTAGTAGGAAAAAAACAAAGACAAGAGTGCATTTTCAAAACAAACCAAGAGGAAGAAGTTGGAGAACACCGCGACAAATGTTTTGCAAAGACTTGTGCTGTATTAATATCTGCTCAGCCACCTGGAAGTAATCTCAGTGAAGCCGCTGGCTTCAATACTATTCTGACCAGCGACATCAGCCAGACAACTGACAGTAGTAAGTCTGAATGAGGACATGCTAACTAGCCACCTAGCATATCTCAGCCATTAAGATAGTGCTGTCAATGAAGACCTGGACAGCACTGTGAGTCATATCCTGGAGAATACTCCAAACGCAGGTGAAGAGTATGTTGTCCAGTGCTGTCCAGATGTTCCTTTGACAGCACTGCATATCTTAATGGCCGAGTTATGCTAGGTGGCTAGTTAGCGTGTCCTCATTCAGACTTACTACTGTCAGTTGTCCGGTTGCTGTCGCATTAGACCTAACCCTGATAATAGTATCTGCTGAGGCCAGTATAGCATTGAAGAAGCCATCTGCTTTACTTAGAGATCATAAAATCATGCCCACATCAATGGAATTTAACAATCCCACTGCCATTGAACAGAAGCAACATCTGCAAGTTGAAAATGTACGTGTCCCAGCCACAAATTTTAATATAACGTTATACATACAGCAAAACAGTTACTATCTCAGTTGCATAAGCACCCCCCCCCCCCCAACTTTTTCTAATTTAAACAATTCAATTTAAATACTGACAAATGAAAACAGTAACACAGGGTTAAAAACTTCCTTTATCAAGGAAGAGTCAAAGATGAGACAAGGAGGTGAGGCTGTGATTTCACCATTTCTAGCTTCAATGAGATTACTTCCAGGCGATTGAGTATTTCAGTGTATAAAAGCATTTCAGTATAGTGTTTGAGTGGTTTTACTATAATGTATGAATGATTTCAGTATGATATATGAGAGGTTTTAGTATACTGTGTGAATTACTTATATTTCAATCTGTGAGAGGGTAATTCTGAGTAATGTCTCAAACGGCCCCTCATAGAGGAGACTGGCACAGCATGACGGCATACTTGACCTAAATCTCAACCCATTTCCATAATTTACTCATAATTTACTACACTCAATGTTTTTGTCTTAAGAAAAATCATGCAAGGGAACAAAAACTACTTTAACTATTAGAAATGATTAGCTATTGATTGAGATTTGAACCCAGCTGGATGGGGAGAATCAGGCAGAGACAGGGTAACACATTTGGAATTGTAATGCTTTAAAATAATTGCCTCTAAAGAAGACAGACAGTGTGTGCTTCAGATTTTGCTGACAGCTATGTGTCTTTGCCCTGCTGACAGTTGGAGGGCAGCTAAAAATCTGAAATTGAAATTGCTTCAGCGCTTACATATACTTACATTTTCCAAAGAAAAAGTCACAAATAACTTTAAGAAAAAGGAGAAAATTGAAATGAGGATTTTCCTAAATACACATTTCAAACTTGAAGAAGAAAAGTCCAGTAACTATTTGTCTGAATAATTCATGGTTATATGCTGATGATATTTGCTGTTACACTCTTGCGTTTTGCCTACCAGTATATTGCTTTTTCATTTCTTCATTAATATCATGTATTTATCAAGTTGCTTTTATTAATATCAGCACACAAACAGTCATCACTACAGATAGATTGTCAGCCTTGACTCTTGTCCTTGATGTAGTGTAAACAAAACACTGCATGTTTACTGTGTAGTTTTTGCAATATTACCTGTCTACTGTTTGCTTAACTCATGCGTCAGTGTGCAGTATTCCCAGTAGTGAGAATGTGGCTCACATTGGCACTCTCCTACATGTGTACATGGCTAACTGTGGGCAATACCTGGATCTTTTTTCTTGTGTGTTTGTGTGAAATTGGTTGTATTATATCAACATTGAGACATAATGTTGTGATGCTTGATGAATTTGCTTAAAATAAATCTTGCTTCGGAGATCTTGAAGACAAGTTTTGAGCATCTTCACACCAGATCTGAATTTGCAGATTAAATGTGTCATTGAACTTAAAGGGGCAAAAAGCATAAACGTTCACTGCAAGGTTTATCTGATGACTTCTTTGCCAACTACCGTTATTTATTTAGAGATAATTTTGGATTGTAGTCATCTTCTGTTTAATGTTTCATTCTGCTCTCCACCATTTCGCTTCAAAAATATGCGTTACCCATGCTGACTGGCTGTAGCCTTTTATAGGGAGGGAGGGACGAGGCCTCCAAGAAGAGGGAGAAGGCAGTGATTTACATAAAAGTACATGAACCTTTAAATGAGAATTTATTTCCACAAAAGGAATTACTTTTTATTATTGCTATTTGTCTAGAAAATTAAAATTAGCATTAGGGTAATCATTTATTAAAAAAACAACAGTCAAATAAAAAGGCAAAGAAAGGCATCCGTTGTGAAAGACAGGCTGAGCTCATCAGTGAGACTGGAAAAAAAGGAAGTGCAATAGGAAACTTCATTTCATCCTGCATTTTCACTTGAAGAGGAAGGCATCATAAAACGAGAAACCATTAGAAGCCATTAGGCTGGTGTCAGTCAGCAGCAGAAATAACAACCCGGCAGTTAAGAGGCAAATGGTCCACAAAGCAGACGTTGCTTGAACAGAAAAAATGTAACTTTCAGCTGGATGGGCTGCAATGCTCTGAAATATATCACCTTTCCTCTGTTATACAGAAAACCACACACAGTGGACATTCCACTCATTTTCTGTTTCTCAGCTCTGTTTTTCCTTCTCTAATAATCACTAATACTTTTTAAAAGGTCTGACCTTAACTGTCTACAATCAGCAAACCCATATTTTGCAGTGGAAAAAGTAGTATCAGCTTACAGGAGACACAGCTGCACACGCTTTGACATACATTTTCCACTGTCAGTCCTTTAACTGGTTTTAATTACTGGTCTTTGAAATAAATTAGCTATGTGAGCCTTTGTTCCAAGTATTTAGTTTAAAGTGCAGTCTCTATTTGTAAATTATTCTCCACATAGAACAAAAGATCCTATTCATTTGTGTGCCTGCAATGGGTTCTTATGGAAAAATGACTGATCTGAGAGGGGAATAAGTTTGGCATAATTAATCAAGCTCCCCTTTGCTGTCATACTTAATCTGGCTTTTATACCTCGTCAGCTCCCTAAAAAGTTTGGTAAAACACTCAGTCTGCTAAGACTTTCTCTCATTTTGTCTCTTACTTTTTCAACATCCTGTTCCTTCTATCGGGGGGGGGGGGGGGGGGGGGGGGGGGGGGGGG
>JBAMHW010000012.1:15413128-15424638 GCA_037177495.1 Rhadinocentrus ornatus | reverse complement strand
GGCATTGTTGAGCACTTCCAAATACACACAGAGATGCACGCACATAAATGCTGTGACAGACACACTGCTAGAGCCTATATACACAATTAGAGGCCATTCTAAACCTTTCTAGAGTGACACTGAGCAATTTAGCTTTTCAATGTCAAAGAACATCACGCATACACGCGTGCACACACACAAGCTAAAACACAGAAACCTTTAATCAGTGCTCGCCTTTCAGCTGTCCCGTTAAGTTTTGGCAGAAAGCCACAATCAGGCACACACACACACACACACAGCCACACCTGTTTAGTTAAGGTATAGTTTGATAAATAAAATAAATATATTACATTTTCACCTACTCAACAGTTGGTTTGCTCAATCAATAGCATGTAAATGTCATATTTCCATCATTATTTCCACATTTTTGTCCCTTATTTGTTTGTGGGGACATTTTTTTGGCATTGGATGTTTATTTTGAGATGCTCAACGTCTAATTTTCTCTTGAATGTATTTTACTGAGCATCAGTTGACATTGACATCATGGATTTATCTGCACAGCCTAACATCTCAGCATTTCTGTGGAGACTTTTTGGTTTCAAAAGGAGGACCTAATAACTAAAAAAAAAAAAAGGTTATGTGCAAACCACACTATCAGATCATAATAATAGTTGCATAAAAGGATCAGACTCGAGATAATATAGGCATAGATATATACTGTAGTTTCTTTTTGAGACATTGGGAGCAAAAAAAAGGGAAACAGAGTAGGATACAGTTTCGTATGTGCATACTTTAGCTAGGTGTTACCAACAGGACATTGACACAGGCCCTTGACCCCCTGACTACTACACACTGAAAAACACATGCTCTTACACAGTGGCAGCAACACTTGAGATTCCTCACACATCAGTTACCTGTGTACATATGCACATGTGTGTGTGTCCACTCTGTCAAAGAAATGCATTCATCCTGCTCTGACTACACAGAGCTCAGCCTGCTGGTTCCTGTCGAAGACTATATGGCACTCTGGTTCACAAACACACATACACACACTCAAATGCAGCAGTACAGGAACACACGTGGGGCATGCAGGAGCACTTTGTGATTGGGCTTAATTACCACAGGAACAACAAGAGGCCTTTCAGGTTCTTGTTTAGCTGTCATTTGCTACATCGCTCGATAACTCGCACAGGAAGTCGTTACAGGCAAACATCCATCCAGATAGGTCAACAGCGGCTGAAAAGGTTCCCAAAATCAGGAAGCAATCAGGTGCTGATTATCAACATGATGCCAAGTGTAATTAGCTCTTTTTTTTATTCTGTTGGGGATTGTTCCTGATGTTTTGCAGTTGTGACAAGTACAACCACAAAAAAAAGTATTTCCGTTACTGATAAGAATGTTTAAATGAATTCAAAACTTTCCTTGGACTTTTGAGGCTGGAGTTTCGAACAAATAATGCAAATAAAAAAAAAGAGAGTTTAAAAAAAAAATGAATAAAAAAATACAGTTTTAATTATCTGTTTTACCTCAGCAATAAAATGGGAACCAGTTTGGATCAAAAATTGATATGGAATTAGTAGATTTCCTCTTTTATGTTTTTCTGAGCAGTTTTTACATTTTGCACTTGTTGCAGGGCATCGGAGTGAGTTGGAATTGTATTTGTACTTTTATGGTGAAAAGTCAAAAATGTTTTAATGAACTCTGTTTTTCTTCATTTCTAAATTTTCTTTTAACCTGTAAATGATCCTTTTTGTTTCCAAAACAGAAACGAACCCTTTTTTCAGTCACACAGATCTCACTTTTTTTTTTCCATTTTAAAATGCTTTTATTTATTTTCCCAAAAGTTTTATTAAACCAACGCCTTAAGGCTGCTGCTGATCAAGAGCTTTAGGTTGTATGTTCTAACTATACATGAACTTTAGTACATGTGCATGCACAAAAAGGTTTAGAGACAGTTTAAAAATGTCATTAGCACTTTAAAAGAACATTTGAAACAGTTGCACAGTGCTTCATGTTGTATACTTATAAAGAACACATAAGTACTCTCACTTCATTAAACTCATTATTTTTTACTGCCTTGATCAGGTCAAACAAGCATAGGGTTGTTAAAATTTCTTGGCTCCAGAGGCCCATGAGAGATGGGAATGAGGCATCACACTAGGAGCAGCGATAAGGCATCATGCACACATACACACACACACACACACATGGGTAATGATAAGGCGTTACTTACAAGGCTTTGTGAACAGATGTAAGCTGGACTCAAATCGATAAGCAGTGCTATCCTGGGGGAAAAGCAAATAGTGCTTTGCTACACAGAGCAACCACAAGTTTTAGAAGTGTAGATTACTGCTTGGAAAGAGTTGTTGAATAGCGAGAGGGGAAATAAGCTGGGACAAAAGAGGGACTGAAAGGGAGTGCCAGGAGAGGCATGCAGAGAGGGAAAGGGCGCATTGACATTAAGTGTGAAAAATTTAGTGGAGATGCGAAAGCAAGTAAAACATTCTGGAGAGAGACTAGAATAGGCGAGGGAATTTCTGTCTACTGTGAATGTCTGATTTAGATATACAGCCAATTTGTCTCACTTCAGACACTGAAAATTTCTTGTGTGTGTTTCAATGTACATCTCACCCCTTGTTGTCTCTTTGTTTTTATCACAGTTTCTTTTTTTTGCGTCTGTCTCTAAAACAGAAACAGACACACACACACACACACACACGTCAGTGTTGATGCTAGCCAGACAGAGCAATTAAGGTCTATTCAAGTGCCCCTGTGTCTCATCACCCCTGATTGGTTCAAACAAGACATTGCCTCATTGGGTCTGTTCTCATTACAGTATTATAACGCAGCAAGCACATTTAGCTTTTCTGCTTCCAGCTGATGCTTATAAACTTAGCCATCTTAGATTTCCATTTTTTGTCCATTTATTACCAGTTAAGGCTGCAGCGTTTGACAAATTCTGCCTTAGTAATGTCCCAAGAGATGTTGTGGTGTAAAATAAATCTAAATTGAATAACCTTGTCACAGCTGAATGTGGAAGCTACACTGAATTATTTAATCTTTATTGTGGTAAAAAGAAGAAATACCCTGAAAATAGAACTATAAGTATCATGAAATGATAAAAGGTTGTAGAGAATGTTGTGTTCAGTCATCTAACAAAATGCTATCTCGTCTTTCTCTGTCTTTTTCCTACCCTGGCCGGTTCGTGTTTGTTGTCACCTCTACTCCTGAAATCTTCCTCAGGTAAGAACATTCACTGTATAAATAACTGATGTTTCCCATTTAGCAAAGTCTGTCTTCACACCTCATGCCATACATGTTGAGCTCCGCAAATCAACAACCAAAACAGAATTTATTGAGAAATTTAGCAGCATATCCCAGTTTGACAAACTTGTATAGAACTGCAGAAGGCCTTAGCTATAACAATTGAGACTGCACAATATAAGACACAATATAAATTTCCATGTACTATTTTTATGTTGTGCAGTAATTTCACTTAAAGGCCAGTTAGATATCTGAAGCTTGTGGCTGAACCAAAATGTTTGGTGTAAGCAGAAAATGTCCTGAAACACTATGATTCCACTGAGGAGTTGTTTTCTGTGTTGTTTTATATGGTTTTCCTCAACTAAAATGCCATTTAGGAGACCAGCAACTGAGACCTGAGTCCATTAATTTCACTGTTAGAAGGGGCCATGAATACAGAATATGATCAATTATTCCTCCCCGCAGTCTTTGAGTAAAATATTGGACAGATTTTACACAAGCTTCTAAACATTCTGACATCTAATTAGTGTTTTCCAGATCATGGAATCAGGAAAACCAAATTTAGTTTGAAGCCCATCTGTGTCTCAACTGCATAGCCTTGTCATATATCTCAAAATTCTCCAAGTTAAAGCTAAACATGTGATCTAAATATGATTTAGATACAAAATGCAAACCAAAATCACCGAAGGTGTTTCCAATCTACTGTCATCCATTCTGATTGACACCACAATGGTTACAACACTTACAAACAAATACAAATATACACCAGCAGTAATATGTTTTTATTGCTTGTGTAAAAAATATTGAGTGAAAACTACTGAAGCATAAAGTGAGGGCACGATTTATCAATATCATGTCTTATGCATTAATTCTGAATTGACTCTCTTGATACTTAAAATATTAGAAATAAAATAAAACAGCAAATGAAACCACAGCTTGCCTTTTAAATTTCTACCAATAATCATAGACGATCAAACTTTGTAAGCAATCGGCAAATATTCTATCCGTGGTCGATGGGAAGCTGTGTGCAGCACTAGATTTGAATATTTTATATGAAAATAAGCCAAGCTTTCAATAAGCTTCTGTAATGTCACAAGTTTTTTTTTTTTTCCATCCAGTGTTGCATTCATCTTTCACCAAGATCTTGTATTGATGATGGCAGAGTGTGACCACTGTGCTAAGCTTTCTCCAGCACATCCCAAAGATTTTCAGTTGGGTTAAGGTCTGGAATCTGTGTTGGCCAGTCCATGTGTGGAGACGATGTTTCATGCCCCCTGAACCACTTATTCACACTTTGAGCTTGATGAATCCTAGCATTGTCATCCTGGAATATGTCTGTGCCATTGGGGGAAAAAAATCCATTGACTGAATAACCTGCTCATTGAGTATATTCATTCAGGTAGTCAATTCATTCTTTGGACACATAATGATGATGAACCTAGAGCTGACCAACTGCACCACCCCAGATCATATCACTGCCCCCACAGGCTTCTACTGTAGGCGCTAGGCATGATGGCTGCATCACTTCATTTGCTTTCTTCTTACCTTAAAGCTCCCATCACTCTGGAACGGGGTAAATCTGTACTCATCAGGCCACATGACCTTTTTCCATTTCTCCAGAGTCCAATCTTTATGCTCCCTAACAAACTTTTTTTAGTTAGCCTCACTGATTGGAGGTTTTCTTATGGCTACACAGCTGTTTAGTCCCAATCCCTTGAGTTTACTTCGCATTATGTGTGTGAAATGCCATTATTTTTCCTGTTAAACTTAGCTCTGATTTCTACTGCTCTTTTTCTTCGATATGATTTCCCCAAAAACGTTTAAGAGATCACCGATCATTATCATTCAGTATTCTTTTCCAAACACATTTCTTCCTTGAAGACGATGGTTCCCCACTATCCTACAAGTTTGTAATAATGTGTTGGACAGTTCTTAATCTAATTTTAGTAGTTTCTGCAATCTTCTTAGATGCTTTCTCTGCTTGATGCATGCCAATGATTGGACCCTTCTTAAACAGACTAACATCTTTTCTAAGACCACCAGATGTGTCTTTTCACATGGTTGCTTAGAATTGAGAAGCTACTCATTGCATCAGTTGGGGTAAAAAAAAACTTGTCAGCTGAAATATAATCACCTATGCAGTAATTATTCAATAGGAGGCTCATACCTGCTTGCTTAGTTAAATCCAGGTGGCAACTTTTTGTTGGCTAGGTGTGTATGTTGCTGAGTCAATGCTATCTTATACCCCTTATATAAGTTTTGTGAACCTTGATCATTTTTGAACACTCCTTTCAGACTCTGAAAACATCATGTTTACTGTGAAATATCTCCATCTTTTCATTGTACCGCATAAGGATTCCTGTTGAAAATGCACCGTACGCAATATGTGTCCCACTACAATATATGATATAACTTGACTTCATGTCCCTCATATCTTGAGTCCCACAAGGGCCAAATTCTTATTAAATTTGAGCGATAAAGTAGCACACTATTGAATCTTGTTAGATGGCAGCGACTGAGAGATACAGTTTTCTGATTCTAAGAAAAATGGCTTTGGACAGGAACAGTGGTTCTCGATCTCCAATTCCCCCCGGCGTGCGTTAAGTTTTTGTTCCAGCTTATCCCTCCATCTAGTCGACTCAATTGTGCTGCTCACTGAACAGTGAAATGGACTTAGCAGCTCCTCAGTACTGTCAGGTGTGTTTGTTCTCTGAAATAAATGAACAGATGGCCTGCAAACCAGCAACGGGTTGTGCAAGCTAGAGGTATGTGTGTTTGCATCTCTGTTCACGCATGCGTGAAAATCTGCAACCCTGTGTGGTTGTGAATGTGTGTATGCATATGTGTAGTTTTGTTTGTATTTAGGCCAGTGCAGTAGGTATTTTGGCAGATTGGCACCCGGCTAAGCTTTGAGTTGTGGACCGCGAGTTCTGGCAGGAACAGGAAAAGTGAAGAATAGGATGAAACTGTGCATCAAGAAAAGATTATAAAGTAACTCTTGGAACAGCGTGAGAGAAAGAGGGATGACTGAGTAAAAGGCAGAAGAAAGAAACAAAGATGTTTTAGGCTGTTAAAAGGTTGGGGAAGAAAGGAGAAAAACAATACTCCTTAGCAGCAAAATGAGGAAAAGAAGTGAAATCCTTTCAGGGATAATAAAGAGAGAGGTGAGGAGGTAATTAAGAGGGGGTGGGGTGGGGTGGGGGTTAGACAAAGCAATGTGAAAGAAAGAAGAAAACTTGGTGTGATAATGTAAACTTTTGCAGAGAATGGTGGAAGTAAAAGACAGGTGGATGCAAGAAAAAAGGTAACATCATTAAAAAGGCAGATACAGGTGTGTGTGTGTGTGTGTGTGTAGAAAAGACCAAACAAGGAAGAAAGCACAAAAGAAAGAGTGAGAATGAAGCTTAAAATTGAGGGGGAGATGAAAAAGTTAAGGAGGATAATAAGAAGGGCATCATTAAAATGAGGTGTAGAATGGTGTATGATTATAGGAAAGAAGGGTTGGTGTACCTCGTCTTCAAACCAAAAGAATCACAGGACACATTCCTTATCTGAGAATAAGGTGGGAGAGAAGTGGGAAAATAAAAAGCCAGAACCACAGATGAAGGATGTGGTTGCGAGGAAAGACAGAAGGTGTGGAGGGATCCTTGACATGAAGAGTAAGTGACCCAAACTAAAGTTTAATTAGCATATGGAAATTACAGCTGCCTTTGGTGTGTCAGCTCCCTTGGTTCACCATCTCCCTCTCTCTTCTGTTTCTCACCTCTTCTCTTCATTACTCTGACCCTTCACCTACTCATCTGCTTTTTCTTGGCCCTTCTAATTTTTTGTGTTTCCTTTCAAATGTATTCGCTCTGTCACAGTTATTTTTCCCTCTCTACATCGCCTTTTATTTACGTTTTCTTTTTTTCCTGGCTGTCACCTTTTGATTTAGTCCCCCCATCTCATCTCACTGCCTCCCTCCTCATTCCTTCCTCTGACAAGCTGTCTCTCTTTTTCTTATGGCTTCCTGGCAAATAATGTTGGCATTTCGCTAAGCAATTGTTGATGGTATTATGGCACACTTCAGTCAGATATTTATGTGTGCTGTAATGTAAGCCTGTGAATAAACCAGCAAGACTGGGAGCTAGTGGTTTTAGCAGTGTGATGATCACCTCCTCATCCTTGTAGCCTTTTGACTGAATTTCAGGGAAAACCTGGTCACCTTGAGCTCATCAAATGTCGCCCACACATACCCTCTCTCAAGTGCATGCATGCAGCACATCTGACCCTGGACTTTTTTATTTCTTCTTCTCTGTTCAGCTTGCCTAGTGTCTACTCATATCATTGTGCGACACATAGACATCCCTCTGCAGCGTTCACATCCTGTTTTTCCTCATTCCTAACTGTGACCCGACCCTGGATAAGTAGCATGAAAATGTATGGATGGATTTTGTACACTATTAAAGACACATATGCAGTCATACTTTTGGAACTTAAAACAATTAGGTGACTAGTACTTTCTCCCACACCAGTTCCAAGCTGCACACACACATTGACTTCCATTGCAGGATTTATATTAAAAGCTTTTCCTATGATATTCACTTTGCCATCACATGCAAGATTAATGAGCAAAATAATTCTGTGTTCACCACACAACTAACAAAACTAATCATATCATTGAAATATTCAAACTACCTACATGAAGGGCTTATAGAAGAGCATTTATCTTGCATCGAAAGGATCACCTCTATGTAGTGCTTAACACATTGACAATCCCATCCTATTTGCTTTAAAAAAGAATTTGGATACTCTCCTTTCTGGTTTAAATGACTGACCAGGAAGCTGCATTAAAGTGAGACAAAAGAAAATGTCACATAGGCTTTTCACACAAGTAGTTAGAGTAACCTTGAATTTGTTGTAAATATTTTTTTCAGCTTGGTCCTGCACTTGGTCAAACCTATCAATTCCTGTGTGACAAGTGCTAATATAATTTAAATTACCATTATATAGGCTACTGTATAGATATTCCATATATTTGACTGCAATATACAGAATATATAGTTTATACTGACATACAAGCAAATATTTCTTACACAAGTCAACACACTGGTGAACCAACAACAAGGGCTTTAATGCTACGGGCATCAACAGACCCACTGTAATGTTGCTATGATCACTTTTAAAGGATGGACAGTTTTAATATTGTCTTGCTTCAATTCGGGAAGCCAGACTTACTATTCTACACCAATGGCTTGTTCCCTTTAAATAAAGCCTTGAGGCTTGCAATTATGCTCTTTGCAATTGGCTTTGCAGTTAAACCAGACAGAAAACTTAATTCAGCTGATAGAAAACAACAAAAACTGTAACTAGGCAAAGGCCATCTTCAAGAGTTAGATTTTAAATGTATGAACCAATATAATAAAGGCTAAATTAAAACAAAAAGTGTTTATTTTGAGCTTGAGGCCTTCATCTTTGTACTCCCACAGCTGTGCACCACTGCTGTTATTATGCCCTTATTGTCTTTCTTTGTTTAGTAAACATTTGCTCATTTCAGGCTGTTTGTTAAGCAACATTTCATTTTACACCTTATCTCAGACATCAAACGTGTGTGGAACCCCTTGGGTTCTTGGTGTACAAAAAACCTTAACTAGGTGCACACGCACAGTAGGGTTCTTGATAAATCCTCTTTTTGATGTTTGTATGTTTACCCAGAAAGCATCATAATAAACTGCATATCCAAGTTGCTTGCTGTTTTAAAATGTTTAGAGATTACCGTTTGTGCTTACAGATGCATTTGATCTTTTTGTTGCACTTTGCCTACTATTGTTGTTCTAATAAAACTGGGTATTAGGGGGAAAAAAGAAAACAAAATGGAAAGTTGCAGACGATCTTTGAATTACATTAGATTAACTGAACCAGACAGTTGCTTTTTGATTTTTATTTTGTGTGCTGTGTGGTTCATATTTTTTTAGACTGTCATGCAAAACTTTGCTTACTCTGATTGGTCGCAAAATCCAAGAGAAAGTAAGAATTTATAAAAGTAAAGCGTCTTAAAGATGCAGAACTTTTGCAGAATTTCTTAGTGATGCGGCCCCTATTGACGTCTAATTCGGCATCCATCTTGCATCCTACCTGTACTGCGAGCTCTCTCCAGCCAGTAAAAGACAGCCTTATCATGACTCTTATCTCTTGTCCATTCATCTCGTTTGTTTCCTTGCTTTGATAATGTCTTCTTGCTGAATCAGCTATGGTGCACGTTCAAAATGGCTGGTGTGCTGATATAGCTAGAGTGTGATGCGGTGCATAAACCGAAACTCATGGCGTCACAGGAGAAAAAGTTGTATCCTGCAGTTCCTCAGCCGTGACACGCTGCTGCTGCTCCAGAAATGCACATAATAGATGCCACTGCGCCATCAAACCAGTCAGGAAGTGTGTCTTTATTTACAAGTTTACTCTTCAATTTTTTAAATGTGTTTTTTCCTCGACAAGGTTAATTCAGATTGCCTCTTCTTAACAATTGCCTTCTTCATCAGTTCAGTGGAGTTCATCTCAAATTGATGGGTGCTTTATTGGCATGACACAATTACAGCATTCTTCTACATATTCAAAGCTGACAACTAAATTGTTTTCATTACAGAACAATAAACCAAACACAATCAGTCAGTATTTATTTTGTTCTTTTTCCTTAATGTGTAAACCACTTTTGCTGCCTAAATTACCTTTTGAAAATCCACTTGACATGAAAGGACTGTTCTTTCCTGTTCGACTGACTTGACTGTTAATGTGGGGGAATGTTTGGTTGTTTTGTCACAGTAAATAACTTCTTTTTCTCTGTCTTTTTCTCTGTGTAAGTCATGTTGCGCTGAAACATTCAGACTGAAGCAGTGACTTTGTCACATCTGATTTATTCAGACGCTCTAACTTTGTCCTCAGTTGTGTTTGTTTCGTTTGTGTCTTTCTGGCACAATGTGTCACACTTTTCATGACAAGTACAGAGATTTAATTTCCTTTGAATGTCTCAATTCATTTTGTGCTTGAGCCTATTCACTGTAAAAACTCTCCATCTGTACAAAGCTATCAGGCTATTGAGAGTTTAAGCTTGGGTAAATGCTGAGACTGCCAAGATATTTATCATGCTACCAGACTAGATTAGCTTCACGTTTTTGTTGGTACTTGCTACTTGCTAATTCATTAGCTTGAATCATTGTGATAAGAGCTACGTAGCTCGTCTAGCTAACTTACGTTGTTGCTTCCACACCGTGTTTATTTGTTTAGTAATGCAGTCCTGGGGTTTCTGAGATTGTTTAAGCTGATTGGAACGTAGTCCATGTCACACACTATGCATTTGTTTCTTTTTTTTATTTCTTTTTTTTTTTGGACATGTCTATGGATATGGGTATCATTTTATTTTAGCTCATTTTGTTAAACAGCTTGTTTAAATGAACTACCTTTAAAATTAGGCCCATAAGTCAAGTTTATGGAAAAATTCTGATTTAAAGGACAACTGTAGATTACTGTGGTTTTATTTTTAGCAAAGACACATGTGAGGACAGTCCCGGTATAGTCACTGCTATTGGTGTAAGGTTAATCATTTGGCAACTTATTTTGGAATGGATTATTTTTTCCTTTAAATTAGATGTTTTTACCATTGCCAAAGGAAACATCACCCTTCAAGCTAACAGCTTACATAAGCATGCTGAAAATGTAACGTTTTGACTAGAAGTGTGTATTAAACATTTACGTGTTTATTTCAGAAAATGTTTGTATAAAATAAAATAAAAAAAAGATGAAATGCTTACCAAGGATGTCCTGGTTCCATCAAAACCATTGGCCTTTGACATTGAGCGTTTCTTTTTTTTTCACTCCTCTCCTTTCACTCCTTTTTTTGTGCTTGACTGTTCCTATTCTTGCTTTGTTTTGGTGGTATATTGTAGTTTTTAATCACAGAACCACATTTTCAACACATCTAAGCAAAGCTAAATGGTAATTTCCCTCAGATCACAGATTCTTTGGTGAAAACCCTCAGCTATTAACTCAACCTCTCTTCAGCAGCATTGCAAATGCTGCAGTTGCATGACAAGTTGAATCAGTGTGTAGTTTTAGCTCAGCCTGACCAGTTAATGGACTACTGACATTGTGCCAGTTTACATGAGAGAATAATCAAGCTATTCACAGAAGTATACCCAATATTGCAGTGCTGTTAACTGTATGAGAGAGAGAGAGAGAGAGAGAGAGAGAGAGAGAGAGAGAGAGAGAGAGAGAGAGAGAGAGAGAGAGAGAAAAAA
>JBAMHW010000012.1:15388996-15402281 GCA_037177495.1 Rhadinocentrus ornatus | reverse complement strand
ATTTCAGTATAGTGTATAAAAGCATTTCAGTATAGTGTATAAGAGCATTTCAGTATAGTGTATAAAAGCATTTCAGTGTAGTATATAAGAGCATTTCAGGATAGCGTATAAGAGCATTTCAGTATAGTATATGAGAGCATTTCAGTATAGTGTATAAGAGCATTTCAGGATAGTGTATAAGAGCATTTCAGTATAGTGTATAAAAGCATTTCAGTGTAGTATATAAGAGCATTTCAGGATAGCGTATAAGAGCATTTCAGTATAGTATATGAGAGCATTTCAGTATAGTGTATAAGAGCATTTCAGGATAGCGTATAAGAGCATTTCAGTATAGCGTATGAGAGCATTTCAGTATAGTATAGAAGAGCATTTCAGTATAGTATATGAGAGGAAATTTCAGTTTAGTGTATGAGAGGTTTTACTATAACATGTGAATGACATGAATTTCACATGTGTCTGTGAGAGGGTAATTCTGAATAATGTCTCAAACGGCCCCTCATACCACCCTGTAGCTGCTTTAGATAACATATCACTATGTAACATAGAAATATGTTTGAAAAAGCGCATTGCCTTTTAGTCTTTTTAATATTTCTGTTTACTTCTGCTGCTACCAATGCCCCTATGTCACCAAAAGAAATGTTTGGCATTTCAACATATTATTGATCGATTATCGTTTGTCCCAAAACATTCCACCTACCACCACATAATTTCCACATGCCAGTTCTCTGAAAACAATAGTATTGGCCCACTCAGCTGAAGTCCATTACCTTTAAGCTTACAAGGCTGAAACTCTTAAAACCTATTCATCAGTTCTTTCACAGAGCACCCGACTGCAAACAGATTCAGTCATGCAGTGAATTCTCTCCTTTAGCCCCTCACAACATTTCAACTTCTGACCTCAGTGTCCACCTGCACAGAGGCTCTTTCATCATACATTTTTTCTTCATAGCCCACTCACTCATACACACAAACAAAACACACACGTGCAGAAGTAACAAAACTCTATTGCACACGTGCACGTGTGCACAAATATACACACAGTTAAAAGCCTCATCACCTTTGACCTTTTCACCGCAGTTAACTAACTAACCTCTTGTTATTTCCCCCTCTTGACTGCACCGCTTTGTGTGGGGCCTCACAGAAAAGATCTAGTCATGCAGCACCAGTAGCCGCAGGGCAACTACGGCTTATCAACATATCCATCTTTTTATAGATCGATTCACATAAACAGAGGGACTCAGTCACTTGTTTACCTCAGGATTTGAACTTCTAACCTTTGCTTTACTTAAGCGAGTTCATTTCCTTGCATTTAGCATTTTTGATGACCTTTATGGGTTTGCATTTACTGCTAATCTGAAGCCCAACAGAAGCCACAACTAAGCAGAACACTTAACAGTTTTACTATTTGAACTTGACCTTGCTGTTTACTTGTAGAAATATATATATATATATATATATATATATATATATGACAAAGAAGCATGTTCAAGAGTCGTCAAGAGCATAAACCAGCACTGTCAAATTTCACTGTGTCATGAACAGGCCAAGATGATTTTAGTCCTCTAGGACATATAAATGTAATTAGCTATTTTGTTACCAAATTTGAATTTATAACCTTATTTTTTATGTATGCCCCTGTTTTACTGATGCAGAAAGTCTCTCATCATAACTATTGAGAACCTAAAGTAAGTAAAAGTAATTCATGCATACATTTGATTTTTGTCCATATGATTTTAATCTAAACACCATTCTGGACTGCATAATTCTGCCATTTAATTTGTGACCAGCAAATTCATAACTACATAATTAACCACACGCTCTGACTCTCTTTGACATACATTAAAAAAATACATTTTTTCACAGACTTTGAAAATAAAGTCGTAAAATTAAGGGAAAAAAATCATTATTTTATAATAAATAAATAATATTACAAAAAACTTGTAATATTACAATAATAAAGTCGTAATTTTTACAAGAACAAATTCGTAATATTTTACCTAGTTGTTTTTTAAGGGGAATGTTTTTAAAATGAGGACCATAGGGCATTTTGTGAAGTTGTGCTTCAGCATAGGTTTTACAAACCAGGGGATACTTCATATCAATACCACATTATCGCAAATATAAGGACTTTGAAAAGAATCTGCAAAAAAAATAAGTCAATTCTGCTGAAAGAAGCAGGTAAAAATTGCTGCTTTTGTGGATGGGGAAATGGCTGAAACTGGTACAATTATGACTTTATTCTTGTAAAAATACCACTTTTTTCTCATAATATTACAATTTTTTCTCAAAACCTGTGAATTATTTATTATTTTTATGAAGCCTTAATACTCTGTCATAGACTTTGTGTTAAATGGAATTAAATTGTGCTGCAAAATAGCCTAAAATGGAAATAGATCCTGAAATTGAATTAGTTTAAACTGAACTCACAACCTCTTACCATGTTTCTACTAAACATTTTTCCTCGTGTTTAGTCATATAGTAAAATCCTTACATTTAAATCTGGTTTTAATTAAGCTTTTATTAATATGGTCATGCTTTGTTGGCTTCACTTGAAATAGGTGAAATAATCAGTAAAAGAATAAGGTCCATAACAGTGATGCATCGTGTGGGCAATCTTACTGAGAATCTTACTGAGAAGTAAGATAGTAAATTCATGCAGCCAAGGGGATTCAGCTTCTCTTTTAAAAGATGGTCCACTGACTCATCACACAATACTGTTGCCCCAAGTGCTTAAGGGGAAAAAGGCAGAACGTTTCAGTTTAAAGTGAATATATCTTTTCTAGGTGGATAAACTTCACTTTCACAAGTTACATATTATTCTCTTTGCCCCTTTGAAAACATTTTGTAGTCTTACTGCCTGCTGCCATCTGAGCTTGTGAAGTCTTTTATAGCTTTGAACTGCATGCCCAAACCTTTAAACTTCACCATTATTTGTACACTCTCCAGCATGGTTACACCTGGTCCCCATGTCAAAAAAACCAAACAAAAAAACATGCTGTCAGTGAGCTTATGTACTGAAAAATACATATAACATTCACTATTTAAAATAACAGATATAACATTAACTGTTTAATGTTAAATGATATTGATAATCATGTTGTTTGTTATTTCTAATATACAAGATAAAAATATTGTGCATTTTGTTTTTGATTTTTTAATTAATTACTTCACAAGCCTAGTGTGCTAGATTTTATCAGACCTAAAACAAAATATTGGTTCAAGCATGGACAACAAATAACGACAAGATTTTTATTAATGAATTTTTTTATTTATTTTTATAGTGAGCCCTAAAGTCCTGTTAAAATTGATGTTCAAAAACCAAAGCTTACATTTTCCTAATTTCTTGATGGTAATGGATCTGGCACAGCACATGCAGGCAAATGAAATTAAATAAATAAAAATAAAACATAACCTTTTATAAGGAGGTGATATGATGTGTCTTCATAGTGAAAGGGCACTAAAAAATCAATACAAAGTTGTTCAGAGTCATCGCCTTTATAGTATGATGAAACATTTTTGTTCTCATACAAGCAGCTTCCTCCAGAGTGACAGTGCCTCCACCCATAAAGCACACAGGGTCACTGAATAGTTTGATGAGATTGAACATGATGTGATTCGTAAGTTTTGCTGACCGTGACCCAGGTGAAGATCTTTGGGACATTTTGGAACAACATATTTGATAGCACACTCCACCACTATTATAAAGTCATGAAAGAAGGGAGTTTTTTGGGGTGAAAATGTACATTCTTAATGGAAAAGAGCTCTACAGACATTTCCAATACACAAAGATTACACTCTTCCTTTGAGACTTCTCTCAAACTAAATGTACCAGTTGGTTAGGGCAAATTGAAACAACCTATCAAATTTGTAGAATAAATGTCATCAGGTTCTAAAACTGGTGATCATGGTGATAATTTGGTCTTAATCATGATTGTCTTCAAATCTCGACAA
The DNA here is from genome assembly GCA_037177495.1 of Rhadinocentrus ornatus. NCBI lineage: Eukaryota > Metazoa > Chordata > Actinopteri > Atheriniformes > Melanotaeniidae > Rhadinocentrus > Rhadinocentrus ornatus. The sequence goes on along the minus strand of JBAMHW010000012.1, from coordinate 15,398,330 downwards.
AGTAGATTTGATTTCTAACCTTAACTAATTGACATAATTGGCCAACTCCAACCTAAACAAGTAATGTAGTTGGTAATTGTATGTACCCAACCATGGCGTAACACAAGCATTTTAGTAAACTGTTGTTGTCTTATTAAGTGAATGTTACTCAGAAGTAAAAAAAACAAAAAACACTGTCATGTGTTGGTCTTGTAGTTGTCACAAGTGCAAGAATGATTGAAAGTGCCTCCAACCTGTAGGGGCAGTACATAACAAAACGCTCTTAGGGTTTGTATTTACCAAACTTGTGTGATCATTTCATTTGAAGGACATTTTTGTCACTTCTTCACTTATCCATTTATACAGTAATACCTTGAGATACGAGTTTAATTCGTTCTGTGACCTTGCTCGTATCTCAATTTGCTCGTATCGCAAAGCAATTTTACCCATTTAAATGAATTAAAATCCCATTAATCCGTTCCAGCGGGCAAATTCCACTCCAGTTGTTTTATTTATGTGTTTTGAATATGAAAAATGTACAGTACCTGTATTTATAAATGACAAATATTGTTTAAAATCATACAGTAATAAAAGAGAATGTTAAAAAATAAACTGTTTTTATTATAAAGTGTATTATTTACCCTGGAGATCAGACGACTTGAGCTAACGGAAGATGCGCACGGAGGTTGAGGGAGGAGTAAACAGGCGGTGGAGTTGGGAGGAATAGGAGACGAGGGAAGCTGAAGCGGGGGAAACAGAGCACACGTTATTATTGTGGGTCTTAGTTTGGCGGTGTCGGCTCGGATGTTCGTATCTCAAAGATTTGTTCGTATCTCAAGGCAAAAATTTGGTCGTATCACAGCTCGTATCTCAAAAAATTTGTATGTCAACGCACTTGTACCTCGAGGTATCACTGTACTACAAAGGTGTCTCTTGTTATTATAAAATGTATAAAATGTAGTTGTCATGACATTACATGAATTCCATTGGCTTTTTCTCACTAACAGTAAATTCTGAGTAACCATCAAGCATAAGTTTAAAGATGACAAACTGGCAATTCATAGTCTGCTGTTTCATGTTACTACAGAAAGGTGAGAAACATCATTGAAACAGAATTTAATCTTATTGTTTATCATAGCAAATTTGAACATTTTATGTATCTTGGTTATGTATAACTGAAATCAGTCCATATATATATAGTAATGTCCTCAGGTCTCTTTGAACTTGGACTGAGATGACTAGTGTGAAAGCTTTGTGACGGGTTCCATTTAGGTCCACTTTGATTTTTTTTTTTTTTTTTTTTTTTTTAGCCCCTTTAATTTATCAGTGATTTACTCTGGGCTGGAAATGTTTTTTGCCCTAGAGGCTGATGAAACATATTTAAAGCTTATTGCATAATTTTAAACATCTTTGGATTTAACCGAAATAAAGCCTCAAATAAAACGAGTCCATGTCCCTCCTGCTGTCCCTTCATTTCTCTCTCTGTCACATGGAGGCTCGTTGTTTTTCCCCCTGCTCAGCAGCAACTGCTGCAGTTCCCACAAGCTCAAGCGCTGCTTATATTTGTGAGGGGAACAGAATCAAGATACAAGTTAATTAGGACTCTGGTAGCAGAGGAGTAGAAAGGGGGCCAGAACAACACAGATTATATTAAAATACAATCTGACATTCTGGACAAATTTTTTTCTCCCCTTGTTCACACCATTACAGACCAAAAATCTCCCAATGCTGGCACTTGAGATTCCAAAATGGCATGCTAACACTGGTGACATTTATCGTTATAATCAGTGGATTACAGTGGCTTTGAGCTACCTCATTAGTTTGCAAACATTGTCACTGCTTTTAGGGAAGAACGCAACACTAATGATATGTTTTTATGTTTTACTTTTATATGTTGTGTAATGAATCCCTAGATATAAAAAAGAAAAATAATGAAGAAACAGAAACTAAAAGGAACTCTGAGATCAGTAGAAGAGTATGAGCATGAGGAGCGAAAGGAAGAAGGTGGCAAGACAGAATAGTATGATCAGTAATGTCTCTGCAATAGGGTCAGCAGATGAAGTCCATTATGAAACTCCCTTGAGGCTCTATTATTAGTGACCTGAAGAGGGAAGGAGAAAGGAAAGGATTTAGAGAGCAAGTGAAGTAGTGAACAAGGAAAAGAGATGAAAAAGTGAAAGATAAAGAAGAGAAAAGTTGAAAAGGGAAGGGAAGCCAGAAAGATGCCAGAGAGCAAAGCTGGAAGATGAAGTTTTGGTAAAGAGCGAAGATGTGTGAACACAGGAAATGTGGACTAAGGATGAGAGCATGGAGTTTGTAGATATGCCAGAAAGAAAAGGGGAACTATGGAGAGAGGAGTGGGAAGGAGGAGAAACACAGCAGGGGAGGTGGACTATGGAGCCCCCAAGGGGACACGGATCAACTTGATGCCGAGAGGGACAGATGCAGACTAGAAACACCTAAAGAAACTGAGCAAAACGGCTTTAACAGGCTGTGGTTGCTCTCTCGGATCATCCCTTTTTTGAAAGGTAACGCAAAAGAATTGCGAGGGAACGCAAAAGAAAAAAATGATTTGTGTCCCCTGGTGGGCTCCGTAGGTGGACAGACTGGCAGAGGGAAAAACTCGGAAGGAATGAGTGTGGTACAGAGAGAGAGAGAAGAGGGATAAAAAAAGAAAGGAAGAGAGAGATGGTACGTGTCCAGATGGACAAAGGCATGAGCAGAGAATGTCTGATCCAATTTTGTCTTCAGCTCTAAATAAGATAGGCAAAACATGGGAAAATCTTCAAATGAAATAAGCCTGTAAGCTGTCCTTTATTATTTGATTTTAAGCCATCTCATTATTCTTGAGATTGTGCACTAGTTTCTCTCTATACCAAAATATCATCTACAAAACTGGGCACAGCATGGTGTTTGAAGTCTTTTTCTTTATTTTATTTTAGAGAAACAGGTGGAGCAAATGTGAAGCAAAATGGAATTGGAGGTAGATACTGTAATGGTGTGAAGAAAAAGTGAAAGACAGGGTTATTAAAAGGTGTCTAGAGAACTGAAGAAGAAATTAAAAAGGCCAAGAGGAAGAGGATATCTAGTGTGGCACAAAGTCGCCGGGTGGATAGAAGCCGATGTGAAACGTGCCTCTGGGGAAGTGACCTAAGAAAGATGGATGACTAAATCTATGTCATTACTCCAACGCAAAAGTGGACAGAAAGTAGGCTGCCAGCAACAAAAAAAACACAAGAGAAAGGTGCACATAGAATGGCCACATAAGCAGGTTTTTCAAAAAAAGTACTCACAGACCAAAAATTGAAAGGAGGATAGAAAGAAATTAGAGATAAACAAATGAATAAATTTATCACACAGAGTCAGACCGACCTGCAGTGAGATATTGACAGGTGGAAAATATGCAAACACACATGTTTAACGGAGAACCTGCCAGTTGGATAGCTTGATGTGGATCATACAGAGCACACATACACAGCACTAGCTGTACTATCAGTTATCAGCCTCCCAGAATAACATTATCCTATCTCCCTGAAAAATAGAAGTCCTTCTGCAGCCAATGTTTTGATATTCTAATGCACTGCCCTGTGCTGGCTGCTTGTATTAATAGTGATACTGAGCTGTGATAGAAGAACATGAATGAAAGTAAATCCTTGCTTTTCCCTCAGGCCCTGGGATTTGGGAGACAGAATCCATCTGGAAGATAGCATTACACAGCAACTTGCACATTTGTACCACAATACGCTTACATAAGACTACGCATATCAAGGAGAAATTCCATTTTAATGTGTATGATAAAACAGGAATCTTATGCATTACAAAGATTAAAACTATTCTACATGCCTATGAAATAACTACTATTATCTCTCACTTGGTTTGTGTTTTATTCTGTTTGGATGCATTTCTATATTTAAGCATTGTTAGTGCGTTATTTCAGCATTAATTTCAAATATATACTTTGGGTGAAAAAGCACAGTCTACAGTGTATACGCACAAATACTAGAAACTCATGACTGTAAAATGATAAAGTCTGATTTGGGGTGGTTGCTACGTACTGTAGCATGACTGAAGAGAGGTTAGAAGGGCAAATTGAGTGATGGGATAGATGGGGCTTACCCTAAAGCCCCTGTCATCACTTGTTTTTACATGAGTAACCTTGTTCGGAGGAAGGATGTGGAATTAAAATCTACAGAGTAGCCAAAGATTCAAACAGATTGGCCCTCATCTGGCCTCACCAGGATTACTGAAACCAATAGTGTGACATTTAGGGTTTTACTCACATATTTAGGCACATGAAAGAACCTGTAACCAAACCCTCATTGCTTGCTGTTAAACCTCAAAAGGGTGAAATTGTATATAAATACCTGCGGCAGACCATCCTGTGGTGTTCACTGAGGTGCATCTGTGCAGTCTTGCTCTGCAGAAACTGGAGATAAGCACTGGCTTAAGGGCCAATCCAGGACAAACGAAGAATACTTGCTCTTATGTCTTTCCTATAAATCAGTCTGGTGCACATTTTTTCTTTAGACTCGGAGCTCTAGGAACTGAATCCTTTCCAAGAAGAAATTGACAAATAGCTGAAGAAAGGATAAAGAATCTAATATAGAAAGCAAGAGGAAGAGATTTAAATTCTACAATAATGCAAGAACTAACAACAAGAAGTAGCTGTCTGTGTGTTTGTGTTTATGTGCATGTAATGCTTGGCAGAGATGTTCATTGAAAAATAGCTACTGAGAGCTCTTACACTGCCTACCTGCAAACACCCACTCTTCATCTGTTCCTTGTTTAAAATGTGCCTGTGCATAATTGTATATATGTGTGATATATGTCCAACTGTGAATGTGCCAGTGTGACTGAACCAAGCTGCATCTGTGCACGTCTTTTTTTATATAGTTAATGATACTTTGTATATTTTTTTTCCTAATGCATTGTTTTAATCACAATTTTTTCATCTTGATCTTTGTGACCCCAAAGTTTACAAATTATTAGTATTATTCACATCATCAGAGTTAAAATTCAAATTAGCGTTGGAGCAAATCTTTTGACTTGACCTTTTCTCTGTTTGCTGAAGTGTTGTGGAAACTCGTAACATTAAGGCCAATTCTGCTCTTGTAAATAATTTGTGTGATAAAATGGAATTTGAACCAGTGACTGCCAAAGGCAATGTTTCAGATGAGTTCAGGGACCATCAAAGTTAGTAAGCCTCATCCTCTGCACAAGATCAATGCCTGCACAGTTATACGGGGATCCTTCCTGTAATTGCTGAAATACAAGTTTGGAACAAAGTGGCATGCTGGGTAACTACCCCCTACAGTTATACTTATAGTACTGCTGCAATTTACAGTGACACATAATCAATGGTTACTAAAATAACAATCAGACTATTTCAACCTTCAAATGAAATGCTACTCCGAATATAATCTATAGAAAACTGTTGAAAGGAGCCTTTAGAATTGAATCACTTGCAAATGCACAACCCTTTACTCACATGAACAAACACACAGTATCATCATTAAATTACCACCTACTGTACATCCATACATATTTACATTAATAAGATAAACTATATGCAACTGTAGATACCATAATTTACAAACTGTGTGTGTGTGTGCACATGAACACAAATAAGCAAACTTTTGGCCTTTTTAATGCATTTGAACCAGCAGCCATCCTTCCACACGCAACAAGCTCACATGCAGTGATGTGTGCCTTGTGCACTGACCTGATAACTGGAGGTGATGTAGCTTTCAGAATCATAATTTGGGAATAAATTGAATTTGCAGAGAGCATGCCTGTCTGTGCAGAGTTTTAATTCATGTATTGTAAATGGCTAAAGTTGAATGTGAGTCAGACTCCATTTATTATTGATGCTATGAATTTTATTCCACATTTGTGACCTCGTTTTAAGTTGCATTGACTTATAGTAGCGAAAAGGACGTACAAATCCAAAAATTTTCTAAAATAGAAATAGTATTTTATATGACTTCTTGTCAAAAACTTTTGCTTATATTTCTTGCTTTATCTCTTTAATAATTTTCTTTTCATTGAGTAAAATAACCAATGACAATAAAGTTGAATCTGAATCTGAATCTGAAAATAAGTAAGGAAAAGTCTATGAAGAATTTTTCAGACTGTAAAAACTTTTTTAATGACTAGAGCCACCCAGATAATTTAGAGTTATTCTTTCTTTCTTTTTAGAAATCATGTGTCTCTTTGGTTCTTCTTGCTGAGGCCAGCTGTAGCTTGACCGAATCACCCCTCCGCAGGCAGGGCTGTAAATCTAGTTTCAGGCTCAAGTTAGGGCCTTATATGTCAGGCACGCTGAAAGTCAGAGGACGCCAGCCAGCTGTCACTGTCAGCTCCGTATTAAGATATTCCAGCATTGAAGTATATTCTGCTAATATGAATTGCCTTGTGAAGCTCTGAAAGCCTGGTGGATGAATAATTGGCTATGACAAGTATTGTATTGTGCAGGCTCTATCATATCATTCTGTCATCATATAGATATGCTTGATCACCCAGTGTTACATGTAAAAAAAGATGTTTATCCTTACTTGTCCATCTGTAAACTCATCAAAACTCCAGCCAGATGTCAGATGAAGAATTTAAAGTGAAGCAGTACAGCATGAAGAATATGTCAATTTAATTGATCCCTTTGGAGAAAGGTAATGGGATGATTACGTTCTTCTAATTTTCTGTCTGTGTCTCAAATAATGTGGCTATTATCAAAGTCCAGCCTGAAGATAAAACCTTGATTAAGTTTCAAATGGGTGCATATAAAAGTCTGACTGCTTGGTGTCTTGTTTCAGAAGGGATGTGACGCTCAAAGATAAAGTCTGTATACCGTAATTCATCAACTCACCCTCAAACAAATTTTTTGATAAAGATATTTGGCTGTCAGAAATACATGCACCCACAACCCAAATATGTGCTGGCAGGCAGCATAGTTTTGCTGGTATTTGCTTCATAACCCTGATCTGAACCACTTATCTTATGAAAACAACTCTGGAAGAAGAGGAGAGAAAAAAAAAACTAAAATGCATGAAAGAAAGTAAAAAGATAAGAAGAATGTGATTACTGGAACTAATAGGTTTTTTTGTGTGTGTTCCTGGAAGGGCTTGGCATATTAAATGCGTTCAGAACTTCCAAAGAGGACATTGAACTGTCACTTTGTGCTCACAATATGGATTAAAGGAAATCTCCATCAATATAACAGGCTTTAGAAGCAAAGACATCACTAGAGAAGCAGAAGTTTACATTAATTTAAACAGTAGAAACCTTCTCTACTCAGTGAACGAAGTTTACATGTGAATCTTCCGCCCAAAGTGTTTTACCATAGCCACACATGCAGCTAATCTTTCAATGCACAAATGCTAAAATAGTGCTGGGTAAACTTAAGAAAACTTAGCACTGAATCCCCAGTGAAAGCTTAGGAAAGATGGTTCAAAAGAGAATTATAAAATGTGTTTTAAATATATTTTCTCAAAGCTGAAACACTGATGTGCTGCTCCATAAGTGAATCGCTGATGATAATATTAATTTTATCTCTTCCACTGTGTGCTTGTGTTGGGATGAGCACATGCTGTGGATGGGTTTGGGTGCAAACTATAGTACACCCTCTTCATAATTTTCCCAGGCTGGATAAGTGTGCAGTCTGTGTCTATTTGTTTGTGTGTGTGTGAAACATATCTAACTCCACAGTGGTAATTCGTCTCTACTGTTCCATCATCCTTTATTCCTCTTAGTTTTAATCTTCATTTTTGTGAACTCAAAAAATGCCTCCTTAAAACATTCAAATGAGTCTTTTTAAGTTAAATATCATATAATAAGGAGTAAAGTGTGTGTGTTTGTCTTTTAAGGAATGATTTAGGCATGAGTTCTCTGGGCAGGAAGAGCTCTGGATAAGGGACGTGCCATCAATGAAATTTATGTGTTCCTGTTATTCTGAAAACAATGTTCTGGTTTTTGTAAAAAAAAAAAAAAAAAAAGAAAGCAGGAATCAGAGAGGAAAAGAGAGAGGAGAAAAGAAGAAATATGTGAATTTTTCTTTGTCCTTAAGGAGGCACACAAGCTGTTGCACCTTTGTGTGAAATTGTGGGTTTTATTTTTAATTCCATTTGTATCAGTTGTGTGCAACTTGGGGGAAAAATATCTGAAATAGACGTGCTTTGTTCCAGCTTTGTTTGCTTATCCTGTGTTGCATGTGTGAGTGCTGTTTCTTGTGCCACAGGATACTTGGTAAAGGGCTTAAAAGTGGTTTTGCATGTCTATTTACAGTATGTGTGTGTGAGTGCCTGTTTCTCAGTGTGCATATGTTTTTGCAGCTGCTGCAGATTCTAACTATCTGATAAGACACTAAGAAGTATGACCTCATGATTTCCACGGCTACTGCACTTATACACATCTAAGACTCTGCTCACAGCACCAAGCACACAAAACCCAGACACATAGTTCTACCCATGATTTATTTGACCTTATATGGCACAGTTTGCTCTTTTTGGTGTGCTTTAGTTTGCACACATGCTTGCATAGCTTTTAATTCTTCTGCTGCTTGAACATGCTAGCGTCTTTTTAAAATCTCTTACATCCCTTAAAGCCCCAGTGTATAAGAATTACTCCCATCTAGTGGTGCGTTAATATATTACAAGCAACCGAGTAGTGCTCTATTGGAGCCTCACCGCTTAAGAGCGTTATTACAACAACGGAAGCCGCGGAGAAGTTCGAGGTGATGAGAAACAGAACGATATATAATTTTTTTTTATGCCAAAAAGTTACAAGCGTGCCCTCCATGTATTTAGTACCAAGCTACTGCTAATAGCTAATGTTATCATATAAAATCAGTTTTTGTGACTTGCAGACTCAGAGATCATCTGATGAAGGGAGAGAAAGACTGAGTAAAAGCAGGGGCAGTGGACCTGTCGGCGCTGCAAGAAGAAGATCCCGTGCTGTAACATTACTCTGTGTTTAATAACATGTATTTCAGCTGATTTATCAAGGGAGGTGGGCGATGTATTGATAGAAAATAATTATTATCTGAGAGATATTTTTTAGTTTGAATGCTGCGGTTCTGGTGATTAAATCATGATGAGAAACTGGTTTTACTTTGGTCTATTTTGTCTGACTAGAAGGACGACAACTACCCCCATCTTGTTGACAAATCAGCTGAAATAAAATATGAAACACGAGGGAAAACTCTCGGAAAATATGTCTGATAGAAGCGCACGGTCGCCTACTGGTATGACTTCTGTGAAGAGTAACAACTGAAAATTGTTGCAACAGAGCTTTTCTACTGTAGGCTAACTAACAAATTAGCTGTTTCTGCCGTTTTATATAGCAAGTAACAGTAAATGATCCG
>JBAMHW010000012.1:15376124-15386184 GCA_037177495.1 Rhadinocentrus ornatus | reverse complement strand
GATAAGTGAATGTTCTTACTGCAGGTACATATTTACAATATACTGTAAATCAAACCAGCACATTATTCTGCTAAAGCCATCCATTACTGATGACAGCATTCAGGCATGACGTTTATGAGCTGGGCTGTTAGGATCAGTAAGTCACTCTGTCAGGAGATCGGTAGATCTTTCTTCACAAAAAGTAAAAAGAGAAGGCTAATTGTGGAAAGAAGAAATCATGAAATTTGTAGAAGTGTGATGGTTAGAAGAGAGGATGGGAGACGCAAGGTTGATGCAAAAAAAAATGGACACAATACTGTAGGCCTTTCTGAAAAGAGCTTCTATTCATGGTAAAAATGTATATATCCTTCCCCTTTTATCCACCCATCCTCCCCTTTCTTTGGCTATCATGTTTCTTGTGCCAATCAATAATTTATGGCTGTCGCTCCAGAGCAATGAACCCCCCCCCCAGCTCTCTGAATGACAGATGAGGGTGAGAATGACCATTGGGGAAAGTAAAAAGCAGGAGAGGCATTAAAAGCAGAGGGGTGGAGAAGTAGAAAGTAACAACAAATACTGGAAGCGACTGAGAGGCAGAGCAGCAAATGAATAACTGACAGAAAATGGTTGAACATGACACTCAATAAATAACCCGGAGTGGGAGAAAATTTCCCTCAGATAATGAAATTATGTGGTAAAAAATGTCTACCAATTTTCGTACTCTCAGAGAGCTAATTACAGAACCAAGGGAGAAAATGTCAGCTTCGTGACATCAAACTGGGGACTGTGTCTCTCATTTTTCCCCTATTTGTGTCTTGTAGTTTTACCAATGCTACTGGACCTCAATACATTGCTATTCTCTACAATAAGAACCATAGTGACATGCACAGTTAAGGAAGAAGAATGAAATATCGTTTATGTGTTCGGTCACAAGCGTTCAAATGCCCAGTTTGTGTTGCAGCTGTGTCAAAAATGTTCTCTTTGAACGTTGCCATGAGTCATAACTTCCTAGGTGAGGTTGCACACAAAATAACATATGCTCTCACACAAACACACACAGGTCCAGACAGTCTTAATGAAACTGAATAATAAGTGCAGGGAAATTACAAGTTAGAGGAAAATGTGCATGAACTTATAATATATACGCATAGTGTTTGAGTGCAAGAGTGTCCATAGGAGAAAGGTAAAGCGAGGCCACCTACCTCCCACCTGCTCCTGTTATTATATGTATTTTTGTGACCTCGGTAACCTGGTGCCAAACATTGTTGATATCCCTGTCATGGTTCACGGTATGGGTTCCTGGTTCTTGTGTTTGGTTTTTGTCTGTTTTGGTTTGTTATGCCTTAAACTTGGTTTATAATTATTGTGTTTGTCATGTTTAGTTTCTGCAATAAGTATGGTTTAGGTTTTTGTCATGTTTAATTCTGTCATGCTCTTAGTTTATAGTTCTAGGTTTTAGTCATGTTTGTTTTTGTTATGTTCATGCTTTGGGTTTTTGTTTTTTTCATGTTTAGTTCAGTTTTCCTGCTGTCCCTCATGCTCAGTTTTCTGTTCCTGGCTTGTTTCTTCACCTGGTCTAATTACTCTATCACTTCACCTGTTCCTTATTACTCTCGCCGTCTATATATACCCCATGGTTTTCAGTTTGCCCTTGTCAGATCCTTATGTGGTTATGTGTGGTTCCCTGTTCCTGAGTTTTGGGAAATAAAACCTTTTTACCTGCACCGACCTGTCTCCTGCCTGTGCTGCCAGCATTTGGGTCCTCAACTCTGCCATTCATAAGAGTCCCTTTGATTGAGGCCAAGCAGGTGTGAAGTTTGGACAGATTGTAAATACAGTGGAAGGGATGGGACAGAACAGAGAAGCACAATTAGGATTAAGTTTCTATTTGCCCAAAGGGTTGAGAACTTTTTTTACTCTATCACTTCCTCTTCTTGACTTTCAGATTTCTTTTAAACCTATTATGATCTGTTGTTTCTAAAAGTTACAAAAAAAAAAAATATATGATTGTAGCAGAAACACAATCCTTCAGTTAGCCACCAAATTTTATGAAACCAGAAATTTGAGATCATTCAGTAATCCAAACTATCCAAGAACCCTCTGTTAAAATGTATCAAGTTTTGAATCTTATAGATGGATTTTCAGCTTCCTTACACGTACAAGCAATGGGAAATCCATGCCCTCTTTTTATGGAATACCTAAACATGTTTATAAAGCTTGACATACATGATCCAATCTGTTTAATTTCATACCTTGCATGAAGTCAATAAATGGTACATTTTTACAATGAGAATGAAACTCTACAGATCACTACAGCTACAGTGCCTATACTCTTAAAGAGGGAAGTGTCCTTGGTTTGCTTTGTCCTCTGACAATTTGTTTAAAGTTTATTGAAACAAGTGTTTCCAAGTGTTCACAAGAAGAGATAAAAAGAAGCAATTTTGATCAATTCTCTTCTTACTGGGATTGGGGAAGAGAAAACCATGAAGCCACAGAGGTTATTTTATTTCACAACAGGAACAGTTGAGGGTTCACTTTAAGACTCGCCATCCGAAGTATTCCTTTACTTATATTAGATTAAGCTCACTCCAGTTTATAACCAATCTATTGACAGCAGAAATAAGATAAATAAGTCTACTGAATAGTTTAAACTGCAAGAAAACCAACCAAAATCCAATAGGCTAAAAATTCAAATGTCTGAGACACACAATGTTGGTTCTTTTACCAATTAATCATGAAACTGGAGGTTACACAACATCTGGCAGACATTTATGAATCATGACTCTAAAGTTACAGTAGTTAGGGGCAACAAATTTCATAGCTAATATTGAAAAAAAATACCTATGCATTTTCATTCGTGCTCCACCGACCATCTCCAAATTACTGCAACACCCCTCATTCCCACCCCTCACACCACCCTTCTTTTCTTTGCTTTGTTTCAGTGTTTTTGCAGAGATTTTATTTTATCAACTCATAAAGACAGTGTGAGACTAAGGACCACCCGATAGACACGTAACAATTATTATTGATCAAATACAAAGGATTTTCAGTTCAGATGAAAGTCTTTCACGATTCGGTTTGCTGGTATGAACAGAACATAAAATAACAAAAAAATTGATAGGAGGATGATGTTAATCCAAACCTTTGTCTTTGTAACTCCTCATAATAAGTTTATTAAACAAAGACTGATTATAATTTTAACACCTTTCTTTCTTTTCTTTACAGTGAGAGCCGATGATGATTTCCTAAGCCTAAGTGAGCTCCCGGAAACATTTCCTTCAGACCCTCCAGAACCCTTACCTCACTTCTTGTTTGAACCTGAGGAAGGCTACATTGTCAAAAATAAGCCAGTCAATCTCTACTGCAAAGCCACACCCGCCACACAGATTTACTTTAAATGCAACAGCGAGTGGGTCCATCAGAAGGACCACACTGTGGAGGAAAGGGTTGACGAAAACTCAGGTGAGTGAAGTCACATAGTTACATCTGCACAAACACATATAGCTTTCATAAAGATGTTGACTTGAAGTGATACCAAAAGTGAGTGTACATGGACGGTCAGACCTTTCTTTAAACTTAAATGCACTCACAAGTCAGTTCAGATGCAGAATTTTTCAGTTGAGTACAGTTAAACTCAAACAGCAGTTTAACAGTAAGATAATAGTTTTGTGTGAGCCTGTAGCATAAATGCATGACTAGTTTAATATTAAGAAATATTAACAACCACTTAAATGGGGCTCACACATAAAGATTATCAGGCTGTTTTGTCCAGATTTTTCTCCTTCTTGACCAGGTATGGCAAACACCAGATTTTCTTGAGTTTTATAAGATTATCCTATTATATTATCCTGTGGTTTGAGGTGTGTTAAGAGTGAGTTTGTCCCAACAATCGGCTCCGGAATGGGTTGTGGCCAACAATCACAAGTATTAAACCTTCAAAACAGTAAAAATCTTCACCTGTGTGGGAAAAACCGACGAATCCTGAGTCATGGCTCTGTGGATTTTGAAGTGGAGTGGAATGTAGCCAATCAAAAAAGTGAGTTGACTGAAAACCAAGAAAGCCGGCACTGATCCATGTAGATCAGTGGAAACAGGCGATAACGAGATCAAACATTTTCTGTTTACAAGAGTCCCAAGACCACCATCATTCCCTCATCTTGTATGTCCTCCTCCATGCTGGGTGTTTTCCAGTTGTTGCTATGTTTCTTCTTCTTCGTTTTTGTTAGTTCGCATTTGATCACACAAAACCTCTGGCTCGGATGACTAGATTCTAGATCGGCTGTGGTACAGAATTCTTAAATGTGTGGTGTGTTGTACTGAGATTATCGGAGCACACCACACATAGTACTATCAAAACTATTTAATGCCTGATTTTTTATCTTAATGTGTGAGGTCTCTAACAGATAAAAAATCTCTTCTGATTAAGTAAATCCTTATGTGTGCATCTAGCTTTAGGTGTGGACAGAAGACAATATGCGTGCATTTGATCACTTGTCTGTAACAGCAGATTTTACTTTGCAATTATTCCTTTAAGAAACAGTTTTTCTACCCAGTAAAGCAGTAAAGTACCCAGTGAGCAGACAATTAAAAAGGTCTTAAAATATCGTAAGTTCACAGCTGTACAGATACATTAACATCAAGCCCCTTTTGTTCTGAGGATACTTGGCTCTTTGTGATATAGCCAACATTTGTGTCTTACTCTAAGCAAACAGTTTAGGCTTATAATTGGGATGTTTAGATGTTTGTACAGAAAGGAAGGTCACATGTCAGAATGTGTGCATAGCCATACCAGTACCAGTGTTGCACTGCACTATAATAGGATCAACTATGATATACTGGACAGTAGCCAGTTCTACACTTGTCACTTGACAGCATATGGTATTCCTCTGCTGGCTAAGTAATGATGAATCTTACTAGGAGGACAAAAAACATACACCATCTGGTTTCTTACACTTAAGGCGGACTTGAGTCTAGCTCATGTGTATCCACCTGCTCGATAATGAGCCTTGCTCCCAATAGCAAAGGAATTAATATAGGGGGAGCTTTTCTGATTTAAAGTTACTGCTGTGTAAACTACTGTGGTAGTCCAAAGTCAGACATAGCATGTGTTTATTGTTTTCTTTCACTTAAAACAGGCTACAAAATACAGACAAAAAGCAAATAGAAGGTATTTTAGGACAATGTCTCCTTTTGATACAAAGCAGAGCCTGGAGCTATACACTGTGCCGTGTATGTGTGTATGAATGTGTGTATTCTTTCATGTCTTGAATTCTAAGACTGTCAGTCACAGACCTAGTTCAACACAGAGACAGATGCAACTAATGAGTACACTAAAGTTTTTATTGGCTCAGCTGCCACACTTGTAGTCGAGTTGAAGTAAAACTAAATGCAACACAATCTATCAGATATAAAAATGAGATGTGGAAAATAACAGCAACATACAGAGTGGGATTAAAGGAAAACAATGTTCTTTCCCCTTTAAACATTATAAGTTGATAAGTGATAGTTAGGGATAAGGCAGAATTAGATTTTAATAGGTATAATTAGACAATTAGATGTGCTCTGTGCTAGGGGTTGTCGATATGAACAAAATCTTATATCTAAATATTTTTTACCTGAATCACGATATACGATATATATCTCGATATATTTTTATTGTCAAGTAACCAAAGAGACAATTCTAAATTACAACCTTAAGTGCGAAATACACTTTTATTAAGGAACAACAGCACATGTGCATTAAAACAGCTGACTGAAATTAAAGTACCTTTATATTAAATTAAATTCTTCTAAAACAAAATAAATAAAATATACTTGTCAATGACCATAACAAAAATACAGCTGTGCAAAATGCAAAAGAAAAGATGTTTTTAACTTAAAACAAGCTATCTCGATATAAACAAAATTCCCTGATTCTATATTGCTTCTGATAAAGTCTCAATATATTTGAAAATCTCGATATATTGCCCAGCCCTACTCTGGGCCTCCCAAACACACTGCAACTTCCCCAGGAACTCGTAACTCAAAGAATATACATATTAACTGAAAGCAAATAAAATTAACCAGGTGACAAGAATGAGTTAACTAAAAGTGTGCACTAAATTAGTTAACCACCCCCACCAAATTAATAAAAGTGTGAGATATTAAACAAATGAAAAATATTACAAATAAAGTGTCTATTGAATTAATTGAAATAAAGAAAAAGAGTAACCAGACCGGGCTCAGAGTGTGGCTGCCTAGGCGGCCATCACAGAGGGCTTAAGCAAAAATTTAATTCACAACCAACAGACTTATGGTGTTTTGTTAGAGCTCTAGCCAGCTATGTTCTTAGCTTCCACAGCCAAAGAGGGCAATAGGTAGAAAAACTCAGAAAAACCTACAGACATAATTTTGTTCTTATCTTTTACACATCTTTATCATCTGCCTTCTAATCTAATACTTCATCATGTTTGCTTCAGAAGACAGAAACACCTGCATAAAACTGAATATTGTAGTCATTAATAGTTGATGTGAAAAAGGTGGAAATGACATGTAATCATCTGTTTTGTTCATTCATGTGTTGTTTTCTCAGTTTTTCCTCCCGTATCTCCATGCTCCTCACTGACATCATCTGCAGCTGCTAGTCATTTATTAGTCTCCCATCAGCCATTCATTTACTGGCTGCTGAGTTCCAAAGTGTCTTTATTGAGAGAAAAAATCCAATTCAATTAACAGCCCTGGATAGAGGGTTGTCAGACTATGTGTTGACTGACACCATGGAGAATTTCTAGAAAGAAAATCACGCATTCGATAAATGACTGATCAAAAAAAAAAAATTTTTCCCATTTTTTTTCTTTTACATTACTTTCTGTGTTTCCCAACCATACTAGATATTCTTATTTTCTGCATAACTTAGTTTTGTAACTCAATTTTAGAGTTATCTTTGTGAATGTTCCTGCCAGTTGAAATAACCCTCAGGCCGGGCAAAACATTGATTTTAGTTTTACATTTTTGAACTGCTTTAAATTTGCTTAAATTCATGCTTAATTCGTTTTATACAGAGCCATCATGATTGGCTGCTTGCTACTTTTACTCCTCTGGGGTATTTAATATTTCAAGCACACAATAATCCGTACAGAAAAACACATGAAAATATGATGAATACATAAATGAACTGAGGGGAATTGTGTAATATGGAGTTAACTTAAGGTCTAAAGATGTCTGCAACTACAGCATTTGTTCTTTGTCTTTATACTTTAAAGAAAATTTGTATTTATCGGTTCTTGGTAAAACAATTATGTTCGCAATAATCTGAATTAGCTAAATAAACAAGACATTACAATGACGTCACTTCCATCCTGCCTTTTTCTTTTGTTCAAAGTATTTAGGCCACCTTTGAACTCCAGACAATGGGATTATTAAGAGATTTTTTATTATGCAACATAGTTTGACTGAATCACATGGAAAGTTCTTTCTTGTGTTCAGTGTTTATATGTTTGCCTGTGTGAAAACCTTTACTCTGTAACCTGTTTTCTTTTTGTTTCCCGTTGCTTCACAGACACAGCTAGAAGCTATGAGCCCCATACTGTTTTTATTATCTGTCTTTCTGCTCAGCTCCTGCCTTCCTTCTCTGTCCCATCCTCTCCTTTTCCATTTTCTTTATTTTCTCTTTGCTCCTCACTGGTTTTGCAGCGTGTACTACTCTAATTTCCACCGAATGAAATCGGAGAGAGCAGAGTAAGATAAAACCTGAGCTTGAGAATGCAGGGGAGAGAAGTAGGGGATGATGGAGGGATGCTGATGGAAGGGGCCGCTGAGAGGGTTAGAGAGGCCAGGAGATATCAAGGAGTCACACTGAGGCGAAAGATGATACGTATCCCACTATGCTGTCTCTGTCTTTTTCCTTAAGTTACTCATAATTTTCTAGTAAGGGGAAAGTAAACTTAACTGTTGAACTTGAAGATTAATACAACATGGGTACATGCAATGTAGAAAGTAGAAATGAAAAATAAATAAAAATAGAAAGTTATTTATCGTATTTATAATGCATAGGTGTTGATAGACATGCTTCTTGTCATATGTAGTTTTGTCATGTGTGTTGCTACCTATATTGTGACAGTTAATAAGCTCTATCCCTTATCAATAAAGTTACCCATAAGATGCTTTGAAACATGTTGCTGAAAAAGTCAAGTGGACTACAGCAGAATAGTGAATGGATTTAATTATTTTGAGGGGATGGCTTATGCAGCCATGTCATATTTTGGACACTGCAGGACATTAGTTTATCACTTTGACTGCCTGCAAGAACACATCAATATTTTATATGCCAAGTTGTTGTCCAATAAAGAGTTTAACAGAGCATTTTTATAAACCAAGTACTCGTTTGTAAACAGAATCTGTATTAATATGAGTTGCGAAATTTAAATTAGGTCTTGCCATGTAAATTAGCCAAGCGTTTGGTTTAGCTTATGCCAGTTAGAAATGTGGAACTGGAATCTGATTTTCATTCAATTTTTAATCATCATAAATGACCCATCTCTGAAAAAGTTCATCAGATTTCTATAATACAACAAAACCTTAAAATCATTTGTTCTACATTGGTAAATGATGCTGTGGAGTGTTTCTTTTGTAGGCAAGTCTGTTACGTAAATGTTAAACAGAATTTTCAAATGACAGATTTTAACTTCTTGTACATTGTAGAAAACCTGACAACCTTTCTGGAAATAGGATTTTTAAATGCCAGTCTTTTCTTTTAGTTGTCTTATTTCCATAGCAAACAAACAAAACAACTATTCTGAAAATTCTATACAATGTTGTTAATACATTATGAATGCATGAAGATAAGTTGTCAATATAATAACAATATATATATATATATCACCGGGGCCCTCCTCTGGAGCCAGGTCCGGAGGTGGAGCATGGAAGTGAGCGCTTGGTGGCCGGGCCTTTGCCCATGGGGCTCGGTCGGGCTCAGCCCGAAAGGGTGATATACCCCCCCTTCCCGTGGGCTCACCACCTGCAGGAGGGGCCATAAGGGGTCAGTGCAGTGTAAGCTGGGCGGCTGTCAGAGGCGGGGACCCTGACGGTCTGATCCTCAGCTGCAGAAGCTAGCTCTAGGGACATGGAATGTCACTTCTCTGGCAGGGAAAGAGCCTGAGGTGGTGCGGGAGGTTGAGTGGTTTCGGCTAGATATAGTTGGACTTACCTCAACGCACAGCTTGGGCTCTAGAACCACTTTCCTTGAAAGGGGCTGGACCCTCTTCCATTCTGGAGTTGCTCCTGGTGAGAGGCGCTGGTGTGGGCATGCTCATTGCCCTCCAACTTGGCGCCTGTACGTTGGGGTTTACCTTGGTGAACGAAAGGGTAGCCTTCCTCCGCCTTCAGGTTGGGGGACGGGACCTGACTTTTGTTTGTGCTTATGCACCAAGCGGCAGTTCAGAGTACCCACTCTTTTTGGAGTCCTTGGAGGGCCCAAGCCTATTGTGATGGTCTGCTGGGAACATCTGGCGGAGACCCAAGTCAGAAAGAGTTTCAACTCCCATCTCTGGCAGAGCTTCAACCATGTCCTGGGTGAGGCGGGGGACATTGAGTCCGAGTGGGCTGTGTTCCGTGCCTCTATTGTTGAGGCGGCCAGCCATTGGAGCAATTCGCAGCCGAGTGTGTAGCGGCTGGGATGAAAATCAGCACCTCCAAATCCGAGACCATGGTCCTCAGCTGGAAAAGGGTGGAGTGCCTTCTCCGGTTCAGCAATGGGGTCCTGCCCCAAGTGGAGGAGTCCGCGTATCTCGGGGTCTTGTTTACGAGTAAGGGAAGGATGGAGCGGGAGATCGACAGGCGGGTCGGTATACTGGTCGATTTACGTTCCTACCCTCACCTATAGTCACGAGCTGTGGGTAGTGACCGAAAGAATAAGGGGCCGAAATGAGTTTTCTCCGCAGGGTGGCCGGGCTCTCCCTTAGGGATAGAGTGAGAAGTTCGGTGATCTGGGGGATTCCCCCGGATGAGCTGAATGTGGCCGGGGAAAGGGAAGTCTGGGTTTCCCTGCTTTCGCTCTTGCGACCAGACTCTGGATATATATATATATATAGTACATATAATATGT
>JBAMHW010000012.1:15315529-15356460 GCA_037177495.1 Rhadinocentrus ornatus | reverse complement strand
CCCCCCCCCCCCCCCCCCCCACAGTGAACAAATATGATAAAGCATATCTTGCTCTAGGCTTGACCATGCTATAGTCAAGTAAATGATAATGATCAGTGGTGGGTAATGCAGAAGGGGGCTTGACATTGTTGTTGATGAAAAGGGAGCCCTGCAGAAAAAGGTTGAGATCCACTGACTTACTGTTAGATGGACTGATGTTTAAACCAGTTGAGGTTGAGGGGTGATGCAAATGCTCTGCTTTGGATGTTGGACGTTTTCTTTACAATATCCTTATAAAAAAATAAAATAATAAAAAAAAAAGATTAATAATTTTCACATTGTTGCTCTTGGGGTTCCACGGTGTAAAAGGCTGGATTCAGACCTTTTTTTGTTTTTGTTTTAATGATATTACATCATCCTTGCCTTGCCTAGAGTCTGATTAAAATCTTGATAAAAGAGATGTATTTTAGTCAAAGTTGGATTGATAGTCAGAGGTTTGATAGAGTGGCAGTTTTCAGAGAATTAAGGCAGATAAATGGAGATCACACAAAGGAAACGAAACTGACACAAAATCCTGTTGAATGGTCTGATATAGAGAATTATCCAAAGTACTTGAGCAGAAGGTAATTTGACGTCTTTTCTAAGCTCTTAAAGCATTTCCACTTATCGTTTGAATGTCCTCTTTAGTATCTGAGGAGAGTATTAGGGACCCTGAGGACGGGTGGGCGGGGGGGTTGCGGTGGAGGCGGGTTGGACTGGGAATGGCTGTGTGAATGGCAGCAGATAATGATGAATCTGGTTTCAGTAATAGAACATGGGGCTTGTACCAATGGCACAATCTCTGGCTCTTGTCTTTAAGTTTTCACCTTCCCCCTCCCATTCTACAACTGTCTGTCTCTTACCTTGCCACCTTCAGAATCTTAAAGCCAAGCCAATGATTTTCCAGATGAAATTACCTAAGAGCAACTTAGTGTCGACCACTTCAACATTGACAAATCTTCTGTCAAGTGTGTGTTTTCACTAATGGTGTACTACAGCTGACAGATAAGGTAATTAAGAGTTTACCTGGGAACCAGGAGAGTAAAATGACACAAGGTTACAAACACTCTTTGAGCCCTGAAAGTTCCCTACTTTCCTTCCTCAAACTAAAGGGCAAAGGAAAGAGGGTTTGTCTTTCATAGCTGTGAGTCACCCTTTTGAAATTCACAGTTCATATGCACGTATCACATATCACTAGAATAATAAACAAAGAGTACCTTAACAGTAACTAAAGCATCTTCCACTATTCCTACTGTTATCTCACAAATGTCCCTCTCATATAAAACCTTGGCAGTTCTATGACTTGCTGGAGTTAAACAATGAAATCCCATCCGACTATAATAAATATTCTGTTTTCCACCCTCCCATGTCCACCCTCGCCACATATTCAGGCAGATATCAATCCCAGGATCAAGTCAACACCATAAATACATATGAATGCTAAGCCCTGTAACATCACCATATGTGTCAAATTACAGTTTGCTTTATTAGCTTCTTCTGTGACAGATTAATTATTTTTACATGTGGCAAGCTGCAGCTTCCAGAGCTAGGATATGTCTTTAAAGTGTATGTTGTAAGGGAGTAAGCTAAAGGTTTGAGCAGAAAGACGGTGGAGTATGCTTTCCAACTTTCAACAATGCTTAAAATGAATTTTTAAAAAATTTGAAAGACAAAAATAGAAAGCTTGAATAAAAGCTTTTTACTATTAAAGTCCCAATCTAACTTAGTTCCCATGTGAACTATGTTAATAAAGAGATGTAAGAAAAACTACAATAAAAAAATGTCTTTTGGTCTCATCCATTCATACATCTATTTATGGTTTTTGGTGTCTTCATTTAAGTCTTTAAGCTCCCTCTCACCTTCTCTTTGTCTTTCTGTATCAGGTTCTGACCTTAATGTGCTGCTAACTGTATAAGTCCTCTATGTGAGCTTTATAAAAAAAGAAAAAAAAAATACAGCTGAGTTCTTTCTGAAATGCTCAGCGAGAGAAAAGGCAGAGCATTCCATGCTGAATCGTAATCCCGTCATTTATCACAGCATGCGAACCACTAATGTGAAACATTTATTGTCTTTGGCCAGCTTCAGATCCTTGAACTCCGGCAAATCTATATGGAATAAAGGCACAGTAAAATATTGTCCATAGCCTGTGATTTGTGTGTGTGTGTGTAATCCTGCACACGGATAAGTTGGCTTTCAGGTACACAAGGGTTTTTCCTTGTTGTGAACCGAAGAGTGTGAGAAGTTATCATAAATGCATGGCTGACTTAAAGCACCACCAATTCTATAATTACTGTGTCACTGTTGCCTCGGAGATGGGAATATGACCCTGGTTTACACTAACATAGTACCTGCTCCAAGTTTCCAGGACTTAGACTAAGTGTGAGCACATGCGGTTTACCCAATTACTCTCAAATTTAAGACTTAAATCACAGCTCTGCATTGTGAACTACAGCCAGAATCTTCTATTATTACAATCTACTATACTTGTCATGTACTCTCCGTTTTTCATTAAAAACTTTTTTGTTTCTCTTTGCAGACCTGAAGAAGTCATTTGAACAGGAACCCCTGGGGAAGGAAGTGTCATTGGAGCAAGAGGTTCTGTTACAGTGTCGCCCTCCGGAGGGCATACCAGCTGCTGAGGTATGTGCCGCGTAATCTTTAAGCTCCACCTGAGCTGGATGCAAACTAAGATGCGAGATAAGCAGAGAGGGTTGGTAGAGCAGAATAAGGAGGTGATGGAAGAGAAGGGATATCATAAGAGAATGTGAAAGAAATAACTTTAAGGTGCCCAAAAAAGTCAGTTATTACATAAGTAGCACTTTTTTTTTATTTTTAATAGCGTGGAACTTTGAGTAAGAGATGGGAGACCAGAGAGGTCTGATAATGCACTACTTCAGTCTCTTGTCAGTGGTTGAAAGATGTGCTGACTTAAAATTCTGCACACTCTCTTGACACATCATTAAATAGCTTTTTATTGTTTTTCCAGGGTAATGCCTAGACCTTATTAGATTAAAAAGACAGATAAGGTTTTGTTTAAAAAACAAACAGAAAACAAAAAATACACAAATAAAAGCGCACCTTTTCCACCCAGGGTAATCCTAAATTCCCATTTGTTAAGTAGGCGACTTAATTAAATGATGAACTGGGTCTAATCACTGTAATTCAATTAATTGTTATAAAGCTAATTCACATCAAACTTAATCTCAGGGCACTTAACATAATGACAGCAACAAAATTAGATTATGCAACTTTAATGCATGCAAGGGTAATGTACAATAGATCAACAAAATAAACATCAGCATTACATGATCATGCATTTATCATATTTAAAAATATCTCTTTGACCTGTTTTGGGAAATATGACGCATTGTTTCACATCATGCAACCATGCATCTATTGTCACAGGAGGTAACAGCTCAAATCCTGTTTTGACTGACAGGTGCGTGGATGTGTTGCAACAATGATCCAAAGATCCAGAGATTAAACTTAGACTGAAAGTCCCCAGAGAGCCAATCTGAACACAGTTTGCATGGAGAAAAGCCAGGTGCTTCAGAGATTGAGCCTATATTCTTGTTTTTGTAAACCTCTTTTGCACACTCCCTTAGTTTACGTGAACTGTGCAAAACATGGACCCTAAAAGAAAAATATCCTGCACTCTTTTATTTTATTTATTTTACTAAAGACACTATCCTGTTTTCTATGTCATGTCATGTAATTCTGCGTTTTAGTGTTATTTCTTGTTTGGTTCACAGTTGTAAATATTCCAAATCTACACATATTACCCAAAACTGTAGGAACACGGTTCTAGGAAACAAAGAGAGCTTACAATGTCACATTTATCATTAGTAGAAGAAGTATTTTACGTCAGTGTCACCCATCCTATCCACAAGCGTAGATTTAAAATATGGGCTTATGAATTCAAGTGTCCTAAACATACTCACAATAATCATCTCAATTAAGATAAGTACATTATCACATTGGTACTTCATGGACAGATCAAATGTCATCGAAAGCATCTAATGTCACTTCCACTCTCCAAGGATGGTAACTACAGGAAATTAATTTGCATTTCATATTGTTCTTTACTTTTCTGGTTTCCTGGCTGCATTCCCACAAGAATGTATGAAAAGACATAATATTGTTTGGGTGGAGTAGCACGGCACTTTGAGAGGACTGCGCATCAATATAAGGAGTCTCTGAATCAGGTTTCATTCCTTAGGGTTTGATAGTCGTTTTCAATTGCACCTAAGTACACAGCTCCCCTGAGAGAGAAGAGAGAAACTGAAGGAAGTGAGGAGGGGCACTCAGGCAGATAATAAGCATACAGAGTGAGGAGAGTGTAGGCGAATAGCAGAGATGAAGGTGTGTCAGAAAGAGAAAGATACAGAGAGATGAGCTTTTGCCTCTGAAGTAGAGATCGCTCATTCTTCTTTTGAGGTAAATCAAGCAAATACATTTGTTGAATTTTTGGGGTCAGTTTAACAGACATTCACATGGAAACATCAGCTCATTTTCTCTTTGTGCCTCTTTTAGTCTCACACACCCACATCCAACCTCTCAACTCATGCTCGTTCATTTTGGAGACAAGCTTCAACTCTAATGACTCATAAGTACTCCTGCCTTATCTGCACATCTTTCTGCATTTTACTTTTGACACCTGTTTGAACACAGCACAGAAAGACATATCCATAACTCATAGGCAGACACGCACACATATGTAGAAACTTAGAGCTATTTTTCCATGTTCAATCTGCTACCTTTTTCAGTCTTTTTTCCCCTGTTATAATGGGATGTGGACTCTTTCTGCAGAGACCAGATTTGAGGGATTTAGGCTTAGAACAAGCTGATGTTTTTTTTTTTTTTTTTTGTCATCTCCTCTGAATTTCTATTTCTCTCTTTTCTCATGTCCAAGCCTTGTCTTATTCTTCCATTTGACTGACGGCTGTTGTTGTTGTCCTGTGACCTCTCAAAAAATGTTCCAAGATTAGTGACCGTGGCAGTTGATGACTGCTGTAAAGTTGTCAATGTTATGGTGTTGTTGCCCTGACATGTGATACCCATGTCTTAATGTCCAGCTGGCACATGGCTGTCAACATGTCGCAGCAAAGCCTTGACTCCCTAAACAAACACATTTAAAATTTATGTCCATACTTATTAATATCATATTATACACACACCAGCATTTGCACACACACTTTAGTCCTTATAATGCCACCAATACATGTGCAGTCGAACACACAATAGCATGACAAGAGGTACACTAAAAGACAGATTAGCCAATAATAATTTTATCTGCTGCTCGACTGCTAGACTTGAGAGGTCAGGGTCAAACTAATTCCACATTGCAAAGAAAATGTCTACACACCTACACACCATTTCTTCCTTTTCACTCTCTACTGACAGTACTGTTCTTGTGAACAGTAAGTATCCTCTGCATGTTTCTCTCTTCTCTCTTTCAGTCTAAAACTCCTGTGAGACACAATTTGAGGTATTGTGAAATCCTTGAGACACATCTAAATCGCTTTAGACTATGATATAAAGCCTTTAAAAGCTGATAGAGAGCTATTGGATTCAACAAAGAAGGTTCAGCAGTTCAACAGAGAAAGTCTTCATGGACACAGTCTGTATATTTAGAGAACTTGAAACAGGTGTAGCACAATGTTTGTTTTTTTTTTGTTTGTTTGTTTTTTAATGAAAATCTGTCAGAGTTTAGTTTATTTGATTTCTTTTTCTGGCTCATGATGCTCTAAATTGCTCTACAAACTAAGAGACTCTGCTGAAAGCAAGCAGCTGCATGAAATTTGGATATGATCCACAACTGACCTAACTGTATATTTTCCCAACAAATGTTGCAAGGGCCATTACGACAAAGAGGCAGCAGAGTGACAGCAAGAATACATATATCTTTAAACTTCAAAGAGTGGGAATGACCCCAAAGGCCATGCAGAGTCAGTGGACTGCACATGGCAGGTGGAGTTATGGATTTGTGTGTGTGAGCCTGTCTGCGTCTGTCTCTGTGTGTGACTGATTACCCCAGCTGCAGTGAAATAAACACATCAGTGTGTGGTGACAGGCCCTCCACGTGTCCACACAAACTCAAGCACGCACACACACACACACACGCACACACACACACACACACGCACACAAAGTCAGACAGTAACTAGATATGTTTCTGGAGCCTGCTCAAGTTTCTGTCACATTCTTAACCACTCAATCCACACTCTAAATTAGTGTAAGTTATTCACAGAGATAATGGCTCATGATCAGCTTCTTTTACATCAGAAAAAAGACACTTTTTTTCTTTTTTTTTAATGCACCATCAATTTTACACAACAATGAATTTTACAGTGTGGTGCAGCATGACTTTCTGGTTGGATGTCCCTGAAACATGACATATAGATTCAAACTTCATAGAAAAAAACCCTGCAGTGTCCTTCAGCAAGATACATACGCAGTTGGCATGTTCAAGGTTGCTCACAGCCAGCAAAGAGAAGTTTTACCTTCAGGCATAACACACATACACTTTACGAGGAGATAGCAGAAACGTGTGTTAGGAGGTTGAGCCATTCACACACACATGCAAACATCTAGCTTCTAACCTTGCCCACAGTAACCACTGGTGCTTTTTTTATGATTTTTAATGCTAAACTGTGTGTTGAATGAGTCTAGACAAGTATATTTGTGTAATTATGTCTGTGTGTGTGGGTTTGACTTTGTGATGCAAATCATAGCAGACTTTTCTGTCAGAAGGCATCAGTGTTTTGGTGGGGCCAAATTGCAAAGGGCTACTTCATTCTTACACCCATATAGTACACTGTACACAGACAAACACACAGTCGATTCCAGTCCTCACTAATAATGTGTCATATGATGACATTTATTAGCAGAACCTTTCTGGAGGTTGTAACTCTGGTGACAATGGAGTGCTTTAAATGGACAGTGAAGGTGACAATGTGAATTAAACTGTCTAACAAATGAGACATGCTCTCCTCCAGTGTCCAGAGATAGAAGCAGATCTATTGAATTCCTTTTGCTCTCTTTCAATCTCAGATGGATGTTGGTGTTCTTGTTTTTAAATGCTGTCTATATCAAAAATATTTTTACCCAGAACATTCTGCCAGTTTTTGTGTGAAAACCTCTGTATCAAAGTATTTAAAGATGAAAGATGTTTTTTTTACCCAGTGAATAAATAACTACATAGCTGAAAATGTGGAGGACTGAATTTCTTCACTTGTGTGTTTCTGAATAAACTGAGTGGAATAAATCATAGGGGATTAAAAAATGTCTGCAGACAGAATTTGTTACATAAATGAAAGTGTTTAATATTTGTAAAGCTTTACAAAATGTTTTGACCTTAGCATGAGGAGAATTAACCTTCCTATCATTGTGGTTGTTCTCTAGAAAATGGTTTGCATGCCATGTGTGAGTACATTTATGTGTGTGCTTGTTTGCATGTCTTTTTTTTTTTTTTTTTTTTGTGCACAAAAAATAATTTATGTAATACTATTCCCCAGTAGATCTTTACCTTAATCCTCTTGAAGCTCACATAGTAAGCCTCACGGCTCATCTTCCATCACATTTTACCTTGATCCTCAACCTCTGTCAGAAATCATCACTGTAATCCACAGATTAGTCAGCAATCTATTCTTTTTATTCCGATTACCTCAGTGAATTATTGAAATGGTGTTAATATTATTAAAATGCTGTTGGGATGGTTTATTGTTGTAAAGTTATTTACAAATGGGGCAGATGAGCAAGTGAAGCTTTTATCTAATTTTGGTTGGATATATGTTAAGGGTAGCAAAGCTGAGAGGTTCAATGATCATCTTGTGATGATCAAATAAAGCAATGGATTTTTTTTTCTGTCTAGATGCATGAATAAAAGGGCATACATGCATAGATGTGTATCGTATGTTTTGTCCAGCAGATTCCTCCACAAAGATTAAACCAGTGCAAGTTTATTGTAACAACTTCATCCTGTCCTTTTAAAAACAAAGTGAAACAATCTTGACACAAACACAAACACCACAGAGAGAATAGAAACACAAGATCAAATCAGTGGAAGCTGTGATTTTGAGTCTTGGGAGGCTGTTCATCCAGTGATAAGCCATGCCAGTTAACTCCAGCGTCAGTCAGATCCCACTCCACAGCCAGTAGTCTGTAGAGCTGCTTCAGGAATGTGTCTTTTCCTTTGCAAAACCTCAGCATCATTTAGCAGTCTTCCTCACTGTTTTTTCTCTCCATCTTTATACTGTCATAAAATCTTTAAATCTGTTAGTTGTTCTCTAAGTTCATTTCCAATCCCTGCGTCTGTCTAAACTGGGAGACTTAAGTATATTTTCTTTGCAGTAAATTCTGCAAAGGAATTCTTCTTTCCTTTGTTCTGCCTTTTCTTTCTTTCAGTGTGCATGCACTGGAACTTTGTAAGAAAACACTAAAAGTTTGTTTTGGCTCTTTTGTGCAAGGGGAGAGCTGTGCTATTTTGGCTCCGACGATGACCCCAACTGCAAGTGCTTATAGTGCATGAATCCCTTAACTAGACCACTTAAAGAAATCATCAATCAAAACTCACAATGGGAAACTTCTCATTATGCAGTCACTCTGTATTTGGTTCCTTAACTGACAACTTAACCTGTATCATTTTCTTCCCTCCTAAGAGAAAACATGAAGTGTGCAGGCCAGTGATCATATATATAGTTTTTTGGTCTCTGTGGTTTGATAATGAAACTAAGACTTTGTTATTGTGTGTCTACAGAATGCAGATGGTTGAGTGGTGCTTGACTCAGAAATATGTGGGTATTGGATATTGAGGGTGTTTATCTATATCCGCATCCCCAACTACATCCCCCAAATGAGGTGAACCTGCTATTTTCCCCCTCATGACCTGTTCATAAGCCTTTGTGAGGACTTTTTGATCCATCTGCCTATTCAAGCAACATTAACTCTACGGTTTGAGAATTTTTGTTTTTAATTTCCCATCTTAGATTTTGTCAATACCCTGTGTGTCCCTTTTGGTGTTTTTTTTGTCTCATTTAGCAGACGCTTTTATCCAAAGCGACTTGGTTAGGCAGTAGTGTTTAAGGTCTTGTCTAAGGACCCAACTGGAAGGTGTAAATGTTCGTCCCCTGGGGGATTTGAACCCCGGTCTCCCACATGAGAGACTAATGCTCTACCAATTGAGCCAACCAGCCAGCCAGTTTCCTTTTATGGTTCTACTTTTCTTAAGCTGATTTGCTGACTTTCATCTCTTTCTCTTATGGAATCTTTCCTCACTTTGTCTCTCTGTCACTCTAACATTATTTCAGCCTTCTTTGTGTCCCCCTGTCTTTCTCAACATAGTGCCAGACAAAGCTGAGGATTGATGGCGACATGACAGTGTAGAGTGTACTGCAGCTACCAGTGCTGCCCTCGGCAATCCTGACACTGTTGTCAGGGATGAATGAACACACTGTTTTGACACGGGGTGCGGCTTTGTCAAATAACAAAACTCTGTCCTCCTTAAGTTATATAAATTGTAAAGTTGTAAGTCTGTTAAGACCAAAAAGGAAAAAAATAAAGAAAACTTTCAGATTTGTAAACTTGCAGCATACATATAAGGTGTCTTTACATGTTCATGTACACAATTCAAGAAGCCTGAAATAATTCAGCACTTTATAAAAGTTCTGAGTTTGCCTGCTGGTAAGAGTTGTAAGATAATATTATATAACTAACTGTGTGAGGATTTGGGACAGAAATTCCTCATTTGAGATCAAGACTGGAAAAGTTTAATGAGCCAGAGTTTTAAATAATTGCTGCCATTTAATTGCTTTTCACTTACATCACTGTTCAGTTAAGTAGTCTTCAGTTTGTTTCTAAAGGAGGTCGGCATCAGTGCAATTAATACTTTTTAATAAATCGGGTTGTGTTGGTAACTGAGCATTATCCCATTCTGTCTCAATGGCATTGCAACTGTAATGGGTTTCACAGTCCTCTTTTAGACTGTTTACAGTGTATTTGGTGGTGTAGAATCAAACATACCTATAATTTTGCTGAGCTGTTTTAGCCATGAGTACACCCTGGGATGATACTGAAAAACTGGCTTATTATACACTGTGCCAAGAAGCTCTTGGCACCATTGATGCTCTGCTGGTTTCAGAAGTATAAGTCTTTCAAAGGTGGATGGTTTCTACCTTTAGGCCACTGTAAGCTATTTAAGTGTGACCTGGTGGAGAATGGGGTGCAGCACTTAAAGAAAAATGCTTCTATAGTTCTTTAGGGAACTATAAAAAATGGGAATTTCTGCTGATGATGGGACCTGCAGTTTTTCTTTTTTTTTCTCAGTAAAATCACTGCAGCAGCTTCATATACAACGGAGCAAAATTCCTTCTGATAGCTGAGTATTTACCAGTAAATGTTATTTGGTTTTTGAGCATAGCTTGTTTTCATATAACATGTGCAGCTCAGAAAAAATACTTTCATTTCCATTTAGCAAATAGAAAATACTATGGTTTCATTTTTCCATAGAAAACAAATTTCTGAGATCATTCAAAATGTAAAGGTTTAGATAAATTTGTTATGTCTGGGTTAAATATTTTCAAACTGTTAAAAAAAATAGGATCTGTAAGTAGAAACAATTTAAATTAGTTGTTTGTTGTGTCCTGCTGAATATCCCAATCTGAATGTAAATTCAGCAGGTTATTTAAGCACACATTTAATATTTTCCAGATACATGCATCTGTTTTCTTAGTTTTTTTTACAGTTGCATATTTTGTTTACTGTGTAAATGAAGAAACAAATGAGGAGGGGTTTAATTGTTCAGCTGACCAGGCTACTTAAACAAAGCTGATTTTGTTATTGGGCGGTTTTAATAACCCTGGAGAGCTGGAGAGTCAATTAAAAAGGATTAGGATGCCCCCAATCAGCTCACAGCCTCTTCATGCTTTAATGATTATAGAGTATCATCAGCACTCCTACACTGTTCTGTTCTGTGAATCATACATACACTGTGTGTTATATAAAAGCACCGAAAGGGTTAGCCACCCACTCATAATACTACTACACTGGATACTGTACATTTCTGCATCTAGAAGTATTCTATCCATCTTCAGATACCTTCATAGAGCTGCTTTATTTAATTATTTAAATGTGTATTTTGCATTTGAAATTAAGCAATAAAAGATTCAATTTTTACTATTTGATCATTCAGTAATGTTGGCTTCAACAATAGCCAATGTTTGATCCGTCTCCTGCAATCTTTTGGTGGTTGCTTTGTCTTTCTAGTGATCTTATGAGCAGTTCTCACTGAAGGTTTTCTCATAAAGCCTAAATATTTGCATCCCTTGGCCTTTCCGAATGACTGTGTGAAAGTTAACAAGCTCAACTGAGGTCTGGAACTTCAGTTAAAACTATCTCAGAGGTTACTTAAGATGCACAAACTTTCTCTCTCTGGTTCATCTCCCCTACTGCTGTTTGTCATCTGTTACAGCCATTAGTGATGTTAAAGTACTAAGTGAACGAGGGCTCGGTAGGAAAGACAAAATACATCACTGACAAAAAGAAATAAAGAAAGCAATACACACATTTACAACACTTCTACTGCATTGACCCATAACCATGCATAGGGCTGTTCTAAAATTAAACAACCTGTCAATCATTTCCACATTGGCTCCAAGTGACTAAAACCCCAATTATAGGGAGCTAGTCTCTTTAAAGACTAATTAAAAATCTCATGATAGCACTTAGAGTGTCACCTTAAATTTGAGAATCACATTTATTGCTATTATTGTCTGTGAAACAGAAAATAAACTTCTAGCAAGTTGTTATTGTGAATTAGTGTGAAGATGAAGATGTTTTATTTTAATAATCATCTGGGATATGAATTAGAATTAAAAAATCTGTAAACAATGCTTTGAAAAAAGTTGTATAGTGCTTGCATATTCTGTCGGTTGAACTGGTGTTAAGTATGCCAGATAAAAAGAAAAGGTGTTTTATCTGGTTCGTATGAACTCTCTTGCAAATATTGCCTTTTTGACAGCTGGGTTTGCAGATTAGACAAGAACAAAAAGCAAAGCATGCAATATGAGAACAGAGGCGAGAACAAGTTTAATCTTTTAATTTCCCAACTTTCAGCTCCTCCATCACAAGTTGAAAGTGTTTCCCTTTTGAACTTTTTCCCGGTGATGTTTGAGGTGTTGATTCTGATTCCAGTTGTTAATAGGTCAGCATCTGTTTGGGGAAATGTTCCCTAGACCCGTCTGAGCCGGTGAGTGGATTTGGATGTTTTTCGTCTTGCCTCTTCTAATGATTTGAGCCCAGGGTCTCATTTCAGCTTTCCTTCCCTATAATACTCTCACCCCAAACCACCATCTCTATTTTTCTCCCTCCTCCCTTCAGCTACCAATGCTGCTATCACAGTCCCAGTGCATTTGCCTGCAATCCCAGCTCTGAGCTGTTTTTTCTTCACATAGTTTCTGTTTTCTTTTATTTATTTATTTAGCTCATCCTTGCTCTTTATTAGCGCATGCTTTTCCAGTTTAGTAAGTAGGTTATTCAAATAACTGTACATGAAGCCAGAACTCTTGTATTTTTTGTAGGCAAGTAAAGCATCTAAATGTTATTAAAAGCAGCACATACACATATTAGAAGGGCACATATAAGTAGAAAGTCCAGTTTTCTAAAGGAGGTCAACATAGTCCCACTGCTGACACAGTAAGGAAATGTGCTTTTCTCTCTAATCTCCAGGTTCAGACTCATCTGACTTCTTTCTGATGTTGTTCACATAATCAACTCAGACTTCTATGCCCATTCAAACCTGACGCTTTGTTTAAATTGTACTTGAAAACCTTAAAACTGCCCACAAAAGTCTTTCACTTCTCATTTTCTGAAAAAAACTAGTAACCTTTATCATTTTTATATCTTAAACCTTCAATTTTATTCTTAATTACTGACATTGCTCTTCTTTTTCTTTTTTTAGAAACAATAAAAAGTGTCTTGAAAAAGTAAATGTGATGTGTGCATCACAGTCTGAAAGATTAAAATTCTTTAGCTTCCACATCCTTGTCCACAAGTCCTGCAGTCCTACAGTCTCCTCCAGCTTTGCAAAATTGGCTCCTTCACATATTTTTACCTCATGTCCACTAGCTGTAAGATGCTTTTTTTAATGGTGCCACATGCTTGTAGTCACTTCATTTTCAACAAAATGATGGCAGAGCTGCCCCAGTCTCAATGACTGGGGGAATATGGGGCATAGCTACCAGTGAAACCAGTAAAACCAGTGAGCCAGTGAATTAGCGTGGCCCCTTGCACAATAAGCCTGGATTGCTTATGTAAGTGAGAAATTGCTAACTACAGTGAACAGAGACACATTTGAAAAACAAACTTACCAGCTCTACTTGTGGTAAAGATTTTAATCAACATCAGTAATAAATTATTAAATTGCAAAATCAAGGTGATTTTTTGTCATGCTGTTTATCCTCAAAGTGAAAAGTGTAGACCCATGTTCTCTATGACTTCTAATACCCTGATCCACTTCATCTTTGAGAGGAAGCTTACAGAAACGGATTTAATGCTTTAAACACAATAGGCTTTTTTATTTAATTTTCTTACATCACTTGCAAATATCACTGTACATAACTAACTCTTTTCTTAAAGAGCACTATTCTGTGTTTGTGCCAAGCAGACTTCAACGTTCTATGTCACAGTCCTGTAAGTTGCCTATTCAACCAGCAGTTTCTTAGTTGCAGTGTCACGAATGACAGGAAAACACTGTTTTGTTCCCTCTTTCATGCTTTTTTGAACTCCCACTTTCAAATCACTGGTCTTCATTTCTGCTTCCTTTAGTTTCTGCACATCTTTTTCCATTTATTCACAAACCACCTGCGCCATGTCTTGAAAGTGCAGCCCATCAATCAATCTTCATCAGTCCCATGTTATGCCTGATTCTTCTTCTTAGGACGATGGCTAGGGAAGGTTAGCTGTAGCTGGTGAAAGTTGGATATTACATTCACACACACACATGCACACTTCATGTTTTGACACATGGACTGTGGTGTAAAATATTACCCTTACCCAGTTCTCCTTGTCTTTTGCTGATTTTTTGCTTCCCTCTCCCTTCTGCATTACTCACATGACTTTTACTATCCTGCTCCTGTTTTCCCATGTGTAAGGCCTAATAGATTACCCCACTATTTCTTTCCCGACGACTTTTTCCACTCACTTTTTTTACCCTCTCAGCACCATGTCTCTCACTGCTGCCCCTCATCCTTCTCTCCCACATTGTTGACGTAGTATGGAAATTCCAAATCGCTCCATCTCTCTCTGTCTTTCTTACCTCCTCATTACCTTTTCATTTTTTTCTTTCATTCTTATGCAATCTTTCTTTCCTTACCACCACTGGCTCACTTTCTACTGTCCTCTCTTGCCTCCTCTCTCTATTTGTTGACATTGTCAACTTAGTTTTAATAGATCACCTACAGGTATCTACTCCCTGTATTTTCATCCCCCTCCACCATAATCACTGCCTCCCTAGCTCTCTATCTTTCTCTCCTTCACCGTCACCATGGAAATATCTTTTCTTTATCCAGCCCTCTCCTGAGATTGTTCCCCATCCATCTTTTCCTCTCTCTGTCTCTCTCCACTCTTGAATGTCGACATGAGAGGGTGAGTCTAATAGATCACTGTGAAGCAGCTGCACCTGTGTTAAATCTCAGAGGTAACACGGTGTGTGTGTGTGTGTGTGTGTGTGTGTGCGAGAATGAGTGTGTGCACACTCTAGAGAGGCCAGCGCAAGCTTTCTGTTCAGCACAATTGTGACCTCCTTTGGTGCTGAGCAACTTCCTTTTTGTCTCCACTCTCCTTCATTTCACCTGCTTTTTCCCTTCCCCCATTTTTTTTTGTTGCTTTTTTTTTGCCATAATTTGTCGAGCTTGTGCTGAAATTGATCCATTAACACATTTGTTTTAAGGGTTTAGGATTATATGGTAACAGGAAGTTATATTTGTTCATAAAAATCACATGTATAGGTTGTTTTAAAATAAATTATGTAGTTAATTTATTTTTTTTTTAAATCAAGAACACAACCAAGTACGAAAATACGCATGTATCATATGTGCAAGTCATGCATCATTCAGTGTACCAAGGTGCAATGAAGTAGTAGCTTTTAAATCGGCCTCTGTGGACCTGTCCCAATCCAAATGGGTGTCCCAATTCTGTCTGTGTGGGACACCTTGCAGAGTTCTTTTTTTTTTTTTACTTTCTGCTTCACATCGGTATGGTTTTTTGTTTTTTTTTGTCGTTTTACCCCAGTTCACCTTCCTCATCTACAATTCAATTAGTGTTGCAAGGCTGCTAAGAACATTTTTTATTTTTTAAATTTAATTTATTTATTTCCTTTTACTGGTTGCCAGTTATTCAAGAACTATTCATTTGTAGTTTTCAGATAAGTTTTAAGGAGTTCCTCTCAAATCAGAACATAGGAAGATGAAAAAGTCATTTAGATAATTAAAAAATGATCAAATGTGAGCTGTAATAAGAAGTAAATAGAATTAAAAATAGATAATATTTATAAATGTATTTAAACAAATACACCTTAACAAAGCACATAGTCTAGGAGTTTAACAGTAAAGAAATGCACTGATCAGAGAAAGAAGATGGGGAAAAAAAACGTTGAAAGTTGGGTGTGGAGAGCAATAGAACGTTAGAGCCATGATTTATTTATTAAGATATAGTATATAGTAGGATATAGCTCATTATGTCTGTCTTTCATTTAAACTTTAGAGAATTATTTGATCCACCCACTGATTTTCAACAACACTATGGACGGTGATCTTGTTACCTCTACATGCTGTGTAACAGTACTGGAGGATGCTCATGAAGTCACAGTTCTGTGCTGCATTATTCATATTTTCCTAAAATAAAAATCATTATTTCCACAGACAAACTGTTTTCTAAGATAGTTTACCAAAAGGTTGGTGTTAAGTTCGATGCACCAGTTTGCTGCCTTTCATTAATACATAAGTTGTATGCTTAAATTGCACACATTTACACAGATTAGACAGATTAAATGCGTTCTTTCTAGTTTTTGAACAGATAAACGCACTAAAACATTAGGAAAGATGAGCTTCAACTCTGAACTACATTTCATTAAAGGTGTCTTTTAGAACTTTAATGTGGGATGTTGATGGCGACCTAGTTATGTCAGTGCGGTTAATTGGGTCTTTATGTCACTCGGCTGGATCTAGTTAATTAAGCTGTCAAAGCCACTAAAATCCCAACTTGGCATGCACACACACACACTTCTCACATCTCACATCTCCTCACATCCAATATACTAGTGTACACATGCATAGTGACCTTATGTTAACCTGCACAATCTGCCCAGTCTGGACCCTCCTAGTGTGTATTGTATTGTTGTGGTGTTGGTGGCTGTCGTCAATTCCCCACAGAAGTACTGGGCAGCAGGATTGTCCTAATCACCTCCCAAGTGTGGAGAAGATGCAGACAGAAACACTAGGACATATGGCTAATTAAGACAGTGGTTTGAAATAGCACGAATATATCGTAGCTGTCTGGTAAGCACATATCACAGATATCGATGAGATTCAGTAGCATGGTTTTTTCACCAGCTGTTTCAGATTACTGCATGAACATTCGCAATCTATTTCATATATAGCTAAAAAGCTAATCATTTTCTTGTGGCTGTGTTATGTGTCTTTTTTTTCTTTTATTTTTAACGGCCTTAGATTAGTCTCTTTACATGTTTGCTTATCTGTCCGTGCCAGTTTGCTACACTTTTGTTTGAGAAACATCCTTATTTTCAGCCTTATATTCTTACTGTAAATTGTGTTCAGTTACCAAGCAGATTTTTGTTGTTTCCAGCCTAAATGGAGACTGTTTGTCCATTATTTTCCTTTTTAGATGTTTTTGCCTCACACCTAAATGCATGAGGTGAATTTAGGACAACTTTGGAAAGATGCAGTTTGCAGTAGTTAGAATAACAAAGCAAATGGACGTTTAAGGACGGTAATTAGTCCAGTAAATAGGAAGAGCGGGTAACTGTAACAGATGTATGGGAGATGTGCTGATTTTGAAGTTGAGAATACAATTTGCACAGTTGTATGGATGGCACCAAAATAAGGTCTTTTGTATTTGTTCAAATGCTTCTAAGGTATGCTGTACCAAAGGCAATAAGTGAAGTAAACAGGAAAAGAGTCATTGCAGAATTAACACAAATGCACACATTATTGCTCTCTACAAATCTAATTTGGTTCAGCTTTTTTAAATCACTAACTTCTACTTTTACAGCTGCAAATTAAAGTGCTTTAAGAGGTAATGCTACAGGACTCACACACTGTCCAATTGTTTTCTTTCTGGGGAACAAGCTTATTTTGTGAACACAGACGTGCAGGAAGCAGAGAAACGTTCAGCAAAGGCAAATGTGTTCAGCCACCCCTCATTTCTTTAAATCTACCAGGAAAATGTGAAACATGCAGCAATTAGCTGAAATGTGTAAACAAATGTTCATAATTGTTCATAAATGTTTATAATAAAACAGAGGTGAAACACTGTGTTCCCTTGAGCAAGGTCCTTAACCCCCCTCAACTGCTACCTGGGTGCCAAAACATGGCAGCCCCCGGTTCTGTAGGACATCTGGAGATGGGTTAAATGCAGAGCTGAATTTCCCAGTTATGATTAACAAAGTAAAAATTATTATTATTATTATTAATTATTATAAAGTATCTAAATCATAGCTACAAATGCTAAAATTTCAACACTCTAGAAAGTCAATAACCTTTGTTTGATCTAGAAAGTCTTAACTCTCTTAGACACGACACTTTGTATATATTTTTTCCAGAACTCGTTTAGGACAGACCTCTTGCTGGCTGCCTTGTGTTACGTTTCTCTGTCAAGCTTATCCCACACTGCTTCAATAATGTTTAAGTCCAGACTAATTTGGCATACCTCATCTATTTTTCCATGTTTTACTTCTATAAGAATGCTGCCTTGATAACTCCCCTTACCTGGAGAGCCTTTCTGAAGAAGCTTCAGTGATCCGTAGATAGAACAACTGAAGGAGCAGCAGCATTTTTCATGTCCTATCTCAGGTCAGGTCTTTACTTTTAGATACTGCTCATCTAATGTTTTGGGGCTTTTTTTTCAAATTTTTTGGCATGGCACTTCTTGTTCTTCAATTAAATCAAATTTCTTTATAACACACCACACACCATGCCGAGATAGGCTAAGTTTTCAGCTAATAGTTCTTTGGGAATCACCGTTTTGGTGCAAAAATACTATTTTATGCTTTACTCTGTTATTTTTTTGTCATTTTCCATAGATAATTTCATAGACAGGATAAATAATGTTTCTTTAAAACAGGCTTCTAAAACTAGAGGGAGTTCAAATAAATCTTGAAGCAAGTTATTTAAGTAATTTGTTGTGTGTAGACACAACACTGATTCATTCTTTAGGTTGGGTGCCCTGATAGTTGCTCCCTTCATTTACATGCTGACTCTGCTTTAAATGCCATTTTTATTCTAATGGTGTGGATTTTAATTTTGGTGTTGCATTTCTGTGAGTGTTAAAATATTGTAATTGTGTGAAACAAAGTCTTTTTGTTCATCTTATCACAGTGTACTAATTGTTTTGTTTAATAACACACACACAAATTCACATGTAAACGTCGCACTATTCAAGCGCGGTGTTGGATTAAATTTCTATTAGCTTTCCTCGATTGAGTTTGAGGATTGTTGATTAGCCAGTAATGGCCTTTGTAACTGTGCTAATGAATAGCTTGATTACTATTCTACTTAGCTACACATCAGGACGCGGGGGTGGTGTGTGTGGTGGTGTGTGGGTGTGTGTGGCATCTGTTGGTATTATCCTCAGATAAACACACACAGACAGTTATGGCCAATTGTCTGGGTTTGTGTCAAGAAAGCTGATGGCAGCAGGAGAGAAAGATAGATGATCTTCTCTGCCAACTCACATCTCTCATTTTATCTTTCTCTTCTATTGTTCACTCCGTCTGTTTCTGTGCTTCCCAGTGTCTTTCCTCCCACCTACTTTGATTACTTCCTCCTAGAAAATTTGCCCATGCCTCCACCCTTCTGCCTTTTTGTCACTTTCTCTCCTCTTCTGTCTTCTTTTCTTTCTTGTTTATTTATCTCTTTCATGGTATATTTTCTGCTGATTGGACTGACTGGGTTGGGACGATCAATTATGTTCTTGTGACTCTGGTTGGGGGTGGGGGAGGTTTGTTAATATATCTGTGCACATATGGGGAAGTGAGAGTGTTTGATAATGGAAACAAGCAAGGCAATTACAGTGATGGCTCTATATATACAAGTCAGAGCCAATAATAATGAGTGTGGAACATCTGGCTGTGATGTGTTTATATGTGTGTGTGAATATGTGCTGGCAGGGGGTTGAGTGAGATAGGACACTGAGGCAGCTCAACATATGCATTCTTCTCTGAAGCTAAACATAGTCATCTGGGTATACCCATAATATGGATAGAACTGTGTTATGGGCAAAATATTTCAAGTGACTTGCAAAGAAGGTTACATAGCTTTCAAAGTATTATGCTAAGCTGTGCATGAAAGTCTGTATGTTCATTCACTGCTGGTCAGATGGTTTTAAAATGAACATGAAAAAAATAAATGTCATTCAAGTTCTTAATACACATATCTTGACACACTACATGGTTTTGTTACACAGAACCAACTATGATGTTGTAACACACTGTTTAGCAAAGGGCCCTTTATATTAAATACAGATCTGGTCCCAGCCACATTGGTGCCCAAGGCCAGATTATGGTTAGGTGCTCAACTACTATGATCAGTATTTACAGTTATTGATAACCAAGTTTAACTGTAACAGTCAGTAATAATTTAATTGAAAAAATATACATCCATACACACATAGCTGGGATATGAAAGACCACATATAAATTACTAATATTCTATTGTGTCTTTGAAGTACTTTCTCAGTAAATCTGGACATAAATTTGTTTTCCTGTATAGTACAAGCAAAACATGGAGCTGCAGCAGACAGACTTAATGTGTGGACATCATCCAGCTGTGATTCTGCATCACTAAAATATGAGGTAGAACCAGTTATCAAGTCCCACAGCAGCTACAGCAACATCATGAAGAAACTGTGCTTTTTTTCAACTTAGATAACCTCTAGGCAGCCGCTTATATGGCCTAAGCCAAGGCTACTCACTTTCGGTCCTATGAGGACTGCAATCCAGCAGGTTTCCAGTGTATTCTTGCTTTAACACACCTGACTCAAATTAAATGGATTCAAAAGCCTATTAATTTCTGCACAATGGCTCATTAATGTTAGTCAGCATGTTTTGGAGCAGGGACACATTGAAAACCTGCAGGACTGTGGCCCTCGTGGGACCAAACGGAATAGCCCTGGCCTATGCCAAGGGCCGGCTCTGAATAAATGAAAAAATAAAAATTAACATATTTGGCACTTGATTGGAAGAACTATCTGAATTCATCTTCCTCATTATTATTTCTGACTAGACTCGTACTCATAGGACTCGATTCCTTATTGGATTTATTCAGTGTTGATTCAAACACATAAGTTATTTGCAAAAGTTAAAAGTGTTGTTGATGACAGAAATGAGGGCTTTATGTAAACAGAACAATATAACAGCATTTTTCAAAGTGAAATCAAAAATAACAAAGTTACTTTTCTTTGTTTTAAGCTTCACACACTATTAATGTAATTTAAATATAAAGTGTCTGATTTTCCAGGTATGCAGAACCTTAAATAAGCTGAAATTATTCAATTTATTTCAGTTCAATGCAGCTTGATTTGTATAACTCCAATTCATAACAAAATAATCTCAGGGCGCTTTAGGCCAAAATCAATCATGTGATACAATTAGTGTTTGTTCAATAAAATTCATAACAATGTAAGGAAATTACTGTATTTGGTGATGTTTAGACCTTCAGATTGCTTTGCATAGATTTTCACAAAACTGTAGTCTTATTTAATAAAGTTGAAGTTAATGTTAATATGATAATAATCTTTTCAAATTTCATGTTTCTCAAAACTTCTCTGGTGTAGTATGTGTGATTCTACCTTTTATATCCTGCAATTTGGCAGGAACAAAAACATCATACTTCATAAAAATTTTGTGATCAACAAAGTATAAATAAATAGAAATAACAATTTGCACACATCCTTGTATCTGTAAACATGAGGATGGATGCACTCTTTAATTAGCGTCGACATATGGCAGTCAGCTCTAGCAGCCATAAATACAGGTGTAATGGTTGCAATTTTATTGTTAATTTATATTTAAAATTAAATAGAAATAACATCATAAAAAGGTTTAATCGGACATTACTAAGTCATTTTTTTTAAACATGTTCCACACTGTTAATTAGCTCTTATCAGATTAATCTTTTTTTTTATGGATTAACATTTTGGCAAGTTTTGTTTTACTTCAGTTGATTGATTTAAACAATTATGTGCCAAAATGAATAAAAAGAAAAAGTCAAACTGACCTCTTTGGAGTTACAAATATGTATCTTTCTTTTCCTATAAACCTGTGATTAGATCTTACTTTGAATGTCTGACTCCCTTTTCCGATGTCCAAAACACTATATCTCAGCTTTTTGGAGCAGGAGGTGGGAGATAGGATTATTAAAACATGGAAACACCCACACATAGATTAATTACTATGAGAGCTCTTTAACCCACTCATCCCCAGTCTTTCATGGATCCAGATGATATAGCTAATCAAGGGGATAATCCTCAGTGATGAGCATGCATATTAACACTTTAGTTACCCTCAGACACACACAGTTACACATGC
The DNA here is from genome assembly GCA_037177495.1 of Rhadinocentrus ornatus. NCBI lineage: Eukaryota > Metazoa > Chordata > Actinopteri > Atheriniformes > Melanotaeniidae > Rhadinocentrus > Rhadinocentrus ornatus. The sequence goes on along the minus strand of JBAMHW010000012.1, from coordinate 15,334,625 downwards.
ATGCACATGCTGAAGAGTTTGATTTCTATGATTGCTAAATCAGATGTTGTTGTAATTGGTCCGTTTTTTGTTTCGTCACACTCTCACTGAGCAGCAGCTGCTGCTAAGAAATTTAACTTTGGGATTCAGCATCACAATCCAGCCTGTATCTCAGAGCCGTTATCAACTCCCATGTGAGACTCTGTAGTGGCTCTACAAAGCATGTCATATTTTAGCATTTGTCATAGATATTCTTTGCTCTGTTATATTACTTCTTGCTCTGTGGTCTGCCATTTGTTTTTCTTTTTGCAAGATTTATCCCGTGTTTTTCCTGGTGTCAGTGTAAGACTATGATGTCCCTGCCCTGAATAGCAGATATGCCACAAAGCTTTGCTGTTCAAAACATTTTCTGTTCTTCTCCACTGCAACAAAAGAGAATATGCTTATATCTAAATATCTTGGCCCACTTCTTTCTTCTGCTGTGTGTGACCAAGCTTTTGTTCCACTGACCCACGGAAAGGCATATCTCAGTAATGTAAATATAAAACCTTTCTCCCTCCTTGATTTGTCTTGAAGCAAGAAAACACATGGGAAGATTTACATATATAAATGTATTGCTCCTTACCAGACAAATTATGTACAAACATCCATCACTTCAAGCAAGCATGTTATTGAGAACTAATGGATGTCCTTTAATCTAGCATCCAGGCATAAAAGGTTTGAAATATACCTGTAGTCAAATCATTGTTGGACACTGGGTTAGGGTTGGGGTTTGGGTTGGGGTTAGTGGTTAGGGTTATAATTTAACTTGGCCTACTGAACTGTTGGATAGGGTAGTGGATAATGATATGCTCCCAAGTTCCAGAGGGACCAGGTTAAGTCCCTGGGAATAGGGTTAGGGTTAGAGAAAGAACATGAACAATTGAAGGGGGGAATTGATTTGACAAAGCCTTTATCCTTTTGGAAGACAAGCCATCTGATTTATTTTTCAACAGAAAAAAGCAACAACTCTTGTAGAGCCTTTTTCTTTGTATTCGGGGTATTGCTGCACTTTGTATTTGTGTATGTGCAAGTGTGTCAAGTTGTGTGAATATGTGTGTGTGTGTATGATAATGCACTCAAAGGCATTGGAAACACCTCCTCGCTGGCTTTTTTTTTCTTTTTTCTACACGATATCAATGAAACAGTGTTTTAATTTTTTTTATTTTTGATTCTTTTTGTGTGTGTATGAGTGTGAATCGTTGGTTGTATCATGTGGTGTTTGGGTAAAACAAGGGAGACAGGTGATGTGAGGGTGAGAGGTAACATATCAAATACCCACTCTCCCTTGGGGTTGACTTGATCCAATCAGCCACCCTCTGCCAATCACACCCACACACACACACTCTTACACCAGCTGTGGCTAATGATGCAGTGGCAATGGTAGTATTGCCGCCACATGTGGTCTCTTTGTCTGAAGCCTTCGGAGCGCACATTGGTCTCATAGGCTTCAGCCGTCAGAAGTCATCAGAGACTGCAGCTATTTTCTGTACATCATCACTCAAAGGCCCACAAGCAGCATTAACCCATTAAGATCTGAAGCGAAGCATGAGTGCGCCTGTGTCCACATATCAAAGAGTTACAAGGCTGATTTCACTGTTAATTTGTATTATCATTGCTTGATCCCTATGACCAATCCCTGAAATTTATATGTAGTTAATTGTCAGCGTTCAGAGAAAAGGAACTAAGAAAGTATTGTAATTTTTTGAGAATATTGAATTACATTATTTAAATTTAGAGAGAAGACAGTTAATTACTTGATTAGGATGAATTATTGGACCTGCCCATTAGATAACAGGAGTGTACATCCACATCGAGATGCGCCATGACCTTTCTCTGTATTGATATTTTTGTTATTTTTGCTTTTACACACTGTGCTGGCCCTTGATGTTTGTTCAGCTCTACAATCCTGATTATTAGAAATATTTTATGTAACAAGTTTTAAAGTGCCTTGCATATTTGAGCAACTATAGTGCAAGCAGTTAAAACAGATTTTTATTATTTTGTTATTATTTTTTTATTCTATGTCTCGTATTTTGGCATCTGTTGTTATAAAACATTCCATTAATTTTCCACCAAAGTGTTTAACTACTTTATATGTGTCCAATATACAATTGAGTGAGGAACGAAGCACAGTTAATTGTTGTGACCATGTCAAGAACCATGAGAATTGCTGCTTTTTTTTTTATTTATTCATTTTATTTGACTTTATTTTAAAACGTTAGTTTTCCCCTTGGTCTTCCCTGATTTATCTAAAACAGTTCATTCTTTAAAGCTCTTCCTCACACACACATGCGCACACACATGCACCTGTTCACATGCACATGCAAGACAGCATCTCCATCACATCAGACTTGGTGACCTTCACTAACCTTAACACTTCAACCAAGTTCCAATTTGAAAAACAATTCATACTTTGAAGATTATTGTTTTTTGTTCTCATATGAGAGTTGAGTCATAACATGAATGAGTCCTTAAACTTGTCCATGACTAATACACATAAAAGCACGCTCACTTCACTTCCATTCATGCAAAGATTTGCATCAGTCACTTATATTTTCTGTTTTCTTTAAAAGTTACATTGTAGTAGGAAGTAACTTTTACGGTGGTATTTTGAAGATGATATTTTTAGTATAAAATGAAGACTTTTGATTGACTTTAGAAGCACGTCAGCTTGCAATTTTAGCCATAATATGCAGAAAAGAAATATTACCTTAATACAGGTGGAGTAACTACTATATTCATTTTCAGTTGTTTACATATAATTTATAGAGACATATTATAATCTGATTATAAACTACTAAAATCAAGGTAGAACCATTTAAATGTTTTATTTTAATTTTTATTTCAGCAATGACCTCCTTTATGGTTCCATTTGATCACAGGTTATATAATATGTAGTGTTTTCTTTTACTTGTGAGAGAGCTTCCACCTAATTATATATACTTGCATGAGAGGGAAAAACTTGGTGCAAAACCATTTGCACTTTAAATGAATGTTTCTGTTTGTTTGCCTTTTGATTTTTCTCACTATTAAGGCTTAACTTAATAGAAACAGAAAGGTCGCACATCTCACTTCAGATTGAGAATTCAAACCTACAGTGAGCTCCACTGAACTACCAGATCTCTAAAGATCAGAGAGAGATGCAGGTAGAATAGCTGAGAGAGAAAAATACTGCTGACCCAGAGCAGGCAATAAACTGAAGAATAACACTGAATTTCCTCCTTTCTGCATCTGAGATTTCTATTTCCTAATGTGAAGGAAGGAGGAAATTAAACAACATGAATTAAACAACACAACTTGGACATTTATGTCCCTGCCATAAAGCCAGGATTTATGAGGGTTTGGACCAGTAAATACAGCACTCAGGAAATGTGATTAGGCTCATAAATAGAATAGTTTACCGCTGTCCTACCCTTCACCCAAAGCACCTTGCAAAAGCATATGTCCAGGGTCTTTTCCTTCTCTGTACAGCGGCAGGGTTTCATACTGCTAAAGGTTCATTGTATGTATGAAGTCTGTGAACTGCAACACCTGCATAGTTTATTCAGGTTCTACCACACATCCTATTCAACAAAATGTATTTATTATTATGTTATTTTCACCTATAATTTTTTAGCATTATGGAGAGTTATATACTGTATGAAGAGCTTCAGCATATAAAGTGAGTTGCTTATAAAATATTTGTATTTGTAATCACTGCAGACTTTCTTTTTTAATTGAAATTCTGAAGGTGACAGGTTCTTAAAGCTTTTTCATAGCAGAACCATTAAAGAAAATCCCACAATTTCCTGTTATTCTCACCTGGAAAGGTTTAAAACATAAATTTACCACTACATAAGCTCAATGATTGCTGCTTTATATAGAGACATTTCTGCTAATCAAATTTTTTTTCCTCTCTCTGTGTCCCAGGTGGAGTGGTTAAAAAACGAGGAAATAATAGACCCAGCAGAAGACAGAAACTTCTACATCACTATTGACCACAACTTGATAATCAAACAGGCGCGTCTGTCTGACACAGCCAACTATACGTGTGTTGCTAAAAACATAGTGGCCAAAAGACGAAGCACGACAGCGACTGTCATAGTCTACGGTAAGTTTGTTTGTCCGTGTCCGCATGGATGTCGTCGCCACGTGCTGTTGTAACTCTTTCTCTTGATATCTTTAATCTACCTGCATCTCACATCAGGCCAACAGCCTCCATCTATCACATGAACTTAGTTCTGCTGCTATACCATCACTTTTTTCCCGCACAAATGGTCTTGTATCCTCACATCACTCCTGACCTCACCCAGTTAAACCAACCACCCTCCACAATCACACCCTCAGTTACATTAGTACACTCAGGCTTTCCAAATGTTTGCACTCTCACCCAAGAGTCCCAGCTCTGAATGAGCTGTGCAGCTTATTCCACAGTAGCAACTGTGAAAAACAACAACAACCAAAACAACTTTAAATATCTTAGTTCAGTTGTTGGTTTACTTCCAGGCAAAGCTCTTCGGTCAATGTTTACAGTGAAGAAAAAAAGCTTTCTTTCTTTCTTTCTTTCTTTCTTTCTTTCTTTCTTTCTTTCTTTCTTTCTTTCTTTCTTTCTTTCTTTCTTTCAGTTTTACCAAATGTTTTGACACAAGACTTTAGGAAACATTTTGAGGAGGGAAAAATATACTTATATACCACACTCACAAACAGATATAAATACGCAGCGTTTCTTTCAAATGTAACATTGACTCTTTTCAGTCAGGAGGAGTGTTTCAATCAAAATAGCAGAGCATGTGTGCCTGTTTAATATAGGCAGCAGGAGATGCAGTGGTGTGACACTGATGTATCCTTACAGAAATAGATTGTTCAATCTGTGGTTCAATCTTCTCGGCTCCACAAGGGCCTGGCTGACACTGTTGACAAGGTGAAATTGTAGTGGAAAAAACACAGGAACATGAGGGGAAAATATGAAACAGCTATAGACAGAAGGGAAACAGGTGAGGAGAGACAAAGTGGAAGAAATGGTTAGAAAATCCTAATGAACCATCTGAAAAAGTCTGTGCCTTAATTAACTGATTGCTTTCTTCCTGATGATTCATTTCTAATTAGGTTTTGAGAAATAACTGGGAACTTTCCACAGAGCTGACAGAGCAGCCAATATGCTATTTCAACCCACTACATCTCTCTAGATGCTAAATTCTTTCCCTGGGTGTCCTCATGGTTCATTTCTACTTTCTCTCTTCCTGGTTCTGTCAGCTGTCTACAATTTTGTTTGCAAGTCCTGTTAACTTTTTTCCCCCCAAATATCAAAATGCATTCCTAAAGTTTTCAACCCGTTAGTACCAGGTACCCTGTGGGTGGGACGTGGCAAATGGATGTATATTTTATTCAGTCAAACTTCCAAGTGTATGACTATATGTACACATAAACTACGATTCTCAAGATTTGATGACCATTCCAGACTACAATCACAACTGTAGTGTCAGTAAATGCTTATTTCTGACTAATGGCTAATGCCATTTATCTTTGAGGCCATGCTGTACTCCAGTAGCAGATGATGCAATAAAATGCTACTATTACATCAGCAAGGGTCCAGTAAAAGTAGTTCAGTAAAATAGTTGGTCCACAAGTCTTTTATCTATATAAACACATTTTAGGTAAAAATTTAAGGATTTTAAGGGGTTAAGTAATCATACGAGACATGTTTGTCCAGCATTAAGATAAAAGATCTTTGCACATCAGCAATTTTCATTTTTGAACTAGCAAATGAAATGGGTTTTTTTTTGTTGCATTAACTGATAAATCATCTTATAACTCATCTTTGAAGAAGCTACACAGTTTGTCACTGACTGCTGGTACTGACGATTTATTTCTACATTAGATTCTCACCTTTTCAGAAGGTCCAGTAATTTGCATGATAATAACACCAAAGTAGACATGGAGGGTACATGGTTGAAACTGTGATATGGTGACTTCAAGAGGGGTCAGTTTATCATTAAAATAATGATCTCTGTTGTGGCAGTAAATGGTGGCTGGTCCACATGGACAGAGTGGTCCCCCTGCAACAGTCGCTGTGGACGAGGCTTCCAGAAACGTACCAGGAGCTGCACTAACCCCGCCCCTCTTAATGGAGGACTGCCCTGCGATGGACAGGCCATACAAAAACTGCCCTGTACCACACTGTGCACTGGTAATATTCTATTCTATTCTATTCTATTCTATTCTGTGTTCACACTGCAGTTTTTTTTCTGCTGGGCTTCTTCTTGACATTTTCTTCTTCCAGCTTCTTTCTTTCTGTATGTTTACTTTTAGGAATGTAATTAAAGCCCCAAACTTTTTTCCTTGTATTTGTCACTCCTCGGCTACTCTTTTCATCTATAGTGGATGGAGTGTGGACAGAGTGGAGCAAGTGGTCGGCCTGTGGGACAGAATGCACCCAGTGGAGGAGGAGGGAGTGCAACAACCCAGCCCCTAAAAATGGTGGAAAGGACTGCGATGGGCTGGTGCTCCAGTCTCAAAACTGCACTGATGGACTCTGCATGCAAAGTAAGTTGAGAAAAAAATGGTCTCCACACACTTTTAAATGCCATTAAGTTTAGCATTCTATCATAACCAAGAACAATGAACATATCTTTTAATGCAAATCCTTTTCAGTGTATGCTTCAGGAAACACGTGATTTCATAGGGAAATAAGTCTAACTCATAATCGACTCTGTCATGCATGGACATGAACCATAGTGAGACATGACATTCAGACATTAATTCTAACCAATAACTAACAAAAATATCAGACTTTTTTCATAAAGCTGATTATTTAAATAGTTTTCATTGCATAGACGGATGTTGAGATAAATTGAACTCTTGTTGCAGCAGTTTGGGTCAAACTTCCTTTCACATGTTCATGCTCTTCATTCTTGACTAGTTTTTGTATGTTATTTTTCTCTTTACTTATTACTTTCATCATTCCTTTCAACTCAGTTTTACTTAACACCAACTGTTCATATTTTTCTGTCCTGTCATTATTAACACATCTTTGCCTTCCCTCTCAGCTTTCCTGGTTGTCTTCCCCTCTGTGAGCTTTCTTGCTCCTCGTTCGCTTCTTTGTTTCCATTTTTTTTCTCTCTCTCTCTCGTGTATGCCTTCTTCTTCAGTGCATGTTGCTAATCATTTACAGGACGATTTCTAAATATCATTACTTACCTTACTCAACACTTTCTTCCTGCTTAGTGAAGTTGAAACACCTGTTTTATATGGGAAGTAAATTTAAAAAACTCCATGGAAAATGTGGGCTGATTCATAATGGGCCAAATATAGCAGCAGCAGTTTTTTTTTTTTTTAAATCCAAGGCAAAAGCAATTATATTTGTTGACTTGTTCCAACAGTGCTTGTTCCTCCATGTGCTCAGAATAATTGGCAGACAAAGCATGTGACATGGAGACAAAAGGGTTGTGGGGGCTTTGACAAAGTGAAGTGTAAAAATAGGATAAAAACAAAGCATTCTTTTTTCAAACATACATAACATGCTTATTTTTCTAATATATTCAGATTTTATTAGCTTTCACATAAAATGGTAGCCAGAAAGAAACTTTCCCTAAAATTTTTAATTTGTCTTTATCTTCAGAAGTTCTATAAAATAGATTTACTGTCCTAATTTAGCGCTATCGGTTGCTAATTGTTTGCTTTAGGATTATGTTAACTCAAGTAATGATCTTTCGTGTTTCAAATCATATGAGTAATTTAATACTTAAGAAAGTAAACATAACTCCTACAGAGCACTTTTCCTGATTTCAGATAAAAAATATTGTTTTATTTGTAACTCTGAAAGATGTTCTTCAGTGAATACACTGCTTAAGTGTGTCATGGCAGACTCCAGGCCTTTTCACATGTGACATACAAGCCAGGACCGGTGCACCTTTGGTACACAGGACTTCTTTGCTTCTTGACCAGGACTCCCTGGAAGAGTCAGTCTTACATTTCAAAGGCACTGACTAAATAAAGGGGTCAAGGTCGAGAGACAAAACGGTCTATGTTGGTAAAGAAGAGCTGCCATCAAAGAAGACACAGCTGGTCTCATGACACTGGGTTTTTGTGTGAAAGCACACACTGATGCAGTGCTGAGTGTGCTCTGCCAAAGGGAAAATTTGTGGATTAACAAACACATCTTTTTGTGCCAATAATAGAACAGAAAAAAAGGAATTTAAAATTTTTATAAAAACAAAGTAAAAAAATAAATGGTTTTTACTTACAATAAAATATATTTCATGCTTGTTAAGAAAACTACTTTTTTTTATTACTCTTTCAAATAATCAGTTTTTATATTTTAGGTGGAAGTTGTTGTTTATTTTAAATATCCCTAAATACTCTTAAAGCAATTGTAACAAGCTGTACCACTGAGCCATGCTTATGCCTGCTGTACTACATCTTTTATTCATTGAAAGGATCTCCTGTGCCCTGTGGGGTACGTGGTCACAAAACCTGAGATATAATATAGGGAGGTATAGATTTAAGCTCATTTCCTGTGATTGATTTCCTGTCTTTAAAATGACTGCACAGACTTGGTTTTATGTCAGCACTAATGTTTCCAGTGTTTCCTGTATCAATAACAGGAATCCATGAACCGAGTGTGCCTAGCTGTACATACTGCTATAACTACGGTTGTTAGAAGAAGTTCCTGCAAGCACAGCATTTTGTAAATAGTATATTTACAGCATATTTGAAAGGCATGAAGTACTTTGTGTACCATTTATCCATGTGGTTTATGAATGATTGCTCTTTTAAAAGATGAGCTTTCCACAGACAGAAAATATTCTGTCAGTATGGTCTGGCAGTGCTTAGTTGCTAGTGTTAAAAATAACTACTTAATTTGCAACTTTAAGGGTTTAAGGGTTTAGAATGAACCGATAAGGCTCTGTGAATTTAGAGAGGGAAGGGGTAATGTTTGAGACAGTGCTCTGTAATTGACTTTGTGCTCAGAAGCACTCTACTCATCCTCTACCCCTCTCTCACTCTCTCCTTCAACACCTCCCCCATCCTATTCATCTTTCCCACTGTCTCTTGCTGCCTTTTTCAAAAGTTATCGTGTTGGACCCTAAGAAAAATAAATCCATTTGACCTTACTTCTATTTTTCTTCGTGTTTATGTGTATATTTGAAAATGACATCCATTGTTTTTTCTCTCATATTTTGGCTAGTAGACTTTTATCTGACACATTGATCAGAATTCTTGGAAGATATTCACTCTGAGTTCCACTGGATCATCTTTGAGGATGTGACATTTTACACACTACTCCATTTCTACACATGTGCGTGAATATGCAGGCTCCGCAACAGTTCCACCAGAGCACATATAATCTGCTGCATAGTCTCTAAAGCCACAGCAACCACTAGAGACACTGGCTGTTATGTAACTTTAGCGATTGATTGAAGACTGAATTGTGTTTGTCTTTCATTATGCAAAATGATCATCAGGTATGCACACCATCAAACAGATTATAATTTTTGGGGCATTATTTCCTTCATAGCATGTCAGCTGGTTTTTGCTACTTTTCTTACTGTTTTGGCCTCATTGGGCTTTTCTTTTATTTCTACTGCCTTAGCATTGGCTCATACTAGATCATTCATGCCTCATTTTACCACCATGTTTTAATTATTGTTGTTTGTGTTATGATAATTAAAACATGATAAATACTTGTCATAGCATGTTGCTTCCACTGTCATCACTCATTCAGAAATTAGTCATTGTGACGTTTGTTAATTTAATAATTTTTGCAGTTTATTGTTGAGTCTTGTGGTAAAAAAAAAAAGTAAGAAAGCTGTGCAAAAAATGCGTTTAACCACTTAGAGCGATGGGTAATCTAATTCCTGCTAAACTTTAAATATCTGGGCAGGACTGCACAGCCAATCCACGCAGCTTAAAATAAATTCCAAATTCTACCAGTCATCTGCACCAGTGCTACTGTGTGTTTATTTGATGTATGCTTATAACCCCACTTAACCCTGCCAGTGTTTCTTTCCCTTTAGTGCTAAATCTGTGAGTTTCTATAGACAGCTGTCCTGGGAAGAAGCTTTAAGTGCACAATGTTGCTATGTTGCCTTCATCAATTATACACCATCACTTCTATTATACATCAGTACATCAGAAGTTCATCTGTGTCATAGACCTTCAGTTTGCCATGACTAAGTGGACCACTCTACATAAACCAACAGATAGGGCTTCTAAATTTAACTTGTTTATTGCTTAACAAGTTTTTTTGTTTTTTTTTCTCGCTCAAACCTCATTTTATATTCATTTGCACACAAATAAACCAGTATGGAGTAGCAGAGAAATGATGAAACACTGGCATGGTTTATATCCTGTCATGTTTGTCCCATTTTAGTTGACTTATATGTTACTATTTTGTTGTTATTGTTTTCTTCCCTCCCTTCATTCCTCCATTCATTTCTTTTCCTGTCTCAAAGGTTCATTGTTTCAGAAGTCCATTGAGACCAAAGAAAAGACTGATTTGGGAATTGCATGTAAGTTCATGTCTTTATGTTTTATCATTTTTATTTTTTTTTGTCATACAATTTCTTTTTCTGTTTGAGCATCATGTTGTTGTTTTTTTTTTGTCACCTTATGATCCATTCCTTTGATGCACAATCATTTGTGACCCTTAAGCAATTCTGAGAAGCACAGCAAACTATGAAAACAGTAGTTTAAAAAGTACAGAAAGAAGATGCACTCACTGATAAATTATTTAAGTGCTCCTGTGAAAACTAATGTAATGCAAGACATTAGCTCTACCATAAATTCTTTAATGGATTGTTGCTTATTGGACTGCATTGCACCTGAGTTTTACTGATGTTTAGTTTAACTCATTAACATGTAGTATAGATATTTGATATAAAATTGTTGTATTTGTAACAAGCTGAATGTGCAGAAGCGTCGTAAAACTATAGTGTATAGCAGAGCTGTTGTATTGCACTTACTGCATATTTTCCCTTGTATAATAGTATTAAATGTTTATCTAATCATTTTAAATTACGTTAAGAATGAAGCTCAGTGAGTATTCCATTATCGGGTATAGATGACTACATAAGTACCAGACTCATCCCACACATCATTTGCAAGAGAAGAAGAAAAAGGAAAAAAAATAATTAAAAAGCAAAAAAAAAATTGTTCATGTGTTTTGCAATTAAATTCTTAATTTGTGAGCCATCATTTGTCATTTCTGTTAATATTTTAAGATTATATTAATATCTGGAACTAAAAACTCCAATAAATCAGTTGGGCCTCTCACGTGGATGTGTCTGCTAAGCTCACTTTAGCTTATATTAACCAGTTTAACAGTAACATTATCCCAGCAAGAATTCAAGCAAATAACTCAATATGATTATGCAGCATGATTAACAACAAGACCTGCTAGCACTCTGTATTTTTGCCCACATTTACTGTAATGAGATGATCAGTCATGTTGTTAGTATTGAAACCTGAATGTTGTGCTTCACCTGTTATTCCCTTTGGATAAAAGCATATGCTGAATGATTTTCTATGTTTTGTCTACTGTCGACTGCAGCAGCAGCCTGCTGTAGGTGAATGGGCTGTGAGGGGATTGCTGATTAAGTGCGGAATACTTTTGCAGTTTTTTGTGTTGCTGTTACTATCCTGCGTGTTGTTAGTGTCTGCATTAGTTAAAATGTAGTAAGAGCAGCAGGTTGTTCATTTACTGGAAGTTCAGTGGTTTTATCCTACGTTTTGGAAGTGTTCTTATAAAAAATATAAATAAATAAAAAAGTACTGAACAAATACAGACTATTTACAGTTTTTATAGATGTATTGTTATTTAGCTTTTCTTCTTTGGCATTGTCATACCAACAAACTCAGCTGCTGCCAAGCTCATTAATTTAGATCAGTGAACAGATACGTTCAAGTGAACTACATAATATATGTCCTTAATTAAGAAATAATGGACACCCTGCAGCCAGTTAGAATCCAATCATCACCCAAACCTCTGTGAGATTAAGGTTCACATTTTAATTAAGCCGTATACAACTAGTTTTGTTTGAAAATTCCTCTATCGTCTCCTGGGAATTTAAAGAGAAGGAGTAGTTTTTGTCCCTGAAACCCATAACAATTCCACGCAGCTCTGACCTCATTATAAATGAGAGAAATTTTATGTGGTGCTATAAAAAATAAGCAGCTAAACTATGGAGCTAAATCATAGCCATAATGTCTGTCTATTCGAAAGAAATATTTCAAAGTGAAAAAATGTAAGCTGAAAATGAAAGTAACTTTTGTACTGAAAACTTTTAAAAATATAAATAAAAAGGATTTAAACAAAATCAAAATGTACCAAATGTTCATAATACATTTTCTAAATAAACTTTAATTATACATTTTCAGTATTACATATTTTTTCAAGTTTGAAATATTTTTTCTTTCAGTTTCAGATTTTTATGTTTTCAGCATCTTTCCAATAAAGGTCAAAACTTTTTTTTTTGTACAGTTTCAGATTTTTATTTTACCTTCAGACTTTTTCAGATTCCTGTTTTTCAGTTTCAAACTTTGGGCCCTGATCTGGCATGGTGGGCAGGGTTATAGGGGCTAATATGGGCGTGGAATCATGGGTGACACAACACAGGATTCTGAAGGCATTCACTCTTCAGGAAACGTGGAAATGGACCTCCAAAAACACCTCCAACGCACTATTCATATCATATAACTGACTGAGAATAGAAAAGAAAATAAGCAAGTTTGGAAATGTTTATGCAGAGAAGTTCAACACAAAATGCAGATTTAATGTAAATATATTAATTGTTGCAAGATCATCGAAGGACCTGTGCTGTTTTCAGCTGTTCCAACAGCAAAGGTTAACTGTTAATGACCTGTTAGCAGGTCCTCGAACGTCCTTACTTATGTTAATCATAAGTTTGATTCTCACAATTGTAATAATAAAATAATAACTGCCTTTCTTCTCTCTCCATTTCCTTCATGGCTAATAAAAACATCTAGCTAACACCCAGTTGGGATAATGCAAAATTTTATCATTTGACAGCTTCCTGTCTAATATCAACTAATCTGCTAAGTGATGCTGCTGTCAGCAGATGAGAGCAACAGCTAGCAACTGAAAAATGTCAGAAAGCAATGCAATAATCAACAACTCTCCACATCCATGTATTCTTTGGTCTTCTCCCTTTGTTTATGTCTCTACGTCACTCACACTGGAAAAATTAGGATGAATTCATGAAGTAGTTACTCTAAAATAAATCAACTTACCGGATTGTTCGCGCCGGCAGCATTACCTGAGAACAAAGCCATCGTTAGTGAATTGTACCGTGGGCACACCTGGGATACTTTGAAAGCATGGAAAATGTCCCCTTCTGACGTGTGGTTGGAGAAACTGCTCATAATTACCAACTATAACCCTGTGATTTGTCTGCAGTGCTGACTGAAACAGCTCTTGTACCCGAGATTTCTTAGTGGCAAATATGATATTCTCTGTCAATTAGATGACAATTTCCTGAAGGTAACTTTATATGGGGAATTTCTTTAGCCTCCTGTGTTGTTGTTGTCACATAATTTCCACGCCCCTATCTCCTGTAGCCCTGCCCACCACACCAGGTCAGGGCCAAAAGTTTGAAACTGAAAAACAGGAATCTGAAAGTGCTAAATAATAGTCTGAATGTAAAATAAAAATCTAACCCTTTATTAAAAAGATTTGAATCTGAAAACATACAATCCAAAACAGAAAAAAACAAGTATTTTAAAGTTGGAAAAAAAAATGTAATAGTGAAATTGTATAATTAAAGTTTATTTAAAAATATAAACAAAAAATAATCACATTGAAATTAAAAATTTATATAAATATATCATACATTTTGTTTTATTTTGAATATGATTATTTGTTTTTCAAAGTTCACAGTAAAAATGAGACTTTCTTTTTCAGCCTACATTTTTTAACTTTCAAATATTTCAGATTATGAATAAACATTATGGCCCTGATTTAGCTCCATATGCTGATAATCAATCATCATTGTCCTGCATTTTATTTAAACACTGGGAAAAAAAATATATCAATAACATCATATAATAAGAAAAGGCTAATCTTACAGATCATTGCACAAAACTTTATGTCCTTTATGGTAGTATTAATTTGTTTGTCTTTTGTAGCAGGTCCGCATTAACATAACCAGTCGTTAACCAGTGAAAATGCAGAATTTGAGCCAAGAGTTTGCTCTTGAAACTAAGTGGATAATTGTGACAGATTCACTTGGTGAACTTAATTCTGTCTTTCTTCCTGTCGCATAGCTGCAAATCGATTCAGCAACTGTTCACTCAATAGTCAATACATGAGTTTCCTTCATCTGTGGTTGGTTTGGAGATTAGCCAGCCAATTTTGATTCAGTGCCAAGTGTAGACAATTTGCCTCACGCTGGTTTTAAACACTCTTAAAGCTCAATATTGTACAACTATTGACATTGAACTGGCGGAAAGCCTAAATCCATTATACTTGTTTGACTTGCTTTCTTAGAAGGATAATTCACAAAGTCCCAAGATAACCTGCTATGGATCCTTTTAAAGTTATAAAGTTTGTTGAAATTTCACTTCTTCTACCTTGCTTTCTTCTCCCTCAGCCTCCCTGTCTTTCTGTCTTGCCTACTATCTGTTTCTGTCTGTATTTCTTAGTGTTACTGACACAATGAGAAAAATTTACTACGAACTGCAAGGAAGACAGATATTAAAAGGTGCAAGAAGGAGAAGATGCCTGCCATGTATTATTGCTGTCCTTTTCACTTCACTCATTGCACGATCATCTGTTTTATCTTCAAAGCAGCGAGTGTCTGTTATGTGTTCTAATGATTCTCGTTTAGAGTCCACTGATGTGGTTTCCTCATAATAAAATGTTTTGGAATATAAACTATATTACATATGGGTTTAATGATCTGCTTTATATCCAAATATTCTACTTCATACCAACAATTTCTCCATTTATATCTATATTTTTTTTTTATATGTTGTGGTTGAATTACACTACCAGTCATGAGTTTGTACACACTTTCCTATTAAATCTAGAAGTGTTATGAGGTTGGGGTGGGGGTGTTGACAGGATGGATGGATGGATGGAACATCAACAATAATTGGTTTGATAAATCTCAGCAATCTTAAAATCAGCTCTGCTCAATCATGCATTTTTTAACTCTGTAGCTGTACCAAGTAACCTAACTATTACCGTGTGAATATGAAACTTGATAATAACTTATAACAAATAAAATGTTAGGTGAAACATTGAGGTGTAATACACGCATGAGACTGAATCTCCAATACGGGATAAAAATGTTGTAAAACTGCATCTACTGTACTAAAAGGAAAGCAGCTGACCTGTTTAAAATGATACCTCGGGCTCTTTTAGATGTACAGAAATTATTGTTAAATCTCCTCCACAGGCAGAACATCATTTATTTTAAAATAAATAATTTAGAGGCAAAATGAATAAATGATTAATAACATGTGTTTTGCCTAATATTTTGAAAGTTTTTAATGTGCTGTAAGCAATTATTTATGCTCACAGTATTAGAACTAAGCTCACATTTATTTAAGCTAAATGTGTACCTCAGATAGTCCAGGATAGGACAGTAGAACCTGGTATTAATAAGATTGCAACTGTACGTCTACCAATGGTGAGGGCAAGCATTAACAGGGGGGGTTTGTGCTTCCCTACTTTTTTTCTTTTTTTTTAACTAAATGTTTGCCACAAAATATTTTCAATACGTCTTTGCCTGTCTTAAACATACATCATGTGTTCCCATTTTTAAAGTTTTGTCTATAAGAAATGCCAAATATGATATAATATGTTCTGTGGTGAGAGCATAACTCTGTTATCATTGGTATGTTTCATAGATGCAACAAAAAAAATGGGAACAAATAATGTGTGTTAACTACAGAGTAATAGTTTCTAAATATATTATTTGAAATCAGTTCTTTGCTAAGATGTTTTTTGTAGATATTACACTGGTTCATTTCTATGAGTTAGGTGTCTTTTTTCATAGGTCAGTGCCTATTGTTTAACAAATGAAAATAATAAAAACTGCCAAATACAAGGACTGGAAATGAGTGAAAAAGCAGCCAGTGTCCAAAGAGAGTGTTTGACATTGTAATATTCCTTTCAGCTGGATAACAAACGTTGCTTTGGCAGGCTTGTATTCAGCTCCAATTATACTGTATTACAGAGCTGCTACACAACAAATAAGATTTTTAAGGCTGTATAAACAGAATTTGTTGTACCAACAGTCAAACTCCCAAAGTGATTATATATATATATACATTTTTTTTTTTTTTGGCACAAATCCATTTTTTTTTCCAATCCCACCATGGAAGACAAAGATAGACTAATTTACTCAATGAGAGCTTTTTTTCATTTACTCTCTCCTTTTTATTCAGCCCTGATAGTTACTTTGAGCGAATGTGTCTGCCAGGCATGCAGTATGGGGGGTGTTACCATGTTTGTGCCAAACAAGATCAAAAAGGCAGTTGAATGAGTTTCAAGTTGTGATTGTCCACAGCTCTTTTTTGGATGCAAATCACAGAGAAGATAGAGACGGGCTAATCTGAGTTATCCTTGTTTTCCCCTTGTTTAAATCCTCTCCATGGTAGAGTGGACAGACCCGAGAATGACGAAAAGCTCAGCCAATCGATAGACAGTGATCCATGCTGAGTGAGGGTGAGCTGGGGCTTCTGTTCCGCTAGCCCATGTTTGTAATCAACTGCATGTGAGAGAGGGGGGGATTTCTGGAAATTCCTGAGCCTCCAGGTTTATGCACTTGCACACATATAAAGTTACACTGTCCCTAAAGTCCCAGATTTTATAAGATAGATTAAGCTTTGCCAGTTATTTTAGCCTTTATTTTCACATTAGTCGGTTCACACACATGGGCAGTAGCTCATTCCCAGACTTTGGTTGTTCACTTCCAGCAAACTAAATTTGTGAAAACTCTTTAGCTTTTATTACGAACAAATGTTGTGAGAAGTAATATTAATGTGCATCATTCTTGATAAACACCAAGAAATAAAAACAACCTCCAAGTATCAAAAAATTTACAGAAAATAAATAAATTTATTTATTTGAAAATTCATTTTCCCAAGAACGCTAGCAAAATATTTACGGATGGATGCATGCCAAATTTGACAGTAATGGCAAAACCATTTGACCAGTTAAATATGTACAAAGACACAAATATATGTGATTAGAAACATCCGAGCTGAGTAAAAGGAGGCAGCAAAGAACTGCATCACATTTGAGCTGTTTTAGAAACTCTGATAGATTGTTGCCCTTGGGAGCTCTGTGACGGTGATCTTTAAAGTATTTCTTCAGTCATGTTTCCCTCAGCTCAGTGAGCATTACTTAGGGCATGGTTGAAAAAAAAGAAAAGTATTTTTCAAAACACTTTTTTTCCTTACTGCAGTTGAAAATATCATAAGGTCAAACAAAGGTATGAAGGAGAATGAGTGGGAACCTATGCAAAGACAGATGTGGTGCAAAGATAATCTGATTGCTCTTGTATTAAACTGGGATGTGGCTCTAGTGCAACAACAAAAGATTGTCAGAGTTTTCAGTTTTTGTTTTTTTTACCATGTTGTTTCATAAAAGCAATGACAACCCAGTGAAAATGTTGCTTTATAATCTAACAATGACGAACCATAGAAAATGCAACAAATGTTTTTTATATTCTTGATAAAGGGGTAGTGCACCCAAAAAATGTGTTTTTTGACCTGTAAACAACACAGTGTTACTTAATTGAGATGAAAACCACATATATACTGTTGATTTCTGTTTTTGTTTTGTTTTTTATTGTAGAAACGAAATTTTGTGAATAAAAAATGGCTTATAACGCCCCTACAGGGTAAAACCAGGTTATGTTTTTCGTGACATGGAGAGGTTATCTACGTCACGAGAAAATAATAAAAAAAAACACAGCCCCTCCCTCCAGATGCAAACAGATGGGTCCTTGCATAGCAGGCATAGAAAACCACGCCCACCAACGCATATGAAGGGATGTGAATTTATATGGTGTAGATTAGCTAGTTTCAGACTTCTATTCTTTCACAGAGTTTATGATTAAATATTCCTGAAATGGGACTAATTTGTGATTTTGATTGGTGTAAAAGTAACACCGGACTTTATTCTTTACCTGCTAATCCTCATCTGGCAACGGCAACTTAGAGCAGCACTTCCTGCAGCTGCCACAACCTGCTGCAAGTCGCCACAGCTTTGCAGAGCTGCTGACAGGTTAACAGTGTTAACGGCTAAGACTGATACGGTTCAGGACCACATTGTTTTTGTATAGCTGAGGAGATTCTGGAGGGGAAAAGTCTTCCACCTCATAGAGCGCTCTGTGGCGCAGGTGCTTTGTGAATCTCGCTTTGCATCTTGCTAGCTGCTGTGTCAATCATTTCTGCCTGTGCGTCCCAACCGCCCATTCTCTGTTCGCTGATCACCCAACACCTCCCACCCCATCCCTTGCAGTTTCAGGCATTTTTCAAATTCAGCAGTGGGTGGAGTTACGCAAAAAGTAGGGGGTGTAGTTACACTTTAAGAATGGTTTCATACAGCCAGCTTTATTTGTTAGACTGCATTAAAAATTATTGTTACTTTAAATTTTGCTACCAGAAATTGTGGGATGGAATTTGACTCTTCCTTTCATAAAGGGTTGTCTTGATGATGGTCAATAATATACTATAACACCTACTTGCCTTACCCTTACCCTAACCTGAGCTTCACACATTCACACAAACACTCACAAATATACGCTTGCAAGTGTGAATAAATCTGCAGGAAAAAAAAAGAAAAAAGACGTGTAGAGCTATGTGTGATAGTGTGAATATGTGTGTGCATGAGGGTGTGAAGGTGTGTGTGTGCATATCCTGACCTTTAATACAGAACAATCCAATCCAGCTTTATTAATAAAGCACAAAAACAAACACCGAATAGGACCAAATTGTACAGAAAAAATAAAATAAAAGCTACAAATAACAATCATGAGAGCAGACAAATTAAATTAAATTAAATTAAATTAAATTAAATTAAATTAAATTAAATTAAATTAAATTAAATTAAATTAAATTA
>JBAMHW010000012.1:15284108-15315429 GCA_037177495.1 Rhadinocentrus ornatus | reverse complement strand
AAATTAAATTAAATTAAATTAAATTAAATTAAATTAAATTAAATTAAATTAAATTAAATTAAATTAAATTAAATTACCCTATATCACAGCATAACAACATAAAAAACTAAAACAATAACTCATAAATTAATAAGATCAACATCTTACTCAGTATTAAAAGCCAAAAAGAAATTCTGGATTTTGAGGAGAGATTTAACATCTGACAATGAAGAGACTTTTTTAATGTGAATGGGAAGATCATTCCACACTTTAGGTGCTGAAACAGAGAAAACGTGATCCCCTCTGAGCTTCTACTTGGTTTCTGGCTCCCTCAGAAGCTCCTGATCAGCTGACCTGAGGGAGCGAGTAGGTGAATAAGGCTGCAGAAGCTTAGCAAGGTAAGGTGGAGCAAGGCCATGAAGGGACTTACAAGCAAATAAATGAATTTTAAAATGAGCTGTAAAAAGAACTGGCAGAAAGTGAAGAGAGGCTAAAATAGGAAGAAATGTGCTCATATATTCTAGATCCAGTTCTGAGACGGGGAGCCGCATTTTCCATTGTTGGATATTGGCAGAGGAGGATGCGCTAACTCTTATGTAAAGTGAATTACAGCAATCCAGTCGGGTTAAAGCAAACACATGGATTACCATCTCAAACTTTTTCCTACAAAGAAAAGGTTTTATTTTACTTGCATTCTGCTATATAGTGAGCTGTCTGGTAGCACTTGCTGGGCCATCACAGATGGGATGTTTGAATGTTTCCTCTCTTCCCTGGTGATTTATTCTTTATTCAATTCCTCTCTCGTGTGTTCACTGAAAAGCACATATTTTTCATCTAAATTCAATTTAGCTGGCCTTGCTAGCAAGTGCTTTTAACATGAAAGTGCTTGTCAGGTACACAGGAGGAAAGGCTCAGGAAATAGTCAACTGACATATAAAAATTAACACATACGTGTGTATGTGTGCGTGTTTGTTTTTGCATTCATTGTTTCAATGTTTTCACATGAAATACACTGTAAGTGTGCCTCAGCCAAACCTGTGACATCTTTCTTATCCAGTAGTCAAACTGTGGACTTTCCTTGTTCTATTGCTGCTGATTTGATCCTTCTAACTTCTCAGAGCACGCTAAGATACACACAGGTCGAAACACATTATGTATTCATCTGGATTTGGACACAAGTGCATGTGCATACTCAGGCCCTTTTTCAGGCTACATCTTGTCAGAAGTATGCACCCTTTTATGAAAGGCTGTCATGCAATGAAAGAACATCAGAAATATAGAACAGTCAGTTTTCAGCCTAAGCAGCACTTTGCTTTTTATCTGGAGGTACTATAAAATTTTTAAAGGAAAGAAATGGACAAAGAGCAGAGAAATGTCTGTGTTACTTAAGAAAACTACTGTCTCTCAGATAATCGTTCTCCTAATTTTGCAATTGTCAGTGTCAATGTTACTGAGCTGTAAAACTTGCAGAAGAACGTCATGTGTGAGCTGAAAAATAATAAATGTTTATTATTATTTCTGACATTAATTTGCTTTAAGCAAGAAAAAATTCTCATTTCTAATAATACTTGTTGCATAACAATGGTTTTTACAGTAAATCTATAACACATAATAAGATCAATATAAATAAATTACCTGTGCAATATTGTTTTCCAGTTAGCTTCTTTAATAACGTGGGAGTGTTTGTCATATTGTGATGTTTACTTGTGAGATGGAAACTAAAAATGGAAATCTTTGGAGTTAAAGCAAAGCAAAGCCAGGAGAAAATAAAAGACAGAAAAAAGTGAGAATTTTAAGGAATAAAAATAAATAAATTGGTATCCAGCAGTTATATGTAGGTTATTCCAGGTAGAAAGAAGCTCTAATGGGACTTGTTGTTTCATTTGTCTGCAACTCAAACGGATGGAGACAGAGGGAGTTGCAAAGTCTGGTGTGAGCTATGAAAGGAGAACAGGATCTAAGAGAAATGGGATATAAAATGATAGACACTGAAGAAAGGCTTTTTAAGTCTCCTGGTATAAAATAAGTAATAGTATACACATTCACACACACACGTGCACACACATTTTGAGAGCGCAGCATGATGTAGCCTAGTTAATGTACGTTAAGTGTCCCAAAACAGACTGTAGAAAAATGTGAGGAATAGTACATTTGAAAGTATTTTTTCATGTGGATGTTTAACATTGTTCTCACTCTAAAGGTATAGACCTTCAAGTACTAGAAACAAGGTAAAAATCCCTAAACAGATTAAGTTAATGAAGATCATAATTAAGATTGGTGAATTGTTACCCTTTTTTTTCAAAGACTGATAACAGGATTACTTTGTACGGCTCTAGGGGGCATCAAATGGCAAATAGGATGAGGGGAAAATGGTGACAAAACCCATTTGAGTTTAGATTTGAAGATCTCTAGGTAGTCCTTCAAGTTAGATCTGATGAGTGTGATTTTATTTGCACCTTAGCTGCATTTAAGAGCAAAGTATAAGCCTCATCTCCCCAGAGACAATAGAAGTGGTTCATAGCTCCCTCAAGTGGTAGATGAGTAACTAACAAGACGAGTGACCTCTCTTCAGTGATTGTGTTCTTCATTCTTGGGTATATGTGAGCGGGCATGCTTGTGCGCTTCATCAAAGGATTTTCTCATGCATAATCAAGTTAATGCTTTCTCAACTTGTTCTGAAGCGACAACAACAAATGAGTCAGGCTGTTTGTTGCTAAAAGCCTGTTATCAGCCTCTCAACTTTAAGGGTGGATTAAAAGGCGGATTCCTATACTTTTCTGTCCTCTTAATAACTGCAGACAAATCCCCTCCCACCGGTTACAGCAACATGATTTTATGAGCATTCCTTCAAGACTCAAAAAACTTTTACATGCCCTTTCATGTAAAATATTAAGGCTTGTTTGTTTTGCTGCTTTGAAGTTGAAGTGCATTTCTTCCATTTTTTTGGCCCATTTCTCTCTTCTTCACTGATATCGCCTCTCTTTTTTTTCTTCCCTCTACTCCCGATTCATTGTGCTCTACTTATTTCTGAACTCCGTGGTTCCTTTCTACTTTCTTCACATCTTCTTCCCTAACTTATCTGTTCCAGTTAAGTTGCTCAGTGTCTACTTTTTTAGACTCCTCTCCACTGACTGGCTTTCCCTCCGATTACTCTTACATCTTCATCCCCAGTCTTCCTAAATGAACTTATTTTATCCATTTCTCATTCCTCCTCCCACCTTATCCTTAAGTGTGGATCATACTTTTTAATGTCCACATTATCCACATTTTAAAATTTCAGCTCCTTCTTCTGTTTTAAAATATGCATCGTGAATGAGGATTCCACCTTTGTTCTCATGGAAACAGCATTAAAATCCCTGCTAAATTGAAAAAGGATGTTAGGAGCCCTGTAAAATAATTAACAGCCTTATTAAGTTTTAAGAGTTGGTGCCGTTCCTTTTGTTTTATGAAAGGTGTCTCTGTTCCATTGTATCTATTTCTGGACAAATTATCATATACCTAAAGCTAGAGGGCTCTTTGAAAGTTTTATTTGAAATGGAACCTATTGTGTGTCCTTTGTGTCTGAATGATGATCTGATGTGAATGTGAACATGTTCAACACAAATTAAAGGAGAGAGAGCCATAAAAAGTCTTGCTTTACTCTCTCCTTGTGCAGCGCTGTTCCATGGGATTTAACATCCCTGTAGCTGTTTATTGCTGCTTTTATTTCTGCTGTACATCTCACCTTCAAAGGATCTTTTGGTTCTTGTTTCATGTTCATTGTAAGTTAATCTCTCTAACATCTGCAAGCCTTTCTCTCTGTGCCCTCCAGCTGCCCCTAGTACTGATGATGTGGCACTCTACGTGGGCATCGTCATCGCAGTGATTATGTGCCTGGTCATCTCCATTATTGTGGCCCTCTTTGTGTATCGCAAAGCCCACCGCGACTTTGACTCGGACATCATCGACACCTCAGCGCTGAACGGAGGCTTCCAGTCTGTCAATATCAAGACGGCCAGATCAGGTAATGAATGTTTTATAGTTTGACTTTAATCCTAGGTAGAAATGAGGGCTTGAGTTACTTTAGTTATCTAGGTTGGCATTTTTTTGTTTATTTGCTTTGGTACTACAACATCTCAAAATAAACACAATACTTATTATAGAATGAGCTCTGAAGTATAAAAAAAAAGCAAATGACAGTTTTGACAAATTAACACAAGTATGTCACATGCAATGATTTGCTCATCACTTTCCTCATCACTGTGGATTCAATCTGTAATTCAGGACATGATAGGCTGTAGACACTTCACTGTTCTTTAGGTGGGAAGCTCAGTGAAACAAACAGCAATCTCAGGGATGATGTTAAAGAAGGACTATGGTTGTTTTTTTTAACCTTTTTTACCTTCAGTTTGGTTTCACAATTTTTGCAAATCCATTAAAGAACTTAAACTTGGCAAACTGTACAAACATCTTGTCATCATGACCTCCAAAAGTCCTCCGCAGGTCATGATGAAGTTGGACTTTGGTTGGATGAGTATGGAACATCAGCATGTTGTCAAAGAATTAGGTAGACTTGCATCATTGTTTAAGTCAGTGGTAAAAACAGATGAATAGATTTAATGCAATGATGCTTTTATGGTAATGCACACATTTGTGTTGCTCTGGTACAGTATGCTCTGTTCCTGCTTCTCTTTGCAGTAACCTAAGACTATACTACTACTAAGAAAACTTTGTATTTATTTGAACTTCTTTTTGTTTTTTCTCGTTAACTTTTTGACAAGCCACCAAACCATTAAGATGTGCAAGAGCCCTCAATTTTTTTCTGAAGAATTCTTTTTACTGTTTGACGATTGACATTAAGTGTCTGATTCTTCCCCTTTAAAAAAGAACTCTTTGGATTCAGTTTGTCCAGATTTAGGCTTTACTGTGCAGACAAGATGCAGATTGTCAGATATAAAGTTTTACAGTTGAATACAGACTAACAGATGTGACCATGCTTCTATGTAAATAACTCTACCTGTCTCATCCACTTCAAGGCATTTTTGCCATTGTCATGTTTTTTCTTTCCTAAGCTCCATACCGTCAGTCTCTGAGGGTTTGGATTAAACTGTCTCTTCCAGAGACTGATCTCCTTCATCAAGGAGTTTCCCTCTGTCACTCCCCCTAAGTATCTCACTCCTTTTTCCTTCTGCTTCCCAACTGCACATTCAGGGCAATCAAATTTCCCGTTTATCAGCCTCCTCTCCTCTTCATCCTACACTCAGTCTCTGCCTTCATTTAACTGTGTTTCCATCTCTACTGTCTCAGTGACTCCAGCCATTGCAGAAACTCCCTTAGTGTTTGTCTTCCTGTTGTTGTCCTACACTGTGTGCTGTCATCTTGTCCTTTCTGCACACATCCACACAAATCTAATTGCAAATTTAATTATGACTTTGATATTATTTATTTTTAATTTGTTAAATGGACTATTTAATTTTCTGAATTTTAAGTGGAAAAGGAAACAAAACCATTAAAAAATATGGTAAAATATGCTATCATGAAAACTATAGTTTATATCCATACGGAAACAGACATGCACATCAGCACTCCCTTGAATGTAAATTACACACTTCACTGCAATGGTATTGATTTTAATTATCTAAACATGTTGTTACTCAGAGTCTGAGTTTGGAAGTCATGTGTTTACTGAAAACAGAGCAAAACCAGCTGTCAGCATGTTTAAAAGAACAATCAGGACAGAATGAGGTTTGGCATTGTCTTGCTGAAATTAGGAAGGCCTTCCCTGAAAGAAGAACAATCAGCATCTGTTGCTTGTGCGGGTTCATATATTGTTCAGCATTAAAGATGCCGTCATAGATGTGCAGATTACAAAATGCACTGGCTGATTTGTTGTTGTCTAGCTTACTTTTTATGTTTTTAAATAGACAGTTCAAAATGAGCATGTATAGAAAACAAAGAGGCGAGAAATGGGAATAGTTGTCACTGTTGAAACAAACACAAACCCTGAATCATTTGTAAATGTTTCAGGGTTTGTGTTTATGTGGCAAGTTGTAGCTTTATGATTGAAATTCAAAATAAATTACACAGTCAAAACAAGGATGTGAGGCCACTGGAGGTAAAATGCAAATTGGTAAACAGCAAGCTGTAAATAATAGTATGTATTCAAAGGTTAACATCTTTCATGTGTAAAGATTAGTGGACATTTTTTCCATAAAGCATTAGGATGCTCATCACTCTGCATTGAGGGACCATCTCTCACTACTATTAATGAAGAACTATGTCCTTGCATATCTCTCTGTCTCCTTCTCCCTGTGGTTTTCTGTTAGTTGTTAATTAAATTTCAGCGGGGAAGATTTGGCAGGAATACCCGCTGACTTTAAGGGTAAACAGTGTGGTGATAGAAAAAGGAAAAATGTGATAGATGACAGGTGTGTACGTGTGTCTGTGTGTTGTGTTGGTGATAATGAGTGATTTTAAAATTAGAATAGATTGTCTCTCAGAGAAAACAACGGGATTTCAGGCTCAATGCCCAACAATATTGAGTCTGTTGTGAACAAAGCTGGATTTGTTCTCAGTAGGTAACTGGCCTTACAATCAAAGCAAACCACTTGAAAATGCATTGAGTAATGCTGACTTTAATTATGGATAGGCCTTCTACCTCTGTAGAGTGTTTGCATTATAAGATGTAGCTGCACTGTATTAAATATGGAGTATTAATGTGAACAAATCCGAAGTCTGGCCAAAATTCTTACCTTAACTGGTGTTACTTTGTGAGAAAAAAAAAGGGCAGAAACACATTCTTACTCAATTTTGATTAATTCAACCCTACACTATAGCTTGTTTCTCTTTCTTTTTCCTTTTTTCCAGTTCCAAGCATCACATCCATACACCGAAACACTGTGAGCTGTGTATAAATCTTTCAAAGTTTAGCAGGTCTTTGTTTTACATCTATAATTCACAGAAAAGCTTTTAATTCACATTATTTCATTCAGTATTGTATAGTTTGGTTTACCATCTTAGTTTGATCAAGAATTTTCTTTTTCCAGAGTCTGGATTCCCATGTCCCCTTCACGAAATGCATGTTATCAATCCCAAATAAATCTCAAATAACTGTTTCCAATAAGAGAGAGTTACTTATGTCAGCTTTGGTGTTGTTAGGTTCTCCCCTAAAAGTAAAATGCCTGCAACTGAAATGGGTTGGAACAAGATAGGCTCTAAAGTCTTGACTGAGTACCTGAGCATGATTCAGGGCTATGTGGAGCGTACTAAATTTGGAAAAGTTAATGAACTACGTAAAACGTGGCTGCAGTATCTGTCCAGTTCCCTCAAAGAAGCAAGGCTAACATTGTGGCAGATGGCACTTCAAACTGTTTTTTTGGCTGCAAAAAGTACAAAATATGTATTTTCTAAGTAGATGCAGTGCTTATTTATTTATATATTTTTATATATTGACCCTTTCCATCCCTGTTTCTGATTAATCAAGCTGCATACAGTTGTAGCACAGGGTTTTTGTCAGTGGGCATGTTTTTGAACACGCTACTTTCTTCCTGACCAATCCTCTTTATCTTTTTAGCGGATCTACTGACAGCTCCCCCTGACTTGACAAATGCTGCTGCGATGTACCGTGGTCCAGTTTATGCCCTTCACGATGTGTCTGATAAAATCCCAATGACCAACTCTCCTCTGTTGGACCCTCTCCCTAACTTGAAGATCAAAGTGTACAACTCATCTGGTCTGGTCACACCACAGGATGACCTAGGAGGAGATATCACATCTAAACTGTCTCCTAAGGTAATCTTACAGCAGCATGAACTGAAAATGCAGATATTTTTCATCTCCATTTATTTATTTTATTTATTTTTTTTGTAACACATCATGTTTACCGTGGGATATTCCTTCATTCTGCAAAAGCATGAAGAGCAAGACTAAAGCACACAGCTACTCAAGTCAAACAACAGATCAAACACTTTTTACATGCAACGTAGTGGCCCAGTTTCCTCCCTATGACTGTTAACGACATGGCATGCATACCACCAGAGCCAGTTGTCACAAACGCAGATGAAACCCCTCAGTTTCATCACAGCTCTTGTCCTGAGGCAGTGTGAAAGCTGAGCTCCCCATCTTTGAGCTCTGCAGATAGGGGGCACCTTTTGATGATTTTATCTGTTATTATAGGTTGTTTTTTTTTTATTGTTACCCTTTTGAACTTCTACTGTGTCAAATGACTGACCTTGCCTCACACTTTGTTTTAGTGTCATCAGGTTGCTGTCATTGACACACTGATTTACATGTAATCTCCTGAACATTAAGCCTGTCATCTACACCTCACAGCAAACAGTTTGATGAAGACATAAAAAACAGGTCAGGTTTTATTGTTGTTTTTTTTTACAATTGCCCTCAGGTAGTTAAAAGTCTAATGCAAATCTACTGTTTTCTCATAGACGGCCGGCTTTGCCCTACAGCATCCTTGTGGCAGTTTGGTTAGGGGTTAGAACAATGACAGACAAAAAGAGAGTATCTAGAAAAATATGGTAAAATTATAGTGCAGATGGGAGCATTAAGATAGTAAAATAAAACTTTAGTAACCTGCAACCTAAAATTGACCTTACATAGTTAGTTCTGTGGACTTGCATGAACTTCCTGTGTCAGTAGAACACAACTCCGCAGAACTTGGCATCAGCTCTTTCAGAAGAAGTTTTTTCCTTCAGCCTACACTATATTGATTTTCTGCATATGAATGTTTGCATCATTCAGCATTCATTAAGTGTGGGTGCAGCTCACTTTTATGCATAAGTGGATAGTGGTGACTTACATTAAAGGTCAAATAAAAAAGTTAACACAAAAGTAATGTGTGAAGTATTTCAGGCAAGTCATATCCTGTACCTCCTACGTGTACTCTCTTCTTGTCATCACTCTGACTCTTGTCCTTTCCCTTTTTTCTAGGTTACTCAGTCTCTGTTGGAAAATAGTGACACCATGAATCTTCGTAATCAAAGCTTGGCTCGGACTCGAGATCCTTCCTGTACAGCACATGGATCGTTCAACAGTCAGGGAGGACATCTTATCGTGCCCAACTCCGGTACAAGCCCAAGCCAGCTTATCATATGTTACACTGATTTTTTGTAATTATACTGTAACTGTAAGGAATGTTTGGCAAGATCACAAAAGGTTTTTTTCTTTTATTATTTTGATTTTAAAGGTCCCATATTGTGCAAAATTACCTTTCTAAAGGTTTTCTAACAGTCATTTGT
The DNA here is from genome assembly GCA_037177495.1 of Rhadinocentrus ornatus. NCBI lineage: Eukaryota > Metazoa > Chordata > Actinopteri > Atheriniformes > Melanotaeniidae > Rhadinocentrus > Rhadinocentrus ornatus. The sequence goes on along the minus strand of JBAMHW010000012.1, from coordinate 15,306,220 downwards.
GTCCTCATAGTCTGTGTATGAGGCCCAAAAATTCTGTAACCTCTCTTACTTGCTTCCTAGACTTTTTAGCGTGCTTAAATGGGGAGTCTGAGGTCTTTCCCTTTGTGACTTCACGAAGGGACATAACCACTCCCCGCGGTAGTGGATATTGTCACTGTCCCGCCCCCCTGGCTAGCTGAGACTGCCCTCTAAAATCAAGGAGGGTGCCAGTAAAAGCCAGATCTTGTCCCAGATAGGGCAGTGGAGTGTGTGTGGACAGGAGACAACTCATGAACTTTAAAGGTTCAGACATAGAAACAGCCACTTTTGGAATTGCTGAAACTAAAGACCAAGGCTAAATTTAGGGTAATACAATTCAAAATCAATGTTGTTGGACCATTGACACCCATATAAAATTGTTAAAACAAATGTATAATATGGGACCTTTAAAGTTCATATTCTTAAGCTGAAATTGAAAAAGTAGAAAAGAAAAATATACATCATTGCCAAGTGAAAAGTAAATACATCCCTGCTTAAGTTTCACATTTAGGTATGTATTATATAGGTATGTACTGGATTAAGTGCCAATGATTGAAAACTCCAGGGAGTAACATGTGGAATCTGTCTTATTTCCAACTCTGACGAGTCTCTATTATCTTTGCACTTGAAGTGTGTGGTCTCATTATGCCACAACCTAATCAAATGATTGAGTCTGTTGAAGCATGAGTGAAGTAGGATATTTAAAAACAATTAATCTGTTAGTTAGTTAATTGAGTTTTAGAGTTTTATGTAAAACAAACAAAAAAAAATAGAAAAGAAGAACTCAAAGACTACAAACATGTGACAAAGGGGATCTACAGGCTAATCTTGCAACAGTAGGTGTCAGAGTACTGTGACTACATTGAGAAAGAGCTTGCATACTTTAATTTGCATGGGAGGCATGCTAGAAATACCATTTGCTGACCAAATATAACTGAGAAAAACAGCTGTTTGCCAAAGGACATCGCTAATGGAATAATGTAGTCGAATGAATCAAAGGTACTGATGTTTGGTCACACCAAAAGCACTTTTGTTTGGTTCAGACCTGTTTTATATGCAGCATATAATGCAGAAAACACAAGTGTCTTTAGCAAAATAACCTCCTCCTAACAGTAGAGCATGGTAGTGGAAATATTATGGATAAGAGTTGCTTACTTCAGGGACTGGGTAGCTTGCCGGTATTTAGCTATTCAGCTGTGAATTCTGCATGCTTGAAGAAAATGTGAGGGCATCTGTCCGAAGTCAAGCTGAACTGGCAGTGGACCTTTTAGGATGTTTCCTTGCACACTGGAAAATCCACCAAGAAACAGTTTAAAAGAATAAATGGAAATTTAAAGCATAAATTTGAATCCACCTTTGTTGTTATGGGGGGGATTTGAAAAGCCCAGTACACTTAAGACATAAAACTTTAAGAAGGGTTATGTTATGATTTCGAAGCAGGGCAGGCAAAACCTGTTTTTGACTTGATGATAAGTCAAAAAGATACTTGATAATTTAAGAGGTTTTTCATGAGATGCCCTCAAGAAATGGTTGTTCAAAACTGAATCATGATGATAAAGTGATAATGGGTTGCAGAGTCAATAATTCAGTTGTGCATGGTGAAATGAATAAATTCAGTGAATCTCATTATTTCTGCCTCCATCCTCGTTGCAGGTGTGAGCTTGTTGGTTCCAGCAGGAGCTGTCCCTCAGGGTCGGGTGTATGAGATGTGTTTGACTGTGCACAGGAAGGACAGCTTGAGGTAAGCTCTGTGTCTTTTTCTCAAAATATTTCATCTTTCCTCTTACTTGTCTTCTGTTGTTGCCATTTTTTCCTCATTTACGCATCTGGCTCTGTTTGTTTTGGTTCTCTGATTTCCTCTCTCAGTATTTCTTTATCTTTCTCCTTGTGGTTTCTCACACCTGTTTGTTAGGTTCCGTGGGGAGTATTCCACAGTGTGACACTGGTTTATGAAGTACAGAATAAGATGAATCATTTATTATTTATAGTGTATCCACATACACCTTCTTTTGGTGAGTCATTCAGCAGAGGTCAGATGATACCACAAATCATATATTAATACCAACATTAGAATGAAGTTGAGTGGATTAAAAATTTATATTCTACATAGTCATAACTGCTTCATTAGCATCATAATCTGCACAGTAATCTAAAGAATTAATTCAGACTATAATCAGTTTTCCAAAGTTTAGCTCCTGGACTATTAACCAAATGCATATAGCATCCATTATTTTGAAACATGTGAACCTGATGTTGTCTGTTGTGCGTTTACGTCGTGCCAAGCTTTAGAGACAACAGAACGAACAGCGAGCATTTGTAAGCATATGCACAGAGTTTGCTATTTGCACAATAACTAACAGATTAGTGGCTACTTTGGGGGTTACTGTAATAATGTTACTTGTAGTTTAATATTTTACTTCTAACTGTGAACATGTGTGAGGAAGAAATCTGTGTTGGACAAAAGAAAGAAAAGGAGGAAAATTCTACACCTCAGGTTATTGTGAATATTATTATTAAATCGACAGCGTACATAGCTTCTTTTTAAATCTTTTTCATTTCATTGATGTTCATTAAACAGAGTAGAGACAACCTCATCTGCATGGCCAGGAGTAAATGATAAACATGTATTTAGTAATACAACCTTCATTCATTCTGGTTTCATCCACAATCATTGTGATCAATTAGAATTAGGCCCCATGCTTCTTGCTATGGTATTTGTCTTCTGTCCTCTTGATCTCATTCAATACCTGGCAAGAAAAATTTAGCCAGCAACACTAACGTTCCACAGCCACGCTTCACATGCCAGAATAGTATGCTTCAGCTTATTGAGGTGTCAATTCTTAACACAAAAATCTCAAATCATTTATTTTCTTTATAGACACAATAAAACATGCACAGCATAAACAATCAATACAGGACAGGTTGACCTCTGCAGAAAGTCAAAAGGTGCAACACTTTGAGCCATACTTCAGCTTCTCCTGCCCATGTGAAGCTATGAGTCAATAATGAGCTACAGCAGCTGAATTGATAATACTATGAAAGATAAGTGACCCCAGACACAAAAAAAATTATTTCTGGAAGATGAAGGAAAATGTTTTGCTGCTTTCTTTTTTAAGCATTGTCTAAGGTTTGTAATTTTGCTTTAGATTTGCTAATGAAAGAAAGCTACTAAATAATAGATACAAATGGAATTCAATATGCAGTTTTACATTTTCCTCTGTGAAAGAGGGAAGGCTGTTCTGTTGCTGCAGTGCAACATACATGTATTAGTTAGCAAGTGTTTGAGGTTCCAATGCCCTGATGTACCATAAAAAGCAAGACAGTCTGTGATCTATGATCATTTTCTTCTGCCTGTGAGCTACAAACTACTGACTCCAGCTGGGGCGAACTACACTAATCATTCCCTGACTGAATTTGTGCAGCTCTGATCTGTTCTGTTCTTTGATTTTCCCATCTATGCAGAGGTAATCTATCCTGCTCTCACCAAACTCTGACATGTTGAAATGTCTGTAACTGTATCGCTTCTTATTAACAATAGACAATTATATTTGACAGTCCAAATGAATTCATGCATTTCTTTCTTTCTTTCTTTTTTTTTTATGGACTGCAACGTTTATTATGTTCATGTGTTATTAAGTGAGAGTGAATTTAGGCAGCATTAGTGCATGAAGGATAGAAAATCATACAAACACTGCAGACAGCTGCACAAGAAAGCTCTAAATCAGGGAAATGCAACCTTATGTACTGATTGTTTCACACCAATTATTTTTCTAAGCTACAAATGAAGACATCCACACTTCTGCACACCACAAAACCCTGTGGGAAGCTGCCGTATGGGCAGATTTTATACAAGGCTTCGTTCTGCTGATGTGTGCAACACAGAGGTGCACATGCACAGAGAGCAAAGAGGAAGATGGACACAGATATTTGAACTGATGTCTGCTTTTTTATCACCCTCACACTTGCATGCTGTTATTGGCATAATATGTACACATCCTCTGTCCAAAATCTTCAACCTAAAAACATGTTGAATAAAACTGATCATAATAAACCAAGAAAATAAAGGCAGAGGGCATGATTTGTGTGTTGAAGTGCATCACCAAACACTTTTAGTGACCGCACAGGTCAACTACGCTGCTTTTTACAAGTAAAGCCCACACTAACTTGTTAAATATTACAGGTTTCCTTTCACCCGTTTCCATCTTTTTACTTTGTTTTTACCTATCTTTTCCAGACCCCCGGTTGAAGATATCCAGACAGTGCTGAGCCCAGTGGTGAGTTGTGGGCCTCCAGGAGCCCTTCTGACCAGACCGGTGATCCTCACCATCCACCACTGTGCAGACAATGTCCAGGAAGACTGGCTCATACAGCTCAAGAACCAGTTGGCTATGGGAGAGTGGGAGGTGAGTGTTTGTGTGTACTGTGTAATCTACAGAGAAAATAGTTTTCCCATTATTAAAAATGTTTTTTTTTTCACAAGATTTAATACTATGAGTGTTACACTTAAACCAGAAATATTTAAAACTCAACAAAACTACAAACATTCTCATTTAAATTATTCTTACATGGTTATGGATACAATGCTCACACATCTTATGTGTGCACATGCAGAAGAATAACCTGGATTACACAGTTATACTATATATGCACTGAGGGAGGGAGAGGAAAAGGACGAAAAGAAGAGAAAATGTGGTAAATAGAAAATGCCTATGGGCTAGTAGACAAGCAGGGGGTTGACGACTCCTATCAGAGGCAATTTGTTATGCTCCTGCCATCCTCCTCTTCTCTCATCTCTCTTCTTATGTTTCTATCCTTCCTTTTTCACTAGCCTTCTTCCTCCCTCCTCCCATGTCTCTCAGCATGAAGTCTCTACCTCAGCAATCTTTTCCGCATGTGTGTATGACTGCAACTGTATGTGTGAATACATGTGCGTATCCTTGTGTGTGGGTGTGGGTGATAAGGCTGTCTTGCAGCATCGCTGTGTCAACAAGGCCCCCGTATGCTGTCTTCTGTTGCTTATCACAGCTCAACACAATGTCTCTGCACAATTAGCCATGCATAAGAGTCAGCGTGTGTGTGTCTTAGTGTGTGTATGGATGAGAGAGAGATGCACAGAAGGGGTTCGGCTCAGAGTGAATAAAGACAAGAAAAATGAAAAGTGGAATTTCATCATGAGGTCGATTTGTTTTCCTCTCATTGCAGTAGAACATCCATTCCCCATCAGAAAGTTTTCCCCAAAACAGGGAGAGGGAGGTAATTGAATTCCACCTCATATCAGGGGGGAGCAGCCACGGTTGTGATTACCAGTAATAACAGATTCAGACCATATTGCTTTCCTACCTCTGTTCTGAGATTGTTTCATCTCACTTGTAGGCACAGAATTCCACATGAGCTGTTATTTAGAACTCAATATTTGTTTCATATATGTGCATGCAGAGCACCCATTATACAGTGTGTTGGTTTCCAAACCCATAGACACGTGATAACTCTCACACTTACAGCTAATTAAAGATGCAGTAGTCTGATAAGAAGGAAGCCAGTGAGCCCCTGAACCCAAAGGGCTGCATAGATTTACAATAACCCAGGCTGTTAAAAGCTGCAGAAATGACATGATCAACAGCCAGCAGGTTATCACAGAGGGATCGGACAGGCTTCATAGACAAAGTCTTTAAACAAGTGGTATTATTCTGTTAATGAACACATTGATTTACTTTTAAAAGTCATAAACAGCTGGATACAAGAAAAACATTCCTAGTATGTTAGATGAAACTTTCTGTGCATGCCTTTCTAAAATGAATTACTATTATTTGAAACAAAAAACTTTTTAAATTCTGTATGGTTAACAGTGACATTGAAAACTACATGTTTACATCAATGAAATGCATTTGACATAAACCGCAAACTTGCTTGCTGGTTGTTTACATTAGTGGAAATCACTCCAAATGCAAACCCAGTTGTGTTATGTTAACAGACAGAATGTGGCTAAACGCACACACACAAATAAAGCTGGCATTCAAACAACAGGCAAGTTTTATCAATAGCTGTCTGTATAGTCAAACAAGCTCCAGCACTAAACAAAGGAGAGAAAAACATTTTTACTGTTGCTCCCTTTGTAAAATCACAATAATATAAATGTCCACAGTTTTTTCATCAGCAGATCACGTGTTATCTCAGGATCAACACTGTTTATCACTGATGTTGTAAAATATTTTTCTTGGTTTTTATGTTAATTTGCTGTAGATGTTGCAGAATAGAGTCCTTCCAAAAATGATTCTGCCTTTAAATGCACAGAGAGGTTTGAGATTGAAGGGATGCTGAGCTTATTTTGTCCAGCAGCAAATGATGACAAGGTGACATCAATATGCCAGTCTTAGCTGCCTATCTTTGACCTAGAATAACTGTTTATAGAAATAATTGACTCTTTGTGTGTGTGTTGGTTGCAATAGGATGTGGTTGTCGTTGGAGAGGAAAACTTCACCACCCCCTGCTATGTGCAGATGGACTCGGAGGCATGTCACATTCTGACAGAGACGCTGGGGACTTACTGTCTGGTGGGGCAGTCACTCGGCAAAGCAGCCGCTAAGAGGCTCAAATTGGCAGTTTTTGGGCCTGTTTCATGCCCAACTTTGGACTATCACATCAGGGTCTACTGTCTGGATGACACTCAAGATGCACTTAAGGTAAAGTATTGAAACTGAATAAATGAAGCTGGAGACTTTTTTGTTCAGATTCATGTTAAGGCATTGTTCTTGTCATTTGTATGTCCTCAAATGAGTTCTGTATATAAGACAGTGTTTATAAACACAGTCTCTGCATGTATTGAAGCTGTATGCACAGTTTCAATGCCTTGAATTACAGTGAGGGTGTTTAATTATTTGGGTCGAGTGTATTGCTGTGGTCTTTAGTCCAGTGAGGGATTTTCTTCTCACTCGTACTACCCATATTCAAATTCTTCCATGTTAATTTGCATTTGAAAAAATATATATTAGGGCTTGAACAGATAGGGTTGTATGTAGTCATAAACAGAAGTTTCTTCACCTCTAGTCTTCTGGAGATGCACTGAGGAGCAGTAAACAAAACAGGGTCAAGCAATGTCAATGTAGAGATGCATTAGAATTTAAACAATTCAAAGCACTAGAGCAACCATCTGATACAGGAGATTAACATTGGTAATTTATGTGCACAGTGATAAGTCCAGTGTTAGCATTGCACACAACTTTGCACATGATCACACACACCAATTCAAATTATTTTAACTTAAAAGGGAAGTTCAAAGGTGAACGATGGAGACTTTGTGGATCACCATAGTTTTTGCTGTGTATTTGAGGCAGAGCTGCCATGTAGTAGGTTGAGAGAAGGCGTGGAAAACTTTTAAGGGGGTAAAGGGCATCAGATAAAATAAAAATTTGAATTTTGTTTATATGCAATCTTTTCAGGAAGCTGTAAAAAAAATGAAAAGTCATGATACTATTTAAAATGTAAAAAAAGTCAGAAATTTATGTTTTGCTAAACTCTTAGACCAATATTTTATTCATTATGAATCACAGGTCAAAAATAAGACATTTTACTTTCATGAAAACCTAAGCTCAATTTGAATTTGATGGCAGAGATATGCCTCAAAAACAAGAACAATGGCAACCAAACGCTGGGAAAAGTAAGTGCTACCAAAAGGAAATAGCTGGAGGAATATGTTGTAACTAACTGGGTTACCTGGCATCAAGTTAGTAACATGATTGTAAAAAAAAAAAGAGGTTCAGCAATCTGTAAAAAAATTAATAAACCTAATAAATCTACACAGAGCAATTACAATCTAAAATTCCTCATCGTAATAACTTTCTGGATAGTATGAGGTTGTTGCAAATCTGAATAGTAGGGTAGATTTTTTTTTAATTTTCAAGGAAAGGTCTTGCATATTTCAGCAAGACAATTTTAAACAGCATTCTGCATAAATTAACACAGCATGGCATCATAGTGAAAGAGCCCAGCTGCCAACCTGCAGTCCAGACTGTTCACCAAGTGAAAACACTTGATGTACTATGAAACGCAGAATACGACTAAGGAGACCTTGATCGTTGAGGAGCTAGAATATTATAATAGACAAGAATAAGACAGCATCCCTCTAGTTAAGGTCCAGAATTGGTTTCCTTGGTTCCCAGATGTTCACAGGTTGCTACACAGTATAAACACGACCCTATTCCTAGTTGTTTCAACAGTGTTGCTGCCCTAAAATTCAAGATAAGCTACTATTTTTAAAGAAATGGTGAAATGTCTCACTTTCAACATTTAATATATTTTCTATGTTAGATTTATCAATATTTGTTTGAGATTTGAAAATCATTACAGTTTGTTCATATTAACATAATAGACAACTGCAGTTTTATATCACTAGTATCCATACATTTGTTTATCATTATACACACTGGTGTTTCTGAAGGGTGGTCTTCTGGCAGGGAATTAGTTGATAAACAGAAGTCATTTTTAAGAGGATGATGAAGAATCCCCAGAGGAGTGTGTGTGCAAAACATAACTGAAGCAACTGAAGCTGTAAATAGTAAAACATGCCGCTTTCTTTTCTTTGCAGAAAATGTCTTTTGAAACACATAACTTGTATATAAAAACACATTTTAAATCTAAGATGCTAAGTTAACACAATTACATAATCATTATGTTGATTTTTTGTACAATCTAGTGTAAGCTTTTAGCTTTAGCATTTTATCCTAATATAAAGGAGGTGACCACCCCCCCCCCCAAAAAAGGAGGTGATTTAAACAGCAAATATTTAATTGTCTTAACAGTCATAAGTCTCTTTTTCAGTATAAAATCTCAGCATGTAATAAGATTAATTAAGGTCATCCAATACTGTCAACAATTTAATTTTAGTGTCTTAAAGGTGCAAGATGAGGTTATTTATTTATTTATTGTTCATGCTGAGTGAAAACAACTATGCAGATGTGTGATATCTTGGCAAAAACAGTCATGTGTTTCAAGTGTTCTATGGTTCATTGTGTAGAGTAATTATGCAAGATAAAGGCCCTCTGCAGTTGCTTATGCATGAAAAATAAATGGTTCAGTGAGCAAGATTAAGTAGGGCCCAAGATGCAGAAGAATACTAAAGTGGTTTTCTTCATGCGGGGTTCTGTGTAGGAGGTTCTTCAGATGGAGACCCAAATGGGAGGGAAGCTTCTGGATGAGCCAAAGACTCTGAACTTCAAAGACAGCACACATAATCTGAGACTGTCAATTCACGATGTGCCACACACACACTGGAAGAGCAAACTCATCGCAAAATATCAGGTAAGAAGGATAAACACTGAGTCATTTTGCACAATTTACACAGATTTAGCAAAAATGACTTTTTACCAGCTGTGTTTTAATGTTTTACTGTATGTCCAATTTTTTATGCGCTCTAGGAGATCCCATTCTACCAGGTGTGGAGTGGAAGTCAGAGAACTCTTCACTGTACTTTTACCCTGGAGAGACTAAGTTCAGCCACCACAGAGATGAGCTGCAAACTGTGTGTGCGGCAGGTAGAAGGAGAAGGACAAATCTTTCAGCTCAGCAACACGCTGGAGGAGGTAAGCTTCTAGATATTAGCATGCAAACACCCAAAAACTTACTACCCTCATGCTGATTGCACAGAATGTAAGAGAAAACTAAAGAAGACAAACTAGTCAAGAGCAGAATAAAGTGATACATACTAAAAGCAACTCAGTAGAAAAAGGGGAATTCCTTCTGACTTCTAAAGTCTCCATTTCTATGTTCCTCTGTGGCAAAAAGTCAGGGTTCTTGTGATGGTTTTGTGATACTGTACAATCGTTCATATTACAGCTGGAGGTCACATAACACCTGATTTTGGTCAGAAATGTAAACACAAAGTCACAAAATGTGTGTGCACCTCAGACAATTTCTTTAACCATTAATCTCACAGACACACAGAGCAGTCTCTTCTCCACCATGTAATGGAGTACATATATATATATATATATATATATAAAGCAAATATAGGTTAGCATTCATGCTTAGACTCAAGGGTGCACATGATTTTCTTTTTACATTTGCAAGTAGCCTACTTTTTCTTGTTTCTTTAATCTGTAATTATTGGCTGCATTTCTTTAAATCTCAAATGTTTTGCCACCAACTGAGTATTGAATTGGGTGCAGCGACTTTCTTTTAAACAAAGCTTATTAGTTCTTATATTCAACTTACCTTTGAAGTGTAAGTCTCAAAAGCCGCGCTTGTGATATGGGGGCACAAGGAAGTATCTACAAGCTGCTTGCATATGTGCAATGGAGCCAAATATGGTCCTGGGAGCATGGGTCTGTCGCAAACACATGCTCAAACCTGCTTTCTTGTTTTGCATGTTCAACACACATCTGCTTGTGAGTTTGACTTGTCGAAATACACAGAACTTCAATCGAGTAGGTCTGCTGGTTGGTACAGTAATTGAAGCTTTCTCTATAGTCGACTAGATGTGGTTAAATTGTCTTTTTGCAACTTCTGACAACTAATCTCAGGTTGGTGTTGTGGTCACAAAAATAACTATTTTGTTAACTTGCAATTCCATTTATAATCTAGTCAGTTACTAAAATCTTACTAGTCATTAACTAATAATCTGTAAACATTTAACCACCCAGTGGTGTTAAATAATGGAATGTAAAGGAGGTTTAAAGTCACAGATGTCCCTTTGGATCAGTCAGTCCGTCTCCAGCTGCAGCAAGCATTCTGCTGTAAATTGGGGCTAAGTAGATGCAGTAAATAGTAATCATTCACATCAGCAGTGGCAGTTGTTGTTTCCCTCTGCCAAGCCACATTCATTAGTCTGCGGCCTCCTTTCAGCCCAGGAGTGGCAGATTAATGGGATGAATGTTTAGAAAGAGATGGAGATCGACAGTGAGACAAGAGAAAGGGTGCTTGGGAACACATTTTTTTATGTTTCCTGCACTTTGTATTAATTAGGTGATTTGTGTGTAAATGGTAACAGAAGAGAAATATGTTTTGTCTTCCCCAAAAGGTTTTAGATATCTTTCCAATTTACATATAAACAGTGCAATTACCTCATAGTATACTATGGTGTTTTTAGTATTAAAAAAACCTTAAGAGAATTTCTTCTTATCTTCACAGGAGGTCCATTGCATAGACACATCCCTGATGGACCCTGCCAGCAATATCACAACCTTAACAGGGCCTAATGCCTTCCGTATTCCTTTATCCATCAGACAGAAGTTGTGTGGCAGTCTGGATGCGCCGCAGACCAGAGGCAATGACTGGAGGATGCTGGCTCACAAACTCAACCTTGACAGGTAACACTTGCATCTTTATTTTGTCTGCTTTCCTTTAGTATTTTGTCTAATTTAGACAATTTAGTGAGCATACACTCTTAGATGGGATGAGACACAGGTCACACTCTTTAATAACTCAGGAAAAAGTGAGTCAGTGTGGATTTAACAGTGACTTATGACCCATATAATGCATTTAAATCAGTGGACTCAAACTTACATAATAACAAATACTAATATCAAAGATGCATAATCTTATTGGCAATTAAATCATATCCATTGCATGTGATGTACTTTTGCTTTAGATGTGGAAAGATAACCTTTTTCTTCATTTTGAACACATTTTTGCATCATGAACCTGCTTCCCTGCTGAGTCCCTGCAGAGAAAATGAAATACTGATACCATAATGACGGTGTTATTGTACAACTTGTGCTTTTATTTAACTCAAAGGTAACACTCTTAGTCTTGCTATGCATAGTTGTTCATCTTCATGATGCAGTGTAATGGTTCATTTACTAACAGCAGCTACTGAATCAGAGACAGCTATTGGGAAGATTATTAGGCATGAGTGCACATCATCTTCTCAACATGTAGTCATCCCATGATGTGCCTTGACTCGTTTATTATTATGTGAGCTGTTAGCCATATTGTTGTTCACTTCCACAGTTCAGCCAAGAGGTTTTCATAAAAAAGTCCATAATAGAGTTATGTTACAAATAAATAAAATCTTTTAACTTCTCTGCTCTTTTATCTGCCACATCACATCTGTTTGACTTCAAAGTAAGAATGGTACATCACTGTCACAGCGATTCCTCCTCACATAACTTCCTCATGTGTTTAAATCAACAATGGAACTTCAATTCTACTCACTTTCACAAAAAAGCATTCATACAGTAAAGTTTTTCTGCTTCAGTGTACCGACACAACTCTTAAGAAGTGGTGTAAAGTCACTGATGCATGAAGATGAGACTTTCCCTATCAGAAACTGCAGCAAGAAGACATCAGACGCAAACAGCAAGTTAAGAAAGAAACAAAGTATATAAAGCATCAATGAATTAGTTAATTAGCAACTATGGATGAGGAGAAATCTAAAAAGAGAAAAGAAAAATGTAGAAAGAGGACCTGGCAACGAAGAGCACAGATGTGATGGAGCATGGCTTTGCAGCAGAGTGTGCCAACAGTACAATCACAGGATTTCAGAAGAATGGAAAAGTCTGCTTTCCTTTTCATTTTCCCATGGGACTGAAAACTGGTGGCTTTTGGACTTCAAAGCAGCATTAAGATCTTTGTCAGATGGCATAGTGTTAAACATTATCTTTGCATTCATTATGGTTGGGACTCCTAATGACTGTTGCTAATCCCTGTTGAATAATTGTGACATTTTATATCTAAATACATTTTTTCTTCTGATTTGTTTTAAAAAAATTATTAAAATAGCAAAATTTCTAAAAAAAAAAGTTTCACCTGACATATTTAATTATTATATAATGTTTTTATAATATTTTGATATGTTGTTAAAAACTTACTGAAGGATGTTTAAAGTTCCTCTTCTGCTTCTGGTTTGTTGGTTAGTTTTCTGTATATTTCCACAAACCAAAGCTCAGACTTTGTCAGTTTTAAACAGAAGAAGAATATCACCTTTTTTGTATTTTATTGCAACTTTTCTTTCCTTTATGTCCATAAAAAATGCTTTCCTTCCTCTTTTTTTCCTTTGTGAGGTTAATCTTAATGTGTCATCTTATCACAGCCTCCTCGTCTGTATTAGAGTTGGCACCACCTAAAAATGAACACCCAGATTAATTTACTATTAATGTTATTAAATTACATTACTTCCAAATTTTTATGTTGTTTAATATTCACCATTCATTTTGACCTTTCTTCCCTCCTTGATTGTTTATACAGGTACCTGAACTACTTTGCCACCAAGTCCAGCCCAACAGGTGTAATCCTGGATCTCTGGGAGGCCCAACACTTCCCTGATGGAGACCTGAATGAACTGGCTGCTGTGCTGGAAGAAATGGGTCGCCATGACAGCAACCTTGCCTCCATGACATCGGAACACTGACAAATCACCGTAGTTTGTTGCTATGACAATGACAGAACTCTGGAGATGAATACATGTATATTCTCGGTGTTCGGTACTGCAACTAGAGAAATGAACCAGTCAGATGTGAGCAATGGAAAATCCGTCACCATGGTGATTACCAGGGTAATCATGCTAACACAGTAATGAAGAAAATGAGAGGCAGTGAAGCTGAAGCCTGAACTAGGTGTATATCTTTGTGCGTGTATTTCCAAGATGTTTAGATAACAGGAAAGAAAACCATACCTATCAGGTGCAAACTAAATATACACACGCCTAAAAGAAACATAAAAAAAGAGTGAAAAACACTTGTATAGTAACATCGGTTATTTTCATGCTGTTACTTCAATACTGAACAAACAAGCAAAGAAAAATAGAAACACAGGTACTGACCTTGAACAGCTATGTAAGAATGGAACAGAATCATAAAGGGAGAGAAGGTAAACTAATTACAGAAGAGAAAGAGAAGGTAGATTGAGGATAAACAAAGAGTGAGGTTGACTCTTTAGAAAGATGACAGCAAACAAAGAGAGCAGTTAAACTGATTAGAAAAGAGAGGAAGGACATAATCATAAAATGATGGAAGCAGCGGCAGGTGATCATCTGGATGGAAAACAGATAATGAGAAGGGAGACAAAGAAGTGACCCTCTTCTTGCGAGCCTTGGCTGTACGTGTTTGTCAGTACAGTTTGTTGTCTTTATCGTTTCTTAGGGAACGCTCTATGTATTCCGCTGTCCATATTTGTGGATCATTTCCTGAAACCGAATTTGCTACACAGAAGAAATGCATCAAGGATCCTGACCAGAAACAACCCTGAGATAGCATTTTTCCCCTTTTAGCTTATTGTAAGGACTGTTTAAGTTTTGTAAAGGTTACAGAGTAGGGGTTTGTGGCTTTCTAGTCAGACACTTAAACATTTCCAGGTCCCTTATGATGTCAATGCATTTCATTTTCTCAAAAGAAGCCAATCCAAAGATTGCAACTTAGATTTTTTTTTCTTCTATTTTATCAACATATGGTCGGGATAAACTTTATAAATGTGTACAAATAAAAATCAGACAATGAACCCAAATAATTTTTTTTATAAGAAGTAAATCAAGCATTATTAAGTTGTCTGTAGTGATGCTGCTGCTGACGAGATCGGTGGGGAGACAGGGTGGTTGGTTACCTAGAGCCAAATATTCTGTAGTATCTTAACCACACTACTGGTGATTGTTTCTGGACAGGGTCAAACTTTGAGAAACGGGACATGTAAGTGATTTTAAACCCAGTTCGATACAAATTTCTCTATTATTATTATGTGATAGTAAATCTAAGAACACCCAATATTATTCATTATTGCTTAACAGAACTAACATGATGATTTTGTCAGTCATATTTTTTGGTTACTAATTAATATCCATGTAATGTTTCCTCCTCAGTATCCCTTCATCACAGGATGTCAGCCATGTTATCAGGCGATACTGTGACTTTGCTGGTCACTGGCACCATCCAGTGGCCTTTAAAGAATCACAGCATTTGATATTTTTTTTTTTTTTCTTTTTTTTTTATCTGACATGTAAATACATGAGTATCACATTCATTCTAACATCATTGTATTAATACAATTTTTTGTTCGGTGATCATTATTATTTACGTTATGTTTTTATTTAGTTTTTTGTTGTCATTTTGATAAGTCTTGGTGTGGACTGCGTAGGTGGTAACGTATCCGTTACTTTTCCTCTTTCTCAATTTACTATCAGCAACTAACATTCCAACACATGGTCTAACCGCTGAAAAAGTTGCAAATTAGAGGTTACGATCAACATAAACTAAAAGGGCCTATGTAAAATGAAGTGTAATATATTTTTGTTTAGCAGAAGATAGTAAAACAAGGCTGGCTTTTAAATGTTTGCATTGACTTGGTTCAACAGTGTCTGATGTTAAAGGCGAACTACGGTTCACCGTTAAAGAAAAAGAGCTTTATTTTTAGTGGCTTTTGAATAGATGTCAGATCCCCCATGAGGGACGTTGATGCTATTCATCATGAAAATGACATAAACGCTCAGCTCAATGGAAATACATGTAAATTACTGAATCATTGGAGTTTGGATATTTTTCTTCTGAAGTATGGAGAGACGCCATATGTAACTGAACATCAGGTATGCATGGAAAAGTTAGAGGAGGATATTGCTACAAAAGTTAAAAAAAAAAAAAAGGAGGGAGAGAGAGAGAGAGAATAAAGTGATACAGGTTGAGTTGAAGACTAGTAGTAAAGGTCAGATCTCTAACCTGGATGTGGTTGTCCACACAGGAGGAAACCTTCACACATTGATTTTCCATATTGATTTCTCTTAGCCACTCAGAAATGTGCAACTACAAGATCCAGACCTCCTGTACTGGTGCAAACCCAGATGTGGAGCACACAAAAGCTTCAGAGGGGTTATCCATATCAGAAGAGTTGTGAAAGACATTTGAATGTTCTCCAATGTAACTTGAAATGTCAAGTTTGAGAGAATCAAAAACTGAACTCATCAATTCATCCATTCAAAATGTTTTACAGTAAAACATACCAACTTAAACTGTTTGATCATCAATATCTCTTGCAGATTAATAGCTTAATTCAGAGTTGCACAGGAGATCGTGTTAACTGATTAAACATAATCAAATAGAAATGGACTTCAGCTAAACTTTGATCTTAAGTTTACATTTTCCCTGCAGTTTGGAGTTTTTGTTACTGGTATTAAAGGAAGTTTTCTTATGATGAAAGTACATGCAGGCCTCCTGAGGATGATCCTTCATGATGTGAAAATGAAAAAAACGAAGTAGTGTTACGATATCAAAGTTGATATCAGATATTTTCTATCAGTATGTACAGTTGTGTACTGTTGGCTATATTTGGCAAATTTTAAGAATATTAAAAAGCAGTACAGTTAGATAATAGTTTTTATGTTTTTTTCTATGTTTTTTTTTTTTTTTTCCTGTTTTGTAAAAGCAGTGTCTACTATGCAAACTTGGCATTGGTTGTCATGATAGAAGTCTATAACTAGAGCTGTCCTTGTAAGTGCATTTTTATTTTATTATCATAAGTGATTTGATTTGATTAGTGTGGGATAGTGTTGGTCCATTTTAGTTCATTCTGGCACGCTTCAAGAGTTTTGCTCTGTTTTGCTGACTGCTTGCCTCTCTATCTCCTCTAATTGTTTTCTGTACAAAGTGTAAGAAAGAATTTTTAAGACAATTAATAAATTATATTTATAAGCAATGCTGAAAATGTGTTGTGCCTTGAGTGACTTTTTTGAAAATTAAAACTTGTGAAACTAAAGAAATTTCTTATGGTTTACACTGCATGCATACTAGCTTAATTTCAGGAAGGTGGACAGAAATGTAAATTACACACTATGTGTATTCATAAATGCATGTTCCAGACTCAGAAGTAGTTGGATAAACTTGCCTGAGGGCAAAGAAATTGATATACTGAATTTTCTAATGTTTTTACCGTTTTAGGTCTAGCCAAAAGAACTACCTATTTTTTTCCCCTTTGGTTTTAATCAAGGAAAATATGGACAATACGCTTTAAAAGTAAGACAAACTGCTCAGTGAAAATTATTTACACCTTATTCAGCCTCTACAAACTGCTGAATAACCATGTGGATAAGTGAAACACGTTATTATAGGAATGTTCAACCTGTTACTGAAGAAAAACGCTTTTTTCCTGACCAGCGACTACAGCAGGTACAGATTAACAACCAAAAGATAAAACATCACCATAAATTTGTCCCATTAAAGCCTCCTTTAGTGACAAGCACCTTGGAATTGATGGCAAGAGACTAAATCTGAAAGTGACTGAGCTGAGATAAAGTTTATCAAAAATACCAACGTGATACTCATGAAAACCTGAAAGTCATTTTATGCCATCCAGGGGAAGGTTTATTGCCACTCTTTGAATCTCAGTAAACTACTGTAGAAGATGTATAAAACCTGTCAAATAACACAATTAAATGTACTTTGACTTACCTATAGACCTGTTTTATAGAAAAGAATTTTCTTTTAGAGGACCACTTAAATGTGAACATTTGAACTAAACAAAGAAACAGATAGAAGCCAAACATTTCCACTTGATTTAATGATGGGAAACAATAACCTTTTAAAGTTTCTGAGATAATTGTTGCAGTGTAACAGTTTGCAGTCAGCTGATGGGAACAATACCGAATGTTCGATATGAAAGTCTGCTTTCAATCCTGCCTAAAATACAAAACCATTCATTATTGGCCTCATCTGGAACCCCCTGACTTAGTCCACGTATCTCTAATAAATGGCTATATCACCAAACCAGAAGCAACCAGTAGAGTTGACGTAAAACTCGCCTTTGTGCAGTTACAATAATTTGCCTGCAGGGGGCGCACTCTTTCAATCACTAGATTAGCGTCAAGTTGTACAGTTTTATTACAGAGCAGGAAAACACACAAGGCCTTAGAGCCTCAATCCAGACTTCACTTAAACATATAAACTTTATTTTTTCCACATACAGTTATAGAATTTGAGTTTTACATGGAAAATACAATTTTGCAACTTTAATTAGCCTATCACATCTCACATACAAATTTAGCTTCTCTTCAGTGTCTACAAATGTTATCACCAGAAAAAAGAAATTTACAGTAAAGCCTCAAAATACTTCTGTCACATAGTGTCAATTCTTGTAATCAAAAGTAGTCAATTTAAGAGACAAAAATGTGTTTAATCCAATAATAATATAAAGCCAGTAGTGGGGAGATAAGTGTTTAGAAAGGAGGTGTTCTGCTGCAGCAACAAAAGTGCCTTGAAGCACATCCTTTAAGTTCTATCAATCAGACCTTCATCTACAGGTAGAGTAGCTTTCACAGAAAGCACAGTTATACTTTTCCACACACTGGTCAGTAGCCTGTTTGAGTGTCTCTGCAGCTATAACGTCAAGTCAAACTCATTTTCTTCCTCCGACACCTTTGGAACTCGTGTGCAGGAACCTAGCTGGGTTTTAGAGTCCTCATACTAATCTGAAATGATGATGTTTCATCTTCTTTGATGGACCATTCAGAACCACATAAGACATGACTCAAGTACTTGCGTTGCAGAGTTCTGGGAATTTGGAGTTCAGAGTTTGTGATCATGCAGTCTCCTAAGATGTTTCTCCTCCTGTTTCCTAGCAATGAAGGCTTGCAGGACCTGGACCAGAGCCAGCGTGATCATCAGTGCCCTTTCTATGCACAGCTGGCGATGCCAGCTCACAGCTTTATATCCTGTGATTCTGACATTTTAGCAAGTGTCTTTTTGACCCGTAGAGCTGTGAGGCGGCAGGCCGGGTTGTGGGCCCAACATTCTGTCATCAGCTTCCCCATCTGTCTCAAACACTGAAGAGACACAGACTTGTGTTACACAGGTCTTTTATTTGTGCATGTACCACACAGCATATTTTAAAATATTTTACCTCATCACTGGTCCATCGGTTTGGAAATGATGGTCGTAGTTTCTTGATGCAGACCACCTCTCTCATGTCTTCATAAGAAGGGTCCGTAGGAACTAACTCATGGTACGGCAACTGGTACTCTTCAAGAATTCCTGCGGGAAGTAAGTTAAAAAATAAATTTAAAAAAATATATGTTTTTAGTTTGTATCACTAAAAAATCAATATCTGATTTTAAAAATAATAACTTGTTCATTTTTACCTCCTGATACACAACGCCGAGCAATCTCCCAAAGGATGAGGCCAAAGCTGTACATGTCGGCCATTATATATGACTGAAAATGGCTTCTGTTCAAAGTCTCATCCAGAACCTCTGGAGGCATGTAGCGCTTCGTACCAACTCGTGTGTTGGGAGGGATGTCTACCTCATTTGTGTCGCTGCAGAGATGGAAATCAAATTAATTTCCTTAAATGAACAATGACTATGACTTGGACATAACTTTACTCTTGACAATTAATTCTAAGAGAATATTTTCCTTACCTGATGAACTTAACAGCCAGACCCAGATCAGCGATACAGCAGGTCCCGTTTCTTTTCACCAGTATGTTCTTACTCTTCAGATCCCTGTGAGCAATAGCAGGTTTCCCCTGGGTGCCAAAGATCTCAGTGTGGAGGTGGCAGAGTCCCGACACAGAGGAGTAGGCCAGACGCAGCATTGCTTTATTGTCCAGGGTGGTTGATTTGAGGTAGTCATACAAAGATCCATTTTCATGGTAGTCAGTGATTAGATAGAGCTGGGTCCAAGAGCCAGTTCCTTTGATATCTGCAGCTATGAAACCTGTGAGGAGGGATAGAGGAAAGCAGGGAGTCACCGGCTGAATTCAAAAGCAATTAAAATCGTTCACACAATAAAAGATTTTACTGCTGTTTTAACTGCATTTTTTAAAATTGGCATTTTATCTGAAGCCATTTTCACTAAAATGTAGAAGAAACTTCACAGCTTGTGTGCTTCCAGATAATTTATATAAGTATAGATCTAAATTTCTGTCTGAAATGTGAAAAGTGATCAGTCAGTGAACCCATATTTACTACAAACTAGAACAAAGAGTTTAATCTCACTTCCTTCAGAATGTGTTTTTGTCTTATTTTTTTCACTATAACTTTCATTTTAGAATACATTAGCATTTGCTAAGATAAAGGGGTGAGATCATTCATGTTCAATATTGTAGATGCCGTTTTTTTCCATTCTATTCTATTCTACAGTCATTTGATAGACGCTTTTATCCAAATCGACTGATCGAGTAAGAACAACATAAGCAAGTATTCAAACAGGATGAGACATTATAATTTAGTAGTCAGACTGCTGTGAGTCCAGTTGGACCCAGGGTTGTCATGTAGTGCTAGAGGCAGTGCTTTTTTTTTTTTTTTTTTTAGGTTCTTTGTTTAAATACAAGATCATGATTTCATCACACAATATCATCTTGGGCATAAGTGCACACAGCTTATTCAGTACTGATTTGAGCCAAAGAGCTGGACTCATTCTGAAAAGTAGAAGAGTTAAGCTAAGTGCGGAAATGCTCCTTAAACAGGTGAGTCTTTAGTTTGCTGTTAAAAGTGGTTTTTAAAAGTGATTTTGTAGATCATTTCCACCACCGGGGAACAGCAGAGGAATAGAGTCTAGCTACTGATTTTACACCACGTTGTGGTAGGAGCACTAGGCATCTTTTACTAACAGAGCATAACTGTCGAGTTTAAATTATAACATAGAATATTGATGGTGGAAGACAACCGTATACACTGTAGCATCTTGCTTATATGGTAGAGTACTAAGGAGAGTTATTTTATTCCACATCTCAATTACTAAGCATCGTGTGGCATTTATTTTTGCAAGCTCTGCAATATGTTGTTGAAAATTTCAGAATTTGCTGTGGTGAATGGACTCTTGGTTATAATTGATCTGTTTTGGCGCCGGCTACAGTGTCTACAGTGTGCTGCAGCATAATGGACACATTCCAACTCCGACTATGGCATGTTTTTAATCTTTCTTGGTTGTTTATTTGGCTTTTGTTTGTGTTGTCTCTACTTCTTGCTAAAAACCAATTTACCTCATCATTCACCTATAGGTTCTCTGTTTATTTTTTAACATCTTTTTGGGGACAAGGCATGGAAATTAGCTTTGGGCTATAATCCAGCATGTTTGCATTCATAAGCTTATGACATTGCATTGTCCCATCTAAAAGAGAATAAAATAAAAATAATTAACTTATTATACAATTAACCTTGGGCCAAACTAAGTAATTCATCCTTTTAAATCAGATTTTAAGAATGGTAGTTATTACCATATCATATTATATTATTGTCACCAATAAGCTTTTTATTTTTTTTATCATGTGTTTTTTTGTCAAATCTAACCTATATTTTTGCAAGACGGCTTTAAGTGCGTAGCTGATTTTTTTTCTTCTGTTTTTAAAAGAAAAGAAACAGGAAAAAGTTGGACAGTTTGATAGAAATGTGTAAAGCTGCTAGACAGGTTAGAATTAAGAGGAATACAGATGATACAGATAAGTCAAAGAAAAACTGAACTCACCCAATATATTCTCATGTCTCATCAAGACAGTCTGGTAAATTTCAGTCTCTCTGAACCAACTGGCTTCCTCAGTGGTGAAAAAAACTTTAACAGCCACCTTTTCTCCCCTCCACCTGCCCATCCACACCTCTCCATACCTCCCCTTGCCAATCTGCTTCACCATCTGAATTTGCTTGGCAATTGTTCTCTGGACCTAAGGAGAAGAAAAACAAGGCACATAATGCTTCAATAAGAGCTGACCTCTGAGCATGCTTTGTTCCAATCAATGTCTGACTCTAAAACAGCAAAATCAGGAAAAGTTTTCAATGTGCCCTTCATTAGTTTTCCATAATAAAAAAAAGGCCTAAAACCCATTCATCCATCCATTGTCCACTGTCTTAACCAGAGTCGGGTCACGGGGCGCCTAAGCAGGAAAACCCAGACTTCCCTCTCCCCGGTCACATTCACCAGCTCATCCGGGGGGATCCCGAGGCGTTCCCAGCCCATCCAGTGGTCATGGGTCTTCTCCAGGGCGTGGCTCGTGGCATCCTGACCAGATGCTTGAGCCACCTCATCTGGCTCCTCTCGATGCGGAGAAGCAGCAACTCTACTCTAAGCCCTTCCTGGATCACCGAGCTTCTCACCCTATCCCTAAGGGAGAGCCCGGCCCCCCTGCAGAGAAAACTCATTTCGGCCGCTTGTATTCGCAATCTTGTTCTTTCGGTCACTACCCACAGCTCGTGACCA
>JBAMHW010000012.1:15252905-15284008 GCA_037177495.1 Rhadinocentrus ornatus | reverse complement strand
ATGAATGAATGAATGAATGAATGAATGAATGAATGAATGAATGAATGAATGAATGAATGAATGAATGAATGAATGTTTAACAGGACCAAAGGCAAAAACTCTTTTGGAAACAAGCGTTCAGGTGCAATGATGGTATCTCACCAATAGAGGGAGCCCTGAGCCTGAGCCAGAGCTTTGGGATTGTTCTATGAGATCTTTCAGAGACTCTCCAGGTGGAATATAAGTCTCATCCTGTTCTAGACCAATGCTGTACCGAGGACGAGACTCCTGACGCTTGTACCTGTAAAACAGCATTATTTTTCAAAGAAGTAATCTCAGGCTCTGACAGTAAAGTGCACAATCCAAAAAGAACGTCAGGAGAAGTGCAGGAGGTGTGATCTCAATTTTGATATTTAATTACCTGAAGTAGCAGAACATAATAATGACAACCAATATAATGCTGCACACAGTGACTGAAATCAACAATGCCACATGGTGGATCTTTCCATCGACGTAGACTAGAGAGTGAAGGATGAAGAGAAAAAAAAAAGAAAATCAATATGACAAAATCATTGCACAACATTGATTGGCTATACTTTAATTATGTACAATAATGTGATAAAGGCACAGCAACTGGAAATTCTGACAGAAATGCATAGATTGATTTTCTGCTTGAGAAAGCTGAGCTAAAAAAAAAGCAAGAAACAAAAGCACCAGTGTTAAATTTCTGATCATCTCAAAATAAAAAAGAAAATTCAAGAATTTTACATTATACCAATAAATGCAGTTATCTTTATAAGTCACACTGTACTGGAGTGCAGTAAATCATGTACAAATCATATTTCACTCATCAATTTTTCATTTTCTCCTGGCACACACTTTCTTCCCTCAAGTCTCCCGTCAACAGCGAGAGAAGCCCTCGGCCTAGTCGATGAATTCTCCTCTTGATCCTTTATGATAGGGTTACAGATTGATGACTCTACCCTCAGTCGCTGCTGGGGCCTGTGATTTTCCTAGGAATCTAGGCTTACTGTTCCTCAAATACACAAAAAGACTCTTACACACACACAGAGTATATTATTGTACATTGTGGAGACCTCATTCTCTTGATGCTCTTGAGGACATTTTGACAGTAACGTTCTGACACCATCTCCCCCACTCCCCAATCTTTGACTACCTGACAAAGTCATATGTATGCTTTAACAGCCTCACTCGTAGTTTTCACCATCTCCATCTCCATCATTGTCGTCATCACACTGTCACCGTCAACGGTAGTACAATGAAGCTAATAAAGAGAGGACTGAAGGAAACGGACTTACGAGGTGGTTCAAGCGGTGGCAGTGTAGGATGCAGGTTTTTGTTACAGTAATCTTCATCAGTGCAGCACTCCAGTGATCTCCTTCGACGTGGGACCCCAGTATCCTGAAGAAGGAAAATTCATACCAAAAAAAAAAAGAAAAAAGACTTGCGTTTGTCTATGTTTTGTATCATAGTGTCTTAAAATTAACTACATCTGTATAGAGCTTGTCTAGAGCTGTTGATTGCTCAAAGCACTGTTGTACACTAGTAGTCACATTCTCCCATTCACACACGCACTCATGCAACATGTATTGGCCTATATTCACTTTTAAAGCTTATACAGTGCTTTGTACTTAGCATATACAATCACATAACCAATGGATTCACCAACAAATGGAGGCAACGTCCTGCCCAAAACAGGCAGACAACCACTCTATCCTCATGAGCTACAGCTCACTATAAAAGTAAATTTCCAATATGCTAAACATTCATGAATTAAACTCAACAAATAAGCTCAGCAAACAACTAAATTAAAACTGTTCCAGTGCTCTAAATTAAAATGATCAAAAATAACCAAAAAGGGGTTTATGAATGGTGTAAAGTTGTTAGTATTTGCTTACCTGCTACATTAATTTATTAAAACAATCTGTTATTTTAGATCAAAATAAAAGAAAGGAAGAGAAATGATGCAAAGGAAAGATGTTATGAGGATGGTTATAGTACAGTCATTAACTCACCCTGCACTGAAACTCTGATCCAGCCAGCCCCAGGCAACCTGCAGTCTGAACCGGCTCCCCTCCCTCCTCCTCCACCATTGTAAAACAGTAGCCATCAGTTCTAGAAAATGACATTTAAACATGTTAAGTAAAGAAGAAAATATCATCTAATCAAAAAACAAAAACATGCAGATGCATGTGTATTTCTCTGCCCCACACTTTACCTGCACGTATTATTAACTGAATCATCTGGGCAGTGGTGATAACAGTGACACCACAGGAATCTTTGTGAGGATGAAGCGGGAGCTGTGCTACCAAAAGCCTCTTTCCCACTCTCTTCTTTACTGGATGCTCTTAGTGGCATAATGTCCAAGATGTTGCCTGTGAATGAAGATGGATGAGAAATGGAAACCATTCAGCTGGGAAATGCACACTTCAGCATTCAAACGAATAAAATTTGTGATAAGTTGTTACATCCCCAGCCCTAGTTTGGGATAATCTTTGGTCTGATGCACAGCAAACATTTGCTCATGCTGTTGCCTTTTTAACTTTCTTAAGCTTGCACCTTATGCGAACTGTTCAGGAAAATCTGTGGATGGCTTTTGTTTTTATTTGAAAGTGTCCAATAGATACTGTATGCTAATCTGCACCCGTGACACTCAAATAAATTGGGTTCCTTTGTATGTGAATTGCAACAGGTAAATACTGAAATCTGTGCATCTCTGTGTCTGTGACTCTCCTGCTTACAGTTTGTTTTCTGAGTCCTGCCTCCTTCTCAGTGTCCATCTATAGTGTTTTTCCCAAGTGAAGTTTAATAGGGCAGAACCAAGATGATAAATATCGATTGGCCGTACTTTGTATTAACATCATAAATCCGGTCTTCATAGTACGGTTGACTGAACTGAAAAAAAATCTAGCTTACTGTGGTGAACACACATCCAATCTATGAACACAAGAAAAGATAAAGTAGAAAAAAACATGCAGCATGCAAAAGGCGAGCGTATACAATACTTTGAGTTCAAACAACTGATACCATAAAATGCATTTGCTCTTGCAACTGCTACAGCTCTTAAGAACTAGAACGAAGCGGCTGTATTCCCTAGTTATCCCATTTCAAAAGAGCACCTGTTTGTCACTTGAGGGGAAAAAAGGATCACGGAAGTGTCTGTCCTCCTCGGCTTTCAAAATTTAATTTATTCCAACATGATCATTGAGACCAGATGCTTAACAGCTGCAAGCAGAGAGAGTCCAAAGGAAGCGCCGAGTCTTTCTTCTCTGAAATAAAGTCCCTTCCTTTCTCTTTTTGAGCCACAAGTTCAGGTAACTTTTTAAGCGGATGCCTATTTCCATTGTAAGGAAATGCTAATGTTAAAGTGAGATTATCGGTAAATTAAAGCATCAAATCAGAAAATTCTAAAATACAGATAGTACTGCTTATGCGTACTTTAATTTACTGAAAATGCTTATTATTCTAAATGATCGAGAATACTGCAGCTTCCGTTGCAACAAAAAACAATTTGAGAGGTTTTATAACCCGCTTGTTATCTGATGCACGATTGCATTCAGAGGCTGAAACTCAAAGTGATTCCCCCCAAATGTGTTTTTCACTGATAAGTTTAGACTTTTTATATATTAATTGATCACATTTGAAATTATTTCCCCCCTATACCCTCCTTGCCACCTCCGCTTAACCGTTTAATTATTATCAAAACAAA
Organism: Rhadinocentrus ornatus; assembly: GCA_037177495.1. Classification (NCBI taxonomy): domain Eukaryota; kingdom Metazoa; phylum Chordata; class Actinopteri; order Atheriniformes; family Melanotaeniidae; genus Rhadinocentrus; species Rhadinocentrus ornatus. The sequence continues at coordinate 15,280,299 of JBAMHW010000012.1, read as the reverse complement.
GAGGTCAAAAAGTCACTTTTCAGTGAGATACTTAGATTTTCAGCTTTAACATCAAAGCTACTGTATAACGTGAAATTTTATTAAAAATAAGGGATTGTGCTGTAAATAATTAAGACAAAGTAGGAATTCCCAAATGAAAACATTTCATGTAGAGGTGACAATGTCCTGCCTTCCTATGTTGTTCACCTGTTTTAAATTAGCTAAAATACTTTATTGCCATGAAGCTAGCTGACTAGCCTCTGCCTCAGGTCTGCATGGATCTCCTGCAGATGTGACTAAAGGAAGGCCGGGGGACATTTCTCATTATAACGTGAGCTCTAAACACAAGTGCTTCTCTGTGAGTGCATACAGCACCATGAATGTAGACTTTGGGTCTAACTGAACATATAATAAGGAAGGCTAATGGAAAGACCATTTTCATCTTAACAGAACAAAAACTAAATGTGATAAATAAGTCTAAAGTCGGTGGTTACAGAAATTTGCAATCAAGCACTTCTCTTTCAAAGTGTCCCTCTTGTACACACAGATAATGTGTTGACAAAACTGAAAGAGAGGGACGGTGGGGTTTAAAGGGGTCACATTAACAATTGACCGATTTGAGCGAAAGGGAGCGAGGAAGACTAGGAGGGGGAGAAGAATAGGGGATTAACAAACGAGAAGTGACAGAGCTGCGGGGAACTGGTGGGCCGTTTAGCAGCACACAGAGGGGACAGAGCAGAGGCCACTGGCCTTTTCCACCCTTTCTCTCACTCTGCCCCCTCCCTCTGTCCCATCACTCCATCCCACTCACTAATGCTCACTCACTTCGTGTTTTATTTATTGCCAACTACTTCCGCTCCCCTTCGTCTTCCTCATTCACTATCTCTTTCTTGAACCGTTCTGTTTCTTCCTTGCTTCTATTTATTCACTAAATGAATGCCTAGTTAAAACTTTATTCCACTTTCCAAGCCTACTTAGATTCTATTTTATGGATTTTCCTCAGTTCTCTCGTAGAACCTCCCGATCTAAATTTACCCCGTTCTTCTTTTCCCACCAGTCTTTCCAGTGCGAGCCCACCCAATTGTCATGTGAGGTGTTGCTTTGCTGTTGACAAAACATAGTCTTTCACATCCAACCAGCACCTTGGATGCTTGGCTGCTGCTCACTGTGTGTGTGTGTGTGTGTGGGAGTGGGAGAAAAACAAACATGGAGTGAGGGAGAGGTAGAAAGAAAGAAAAGTTGCAGTATGACTTGTTAGTTTTAGTTTTTTTTACATAAAGAGCTATTCTATTCTATTCCATTCTATTCTATTCTACAGTCATTTGGCAGACGCTTTTATCCAAAGCGACTTACGTCTGAGAGTAAGAACAACACAAGCAAGAATTACACAATACAGCTCCTAACAAGTTGGTCTAAATAGGTGAATCATCCGGCAAAATGTTAAAATTTATGATTAAAATTATCACGATTTATTTTTGTTTTAACGAAGCTCTGTTTATTGTGGCTCTGTTCACCCTGTTTTAGTGTTTCTTCATTTGTTTGCATCTTTTTAACTACAACACCTGCTACCTCCCAACTCTCCTCAACTTTCAGGAATTCCTTCAGGTTGTGGCAGCTTGTGACTGTGATTACGCATCATGATTTTTTTCATTACATATTTCTATCTTTTACAGCTTACTACTTTAATTGCAAGGTTTATGCAAACGTTTTGAGGTAATGAGCTTCTTGGGTTGTCAATTCAATCCAAAAAAAGCATTTTATCTTATAACTGTGCTTGTTGTGCATTTTAGACTTTGGTACAAAGATTTTCCTACTTTCACTATAAGAATGTTCCATCTGTCTGAGGGAGGACTCTCTAAGGTAATCTCCACACAGAGATGACTTTAGGTGTGATAAGGTTTTTATCATTGAACTGGCGTGTTGAGAGCCTGAAAAGGCAATATTTTTAAAAACCAGGTCCCAAAATAAATAAATCTGAAATTGCCACAGCTTTTTTCTATGTTCACAACCCATATGCATCTTGCCCGAACTGACCACACCATAGTCCCACCTCTCCCTTTACTACATGCACAAAACCCATTAACAGCTACAACAATGGTGGACTACACCAATTTAGCTGTTGTCTTCGAGCTGCAAACGCTTATGAGCATGCTATGGTTGAACAGAAAAATCCCAAATCCACACAAATATCTCCTTTTAACTTAATTCTCATTAATCTTCTTCATCTTCTATTAATTATGTTTGTTTACATTGCATCCTTTTCTCTGTTTCTGTGGCAGCTATGCAGTGCCACCTACAGGCCTGGCATATATACTGCAGCACTGTCAGTGGTTTTGTGTGGAAGTTCCTGAAAACAAAAATAAAAGAAAACTGGTTCCATTTCCATTTGAATGTAGCCAAACATTTAAGATAACAAGAAGGTTTCCCCTGCAGTCTTACCTTTGAGAGGAAAAAGCTAAACAGAAAACACAAGCATCAGTGAAATCCATAAGCTCAAAATCTATCACATCTATGTGCTGCATATAAAATAGGAGCACACATCGACTGATCAGGCTTAGCCCGATCTTGGCCCTACAGAGTATTGCTAATGTCTAAATGTGCTTTAAGTTAGCTAAATCTACCAGCACCCAAGCTCTTTCACTAAAATAGCCTTTCAGATACTAGTGTGAGCTTTCAGGTCTGCCCTACAGGCTTTTTCTGGCTTGATGGCAGGATATGGGGGCCACTGTCAACACGCAATTAACCAAGTGTGGGCCCTTCAAACCTTTTTAACAGATGTAGCTTTGTGAAAACCGAAACAAAAAAAAGAAAAAAAAGAAAAAAGGAGTTATTTAGGTGGACAGAAAGGATAGATGTGAGAAAAGGGATATTGTGCATGAGAGAGTAACATGAAGAGATTTGGAGTTAAAAAGACAGAGAGGAGCTAAAACAGACTGAACATAGTCATTATTTTCCTGGCCATGTCAAACAAGGCCAACCAGAAAAGCTCTTTCACCATACCATGTAAACACTGCCTGCCTCCCCCTTCCACTTAAAACACACTCATTTGACAACACTCCCTTCAGAGAAGCAGTTCATCTTCCAGGTGTTTGACACAGTCTGTATGGCAAAAGAAAAATGGAGGGTGAAAAGTTCTTTTTATTTTCCTCTTTCCTCCCAGTCCTTCTGTTAAGTTTGAAGTACATTCAGTTCCTGCTCTTAACTCCACGTCCTTCTTCCTGTCAGTGCAGAGATGAGCCGAGCCATCCCACATGAGCAGGAATGCGTTAATGAACCCCACTTTGTGATATGCAGGCTGTATGCTGGGAAGTGAAGGTCACCTGCCCCACTGTTTTGCTATGCGCATGTGTTGTGCCTTCAAGTATTTGGCAAAGTTCTCACACAGCTGATTCATTTCAATTGCCCATTTTGACCATCACAACTTTGTGTGGGATTAATTGTTAAAATGTGTCAATGCTCTTGAAAACTAGCTCTTTAGTACTTTGTTAACACTCTGTAAAAGTTAGGCCATAAGATGTTTTTTGTTGTTTATTGACAACTTCAGACATTTTACTGCAGTCTGAATCTTTGAAGCCCACTTTCATGGACTGTTCTGGAGACAATAAAGGAGATGGATCAAGAGCAAGAAGATATTTAAAAACAAACAAAAAAATAACTTAAGAAGTAATGGAAACTGAAAGTCAATCAGTCATCTGGGAAGAAAGATCATTAAAAACACTCTTAAGAAGAATTGAGAAAAAAAAGATGGAAATAAATGTGTATGGCTCAACCATAATTCAGCTTTTAAAACATTTATCTTAAAAACTGCACAAACAAATAAAAAAAGCTATTGCTACATGTGGGGATGAAGGATACATTCAGCCCGTCTATCCTCCAACACAACATCATCAACAGCTCTTCAAGCCTTCCTTTATTATGTCACGCTGATGAATGATGCGGTAATGATCAAGTGCCACTCTTTGGTTATACAGCTGTCATCTGCCAGCTTCATGCTTCAACCAGTGAGGTGGGATAGAGTCTATGTGTGCGTCCCCTTTTTGTGGGGATGAGTGACAGATACACAAGGATGCTGGAACTCTGAATTAAATCCAGAAGGCCATCAGTGCTCCCTTTGGAATTCAATGGAATGATGAAATGATCCTTGAAGGAGGTGTGAGAGAACGAAGCAACGAGAGAAAGAAGACCAGCTGGTCTCTTCATCAAAAGCTCCTTTTCTCCCTCTCATGGCCATCTGTGTGCTCCTACTCATCACAAAACAGCCCACATCAATTCACAGACAGCGGGCATCCGGCTGAATCAGTGGGCTGTGGCTGTATGCTGTTAGTAAGTCTGATGCCAGTGGTTCAGATCTGACTCAGAAACTTTGTCCTAATTTGACGAAATGCTACCACCTAAAACTGATTTGTTATGAAAGTAAAACTATTAAATAAAAAAGGTTGTTACCCTGCAATACTGTGCAGTCCTCAACTACACATGTCTGGTGAAGCTAATCTGATCTGTCGCTGGATTGTAAACATGCTAACTTTGAAGTTCAAAAGTTATAGTTAGTCCTCTAAATCTCCATTTAAATAACTGCTGCAAAACAACAAAAAGCTTTGGTGATCCCCTGCAGATTCCTTTGAGCATCTGTTCTTGTATTCCGTCAGACAAATGTGTGTGTCACCAAGGAATGCTTTATATGAAAAAGCATACACAGAAACGCAGCAGGCACGGTGCCTGTGTAGTATCACTATATCAGTGTAGGCTTTTAAATGTACTCTAACTCAACACAACCAGCTCCCATATTTCGTGAATACATGAAAGTTTATATTTAGGTAAATGAAATAGAAACTTTACACACTGATTCCCCCCCCCCCCCCTTTTTAACACGTTTATTTGCTCAGTTTATATGGTCAGTGTTTCTGTTTACCCAGTAAACAACACAGATTTTAAGCTTCCCTAACTTTTGTCTTCCTCTGGTATGTAAAAAGACTAAACATATACTAATTTATAAAAACCAATGTGACCATATCTTTTTCAGTTGCCACTGCTGGTCTCAGATTTTTTACTCTGACTAATGGAAAATCTGTCTTCTCTTTGTTCTTGTACAAAAACATGTTTTTTCTACAGTAATTTTCAAACAATGTCAACTACAAATGAAATATTAGAGCAATAACAAGATGTTTTGAATGCAGACTCCTTTCACATACATTCATATGTGCCTACAGCCTGAATAAATTTGCCACTGATCTGTCTTTGGCTAATCTGCCATACACAGTTCTAACTGACAAATATCTTACTAACAAAAACAACATTTAACTTCCTTCAGTTCTGATTGACTAACAGTTTGACCATAACTATTCCATAGCACATCGCATAGCCAAATTCTGTTTGCTGTCAAAGAATGAAACATTTTTAGACAATGATGCACCATCCCTTATAATAAGTAGCATTAGGTTACAACATACACACCCTCTCAGTCATACAAAAACTGGCAGCTATTTTTAATCTTATTGGATATGCTACTCCCATGATATCATCATGTGACTCATTGTTCCAACATGGTGGTATGCAAAAACCATGCCCGTAAACTGATAAACAATGGCCTCACACTTGTCATGCTGATAGTTGGCCATGGAAAATATAACTCCATTCTAGAATTCTGCTCAGAAACACACACTGTGTGAAAATTAACACACGTACATACATGCAAAACATTTCCAAAAAAGTTTGAATGCTACATCAAACATACAATAAAAAGAGAATTGATTGGCACTTATTTTTTTAAAACATATTTTATTGATAAAAGGGCAAAGAAGATTTTAAATATTTCACTCTAAACATTATTAAAAACGTCAACAAAGCAACATTAAATATTCAGAGAATCTGGAAAATTCAACATCTGGGCACTACAGCATTAAAGTAACACTAAAGTAACTTTTCGACACTAAAACTCTTTTAAAAACACTAAAACTTGTTTATTGGCACAGTGTGCATTTCTGGAGCGGTGTGACATGCCAGCTGAAGTTCGCTGTACACACCGCGTCATATGCAAAAACTGGACATCAATAAACTGGCTGTTTAAAACTTGCACAGTATGGCTGCAACTAATGACTATTCTGATAGTTGATTAGTCACCGACTATTAAAACAAATAGTCGACCAATCAGATTATGCATGCCATAATTATTAAATGGCTCTTATTTCACTTTCAGCTTTGAAATCTCGCATGAGGTTGTTATGAAATTCCGACATGCCTCCTCTTTAAATGTTCGAGCATTGCGGACTTCCGTGTTACGCAAGGTCCGCTTTACAAATCTCACATGTATTTGATTTATTCTACAAGTTTAACGTGAAGTAATACCAGATTTTTGACGTCCTCTGCCGTCGTTTTGTTCCCTTGTCGTCCTGGCGGACTCAATTGTGCATGTGCAGCTCAGCAGAGATAGTAAAAAAAGACGATGTCTCACTCTGTAGGTTTTTTGTATTATTTATGCCGGGACCAGACGATGTGCGGTTCAAAACACCCCTATGATGACGACAAACCATGGACCCAGGTTTACATTGCCTGGACGTGGGTCACCAGGGCCCCCCTCTGGAACCAGGCCTGGAGGTGCGGCATGGAGGCGAGTGCTTGGTCTGGACTGGCAGACTGTAATGGTGGTCCCCCTCTTCAAAAGGGGGGACCGGAGAGTGTGCTCCAACTACAGGGGGATCAGACTCCTCAGCTTCCCTGGTAAGGTTTATTAAGGGGTGCTGAAGAGGAGGGTCCATCAGATAGTCAAACCTCAGATTGAGGAGGAGCAGCATGGTTGTCGTCCCGGTCGTGGAACAGTAGACCAGCTCTATACCCTCTTCAGGGTCTTGGAGGGGGCATGGAAGTTTGCTCCACCAGTCTACATGTGCGTTGTGAACTTGGAGAAGGCGTTCAACCATGTCCCCCGGGGATTCCTGTGCGGGGGTACTCCGGGTGTTTAGAGTGCCGGACCCCCTTGTTCGAACTGTCCAGTCCCTATACAACCTGTGTCAGAGCTTGGTCCGCATTGCCGGCAGTAAATCTGAATCATTTCCTTTGAGGGGATCTGGTTTGGAGGCCTCAGGATTGTGTCTCTGCTCTTTGCGGATGATGTGGTTCTGCTGGCTTCATCGAGGCTGTTATCGTCAGCTCTCACTGGAGTGATTCGCAGCCGAGTGTGAAGCGGCGGGGATGAGAATCAGCACCTCCAAATCTGAGTCCATGGACCTCAGCCGGAAAGGGGTGGAGTGCCTTCTCCCGTTCGGCAATGGGGTCCTGCCCCAAGTGGAGGAGTTGACGTATCTTGGGGTCTTGTTCACAAGTGAGGGAAGGAAGGAGCACGAGATCCACAGGTGAATCGGTGCAGCATCTGCAATAATGCAGACTCTGCATCAGTCTGTCGTGGTGAAGAGGGAGCTGAGCCAAAAGGCAAAGCTCTCAATTTACTGGTCGATCTACGTTCCTACCCTCACCTATAGTCACGAGCTGTGGGTAGTGACCGAAAGAACAAGATCGCGAATACAAGTGGCCGAAATGAGTTTTCTCCACAGGGTGGTCAGGCTCTTCCTTAGGGATAGGGTGAGAAGCTCGGTGATCCAGGTGGGGCTCAGAGTAGAGTCGCTGCTCCTCCGCATCGAGAGGATCCAGATGAGGTGGCTCGGTCATCTGGTCAGGATGCCTCCTGGACGCCTCCCTGGTGAGGTGTTCCGGGAACGTCACACCGGAAAGAGGCCCCGGGAAACACCCAGGACACGCTGGATGGACTACATTTCTCGGCTGGCCTGCTTAGGGTGCCCCCGCGACCCAACTCCGCATAAGCGGCAGACAATGGATGGATGGATTGGTGTTGCAGATCCAAGCTGCAAAGAATCTTTGTAATTCTTATCTATACACAGTGTTTCTATGCACAGTGTTATAAACAGAGGGGAGAGGGGGTAAGCATGCCTCTGACATAGCTTACTTGCAACAAGTTGCTCAAATCAAATTCTAAATTTTCAGGTCATAAAACACGTCATATGTAGTCTTTAGACTAAAAAAAATAAATAAAAAACAATTTACAAATCATTGGATGATGATTTAAGTATGCTTCAGATAATGCATCGATCTATTCAGAGACTGAACTGCAGGCAAATGACAACACTTGTCTGCCTTGCTGAGCGATTGCTGCACTTTTAACTACACATCAAGTCCTTGATTTTCTAAGCCTTAAAACGTGACACAGTTTTGAAATAAACAGAAAACACTCCCTAAATACAAGAAAGAGGAATAATTTTATATCATCAGAACCAAAACATACAAAAAGTCTCATCCAAATCTCAACATTCTTTTGACCAATATCTTGTGTATGAGTGACTTAAATTACAATTCAAAGGTTAAATTCAGTGTGTAGCATTTGTAAAAACCTTGACTACTCAAGAATCAGCCCACATGTTGAACTTTATTCAACTGGAATGCACAAAAACAGCTTGATTACATCCAAGGCTCAGGGTTTGATTAGGTTATTGACATGGGTTACGGCAACCGCACTAACAACTGCACACAGTTTAACCCTGGATTCAAAGAAATTTCTGGAAAAACTATGTAGTTGACTGATAAGCCAATGGATAATAGGAAGAATATGTGTTTACTTTGTGTTGGTCATTTCTGTTTATGATTTTGGAGACTTTGGGAAAGAACAACAAATACTTTCATTTTTATATGGAATTTCAGGTAACTTTAATGTTTGTGTTCACATGATGCAATGTCATAGCGATATCATTAAATTAGCTTTATTTTGGGCAGAAAGTAGCACCTTCTGATAAAAATGTTTAGAATTTTACAATCCTTTATAATATTCTTTACTATTTTGTAGCAAGGGTTTATTGTTGCTTTTTAAAATGAGAAATTATACTGACAGTAGAAATCCCAAAGTTTCCTTTTGTATTTTATTTATATTCTAAAAGGTTTAACCAAGTTATTTGGTTATCTATTTCATATCCCAATTTATGGTAAGGTGCGTTTTTTATGTCTGCTGGTTGCATTTTCTAATCAATGAAATGATGAAGAGACACCTAAAGTTTTTATTTCACTGTGATATGACAACAAAATGCTCCGCTTTGGTTTAAACAGCAGCCTTTCTGTTTGGATATTCCATGTTCTCTCCCGGTACTCCAGCTTCCTCCCACAGTCCAAAGACCTGCATGCTATGTTAAATTCTCCCTAGGAGTGAGTGTAAGGTGATTGTTTGTCTTTCTGTGTTGGCCCTGTGATGGACTGGCGGCCTGTTCGGGTGTACCCTGCCTCTCGGTTGCTAATTGCTGGGAACGGCTCCAGCTTCCCTGCGACCCTGAATTAGAATAAGTGATATAGAGAAAAATGGATGGTTGATGATAAAATAGAGCAAGAAATATAAAGCTGACTTTTTTCAATCTTAATACTCCTGAAATATAAGTATACAATTTCTATTGATTGCATTTTTATTTAATGGCTCATTTCTCTATTAAAACATTGTATTTTAGAAAATTGACTTTCAAGTTTCATTGTGGTTTCTGTACATTACAATTATCTCCTTTTACCTGTTGTGTCTTGCCTTAGAGTTTTCATTTATTATCTAAAATGTGTGCTTTCTTTGCCTTTAATTTTTTTAAATGATCACTTTGCACTATCTGGAGGAGGTGAAGGCTCAGTGGAAGTCACTTGTTTTTTTTAACTAAACTTTATTATTTATGATGTGGATATGACTTTCACACACCACTTTCTGTGCTGTTTCATTCTTTGGCCATTTGGATTGTGGTGGCTTAAAATTTTTTTTACTTAAAGCAACAAGTTACTCACGTAAATTTACGAAATTGCATTAACAAGTAGGTCCAAATGGAAATTAGTTATTCTATTGGTGAATTACATTCTTGTAAATTTTTTATGTGATTTGACTCAGTATTTGTCCATTCTCATTTGTTGTACATCTCCAAGCTTCATCAGTTTGGTTTGAGGAGCACATCACAGGAGCACAGCCAAAATACCTACAATGAATGTTTGTTATTGTTTCTATAAACTGCTTAATCCTTAATATCGCAGACACACAGTGTCACTCTACATAACTGACACACAACATACAGATAAAACTGCAGTGTAACTAGAAACTTCGGTACACACAAAAACACACACTTAGAGTGTAAGGAGCATATCATAAGAAGCCATAAACTCTCTCTCAGAACACATAGCTGTCAGTAGATGCCATAAAAAAGAAAAAATATAAAAATAAGATTTTCTCAGTGAGCGAAAAACACTATTACTTACAGTACCCAAACAATTTAATGGATAACTACCACTGAAAATGATTGCTTATACAGAATGATAAGCGCACAAAATCTAAAAATAAGAAGGATGAAGAGCCTACAAATAACATATCTGTGTGTAGTTGAGTGTACACGGTAAGGAGAAGAAGTGTGTCTAGAGGGAGGCCTGATGGTGTTTATTTCCCAAAGTTCCAGGCAGTCATGTCTCAATCATCTCCACAGATTTAAACAGTTCATTTTTCCATCCATTTACAACATGTATATGTGTAAAGAGAGGTAGGATAAATGTATGTATGTGTTCTGCCGTGTAACTGTGGGTGTGTGTGTGTTTAAGTCTATTAATGTATTTCCTATTTATGTGTGGATAATGTGAGAAATGTGGACATTAGTGTGTATTCATGTGTTAAAGTGCGGTTGCATGAGAGCATGTGTTTTTACAGTTGTATGCGTCTCACCGTCTTCTATGCCTGATTAGCCTCCCATTAACTAAGTCACATATCAGCCATCAGCGGCTCCAGGCCTTGGCTGTACTATCTCACTGGCCAAACATGCTACAGGCTGAAGCCTGTACACAAACATACTTAAAATCCACTCCCATCTGGATCGCCCATTAGGTACCTATCATAGCATATGATGAGTGCCTCTATTGCAAAGCCATTTGGCTAAAAGTGTGTATTCTGATATCACTGAGCTGAATTTACAGGGTGAATTTATTTGTTTTCTTTGCCACATTCTGACTTTCATGTGATCAGTCCCTCTGCTTCTTTTGTCTATTAATCAAACAAACAGAATGATGCTTGGTCTATTTGAAAAAAAAAAGAGAAGACATTGCACAGGATGGGGAAATAAAGCAGCAGTAATTTACCTCTGACCCACGCAAAATATAAATGCATCCTTTTTAAAAAAGCCCGAGCAAACTTGACTAGAAATGTTGTGGACCTCTGCTTCATACCACTAATCCTTCATGATGACTTAATAAGATGGTTTGTCGTAAACCATGATTAATCTTTGGGAAATCATGTTTTTATTTATTAGAATTAGAATTAAAGATTCCTTTGTAATTACAATATCTCTCCGTCTTGAAATCACACGCATTATTTTATTGCGCTTCATATACAATTATGTTTGTGCAGTCAAAGACAACCAAGAGGTTGTTAGGAGATGCCACAGGAACAGATGAATCAATTAATCGACTTACTTTATCTGATCAAAGGAGGATTCATCCCCAACAATATTCTCAGTTATCCAAAAGGAGTGCAACTTTATTCAAGTAGATATTTATTTTTTTCTTATATTTCCACTGGTTTCCAGTTTGTTTTCATTATTTTGCATAGCTTGCAGTCCCCCTCCCAAACATAAAAAAAGTTTGAGACAGTGAGTAGTTGGAGGGTAGAGTATAGTGGAGGTGGTGCATGTGCATGGAAAACCCTAAGCCTCTCTAGTCCCTGTGCCATGTGGCTGTGACAGCCAGCTTTGCTCTACTGTGCTCTGCCTCACCTGTTTTCTGTCCATCACTTTATTGTGTTATATCATGCTGTGCGGCCCACACAATCAGGACTAATGAATGCATCTCAAAGTCTACCTGCCATTCACAAAAAGCCACTTCAGCTACAATCTACAATGAGTCTACAGGAAACTCCTGTAGCTGAACGTAGCTACAGAAAAAGTGAACCTGCCAACTTGACTTCAGTCTTTTAATGTATATTTCTTCTCTAAAAAATTATTTGAAGGTTTACAAGGTTATACTGAAACTCACATAATAAAAGTGTTCCTCACACACAACTTCCCCTGCTCCAGCTGCGTCTTAAGAAGTCAGTGCCAGACCGGTAATCTGACTGGGATAGAAGTTACTGGATCTGTATCAATTACAGGATGTAATACCCTTCCGTATCAAACTCTCCACACTTCTCCTTACTTCACCTTTTAGAGGTCATTTCAAGATGACTATTTCTCCAATGTTTTCATCAACTCTAATAGTTCAGGTCAAACATGGTACATTAGACATCATATCTATGTCACTGCTTTGTCACCAACCCCTTTATTATTACTTCCACCGCATTAGGCTTTCTTCATCCTGCCTTCCTAACCTCACTCAGAGGAAGATCACTGTATGTAGCTCCGGGATTGTCAAAGGAAAATAATTCAGATGCCTCAGAGAGAGAAAAAATCAACTTTATCTAAGGTGTGAGTTTATTTTGGGACATCTTCAGTTTGTTTCCCACAACAGGCAGCAGCACCTTACCTCTCAGCATTACAGCCAGCACATTGCAGTTCTAATGAGGTATTAGTTTCCAGCAAGTGATCAGAAAGCTTAGAGACTGAGCAGCAAGCAGCAGTTCGGTACAGTGGGTCAGCTCTAAAGCATTGTGCTTCTCCTTTTTTGAAAAGTTGCTTTTTAAACAGAAATGTTGGAGGCATAGACAATAGTTTTGTCAGTGACCTCATGAGAAATCAGTCACCAAGAAGTCTTCACAGTTTGTGCCTCTGAAAAGACTAAACTGAATGCTTTTTAGTTGATGAAATACACTAAAGTCATTTTTTTCGGTGCAAAAAATTTAAATAATACTGATCTTCAATTCTGTTCAGTCTTTTTGTGTACAAAAAAAAAGAGGAAAAACACAAAGGTCTCTTACATCATGAGTCAAGATTAAGTTAATTATAATTATGAATTAACTCAAGGAAACTTTAAATGTTGTTGCAACACACAGAGTAAGGACATTTTCTCAACAACTTTCTGAAAACAAAAACATCACCGTTAAATGCAAACCAAACATTTCTCACCAGTCTGGCACACGGTCAACATATGATGTGCAACTGGATTACTCGGAATAAAAGATGTTATATTTTCTTTACACAAAATGGAAATTTCTGCAGTGTGCAACAGTGTCTTTGCCAAGCAGTGACAAAAGCAAAGCAACTGGCGGAGCTGTGACTGTGAAAACTGATCCAGCAGTGCTTATTCCCACCAAGGACAATGAAATGTAAGCTATCACGCTCCCTCTTCACTTCCCAGAATTCACATTGAGGACTGCAGCCTTGTGTGGGTGGAAGGTCACAGAAGATGTGTATGCGTGTGATTTGTAAAGTGTGTAAATTCCCCTGTGCTCTCCTCTCTCCTTGTAGAATGATGAATACAATGTCCTTTATTTACTTGCAGCAGAGACAACGATAAAATTGCTAAAGGGCAAACTGTGCCCTTCATGCAGACACAACACAGGAGCTGTCTGCTGCCCGTCAACGACTGCACTTCACCTGTAGCAACAGCACCAAGAAACACTAGCCAAGTCTAGACTTCCACTGAGTCAAGTATCTGTGAGTTGTTTTGACGCAAGAGGCATGTGGAACAGAAAGGTTGATTATAGGAGCAAAAAAAGGCTGATGCAGCAAGAGAAATGAATATAAGACTTCTTAAAACGAGAAAAAAATCTCACCCTACCAGCTCCTTTTTTCTTTTATGTCTTTTTTTTTTTAGAAAACAAATATTTGCCTGTTCATTCCGAGCAAAATCTGTTGCCCAGACAATCAATCATCTGAGTGTTAACCACTGAATGAGTGTGTTGTCGGTCCAATCCATCATCTGCGAGTCAGCTGGTAAACAAGGCAGTTTGGGGCTGCAGGTGAATGCTATTTGAATACAATTTTGACAGTTTGAATGTGTTTTGTTTGTGTGACTTCATTTACCTTTAATGAGCAAAGAACATCATGGCTGAAAGGTGCAATGAATCAGTGTTCTGTCTGTTTCAGATTTAGAATCTGAGCTTGGTCCTTGTGTAATACCTGGCATTAGGAAAACTAACAAAAAATAATCATTTTTCTGTTTTAGGAGTGCTGTTGGGTGAAAATCTAAATGTAGCAGTCATTTTAGTTTAAGAGAATTGTTTTTTTAAACTGTAAAAACTACCTACAAACACTGAAAGAATTGATGGATTTATGCGTACTAAAAAAGAAGTAGCGCCAGAGTGTAGGACATTACCTGCAAGGAAAAGTTACCTTATTATTTTTTCTGCCCCTGCTTTTTGCTGGGGCAGATATAATGGCACTTGGTAAGAAAAATCCTGTAATCTTAACATTACAAATAATATATTCTAACCATTATGGCCGTGTGGAAGCACAGAAGAATTAGTGCTAGGTGTGATCTCAGTGAAGAGGCACGTTCTACAATCCTCGCCACGCAACATATAGTGAGACAGGAATGTAACCTACATGTAGATATACTTCACATAATGTCATATGCAGGTTTTTCATATTTTAGAAATGGACATAGAATAAATCTGTACATGAAGTGAAACAATTACACAACCCTAATAAACCATCATTTATTGTTGTTTTTGGCATCTGACCATGACTCATAACCATCCCACTCATGTTAGCTGTTTTTTGTTAAATAAAAGGTTTACCGCTGTTTTCTGAAATTTGGGGAAACAGATTTAAAGCTTAATAAAAATTGTGTATGGTTCATTTTTCAGCAGGTTGAACACTGAGTTTTATACAAAGCTTCACCACACCTGAAATTGCAATCATGGCACAAATGTTTTGTCCATGTCCCACAAGCACAAATTGAGAAATGCAGCAATTCAAATAAGAATAGAAACGGCACAGTTTGGCCTGCAGAGAATGAAAATGTTTTCTAGTCACTGTGAGCTTAGTATTAAAGACATAATAGCAGAAATGACTTGCCAGGAGTACGACACAAGTAGTTTTGATAGAGAGCCAACTTTATGTCAGATTTAACATATGTCTTATTCCTTGGCAGCTGCTCTGTGGCTTCTTGGACAGAAGAGTCAGTGTTACCATGAATCTGAGACATTCAAACACTTTGTGCGTTTGTATCCATGTGTATTTAAGTGTGTAGTGCAAATGCTCAAATGTCTGTGGCATTCTAAACAACTGCTATTCGTTACAACGGTTAGTTAAAGATGGCAAAACAGCATCTGTCAGGAGGAGCGAAGTAAATCAAAAGGCAGGATAACTCAAAGTGGACTTCACAGGAAAGCCTGTGACAAAAAAAGACAACTGAGAGAGAGGGATGACAAGAAGTCAAGGCAAGCTCCAGACCTAAGAGTCCACCACTGCTGGCTCTACGGACCCCAGACTTAAATGATCTCAAATTACTCCTAACAGACGAATGATAGAGACAAGAAAAAAAAAAGTATCACTAAAGAATCACTGGTGAAGTATATATTCTGGATACCTTAACAAATGCTATCATTTGAATTCCTTCAATTATGATTAGTGAAGATGATTTACGGGTGTCCTTTGTTAAACATGTGCAAGGGAAACAACTGTAACAGAGAACCAAACCATTCAGACACACATCATGACACTAAACATAACAGACTATTAAATCTGACACATTCTCTTTCCAGCACCTCAGAAATCACACAGTAGATACCAAACATGGTCACAGGCAAAGTGGATGATGCAGTTAGTAGCAACTGTCAGCAAAAGTGATGCATTTCTGTCTGATAAAGAGAAAACTATTGTCTCCTTCTGAAATATGAATAAGATTAACTGAAATAAATAGAAATTAAACATTTTAAAAGAAAAGGGCATCAATAAGCAACGCAAACCAAACTTATATCTAATTATCCAATGACACTTTTTTACCGCAAAATCATAAGAAAACACTTAAACCCAGAGATCGAAGTATCTAAGTACTCTAATCACAAAGTATATATATAAAATACTATGTTAATTTTTGTTTCTTAGTATTTACATTAAATCAAAATAATCAAAATTTGAATTTTAAACATATTCCTCAAATTACTGTCATCACAGATTTCTTAAAGAACTCAAATACTACATAGCAGAACACAGATTTCAGATGTACCAACTGAAGATTTTAGTGTCCAACTGAGTGAACAAGTACTCCAGTTTTGATGAGTAAAACACTTCAGTTAACAATGTTTTACAGTGTAAAGAGAACGTCTCAGCAACTTGCACAAGAGTGAGTTTAGAGCGAAGCTCAGTAAAAACATTGACAAGTTTGCAGGCGGCAGTGAATAAAGAAAGTTTGTGGTAACTCACCGTGTGCTTGTGCATGTAGAGAAAACAGTCCAAGCAACAGCAGAGGACTCCGGCTCCAGAGACATAGACAGAGGCAGCACTTCAGCCGTTCTCCCTGCCCTGGCATCGTAGAGTCTGCCGCGTGCCTCCTCTCTTCTCCTCTATGCTCTCCACACGACAGGATCTACCACTCACACAAACCACCTCTTCTTCCGAGTGTGTGTATCTATGTGCCGGAGAGGGAGTGAGAGCGAGAGGCAGTGGGTGGGAGTATCAAGCATGCAAGCCCCTGTGTGTGTGTTTGTGTGTGGGTCCACTGCAACGTGAGAAAGTCCACACCACACAAAACATACCAGCAGAAGCAGCAGCAGTTGGAGCAGATTGTCCTCCAACCTGGTCTGACAGTAGCAGCGAGGCCAGCTAAGAGAGAGGGAGAAAAAGGGAGAGAGGCAAAAAAAAAGGGCAGTTTACTTTGTTTGCCTGCTAGTAAGGGCTGAACTGCTCACACAAACACACACACACACACACACACACTGGGAAGGAGAACATGGGTGGAAAGAAAACGGGGGCAGGGAGCAGACAGGAGCAAGATGGGGTTTAGAAAAGAGTAGGAGGAGGGTGATCAGGATATTGAAAACAAGCAGTGGGATTTGTGGGATTCTGTGACTAACAGGTAACAGAAAACTACTTTAGCTTAATTTTAGACATGAGATCTGCAAACAAGCTGCAAATGGAGGAAGATGTTGCTTATAAAAAAAAAATGTTTTTAACTGTAATACATGAAGCTTTGGAGGCGGGTGGCTGGCCAGTGGAAAAAACACAGTACACCATACAGCAGCTTCAAAGACTAAGCTCCTGTTCTGTAGTATTTTTTTTGAACATTTGCATAGTTGTTAATGACTAGACCAATAGGTGAGCTGTGTTTAGCTCATCTTCCGGCTAACAACCAACAGGGTGAACTTCTAGTGTACTAAAATTGAATGTATTTCAATTATTTGCTCTGATACACAAAAGCTAAGCTGCCCTGCCTTTAAAATGTCCTTCTAAGTCTCAGAACAGACCAGATCAACAAAAACAAAACAATATTTAAACTAACCTGAGCTAAAGTTTGTCCCACTGACTGCTCCACAGATTCCAGTCTCAACTGAAATTATCTGTCAAGAGCAGTTTTTCTCTATATTACATGCAGCAATATTCAGTTTTCAAACATTCAAAAGTACCATCTTGAGCACTACATGTATATTTCATATGAAAAATATTCCCTTCACACAGTGTTGAGCTGTTCAGGTGGCTGGCAGACACTTTAAAAGAGCTGTTAGAGATTACATCACCAAGGCCAGGGGCTTTCATACTAATAAATAAATGGGTTGAGACAGTCTAATAGACCATTTCCTTTCCAGAGCTATCCTCTTTGCCTTTAAGGCATTTGCTGCTGACAAAACACTGTGTTTGGTGCTGAGAACACTCCACTTTCAGAATGTTAAAAAAAATAAAACCATTACAGTCTGAAACAGCACAAAATGCGCTACTACTTATTTCAACATGAAATACAGATCTTTAAAGTTATGAGAGTTTAACAGATGAGGCAAACACTCTTTGTTTTCATAATTGTCTGTCTCATTTGTGGCTGCTGTTGTTATTTGCACTTTTTCTTTCTCACACTTATTCATGTTGGTCATTAAAGACTAACAATACCGTGTCTGGCTGCCTAGTTCCTCAATAGGAGGGATGAAAAAAAATAAATAAATAAGTTTATAAATAAACACCCCTACCAGCATTTTGCCCCCATATTTTCCACTGTCTACCTTCATTCTGCCTTCTAAAAGCAGTTTTCCCACAAAATCCTTAACATGAAGTAGCACTGGTAACACTTTCCACACAGTCTGTCTCAGTGTACTTTCTTTGTGCACTTGTGTAAAATTACGGAGGCAGAACTGGGAGTCAAAGTTTATCCACCGCTGATTCAAACTGGTGTGCATGTGTTAAGAGGGAGGTAAAACACTGCTCTTACACCACTGGCCATGTTTACATGAGTTTTAATTCCCTTTTAATTCAGAATAAAAATGAAATCCTTTTTAACATGACCTTTAAAACTCCTAATTCAGAATAAAAATGCCCATTCCGAAGTAGGTGGCTGGTTTATTCTGGTTTGAAATCCTATTTGAATAATTCCCTGATCATGGATATGTTCATTCCGCTTTAAATTTATTCCGGCCGTTCTGCGAATGCTCTTTTACTTGTCCTGTTGTGATGATGGTACGGTATTCTACCACCCTTCTCCTACTCAGCTGACCAAAGCAAAGTAGCATGCCAGTGTTGAGCTGCTGATTCAAAGCTATAAACAAAATCAAAGGGAAAATGGTTCATATTATGTGGTCTTATGTTGGAGATAAAACAAAAAGAAGCAGGAACTGGAATTTTTTTACTTCCAGTAGACGAAATTATGTTACGTCCCATCAAAATCCTTCCCAACCACCAGATTAATAAAGCGGAATTAAATTAAGGTGATTACACAAGTTTTCCATGTCAACCTCATTCAATTACTATTCCCATATAAACACAAAGTTAAATACTTTAATTCCGAATTATTTAACTCTGAATAATTAATTCCAAATTAAAAAACATCATGTAACCGTGGCTACTGTCACACAACTAATTCCAACCTGCTGTGTGCAAACACACGCTTATGAGTTGCTAAGCCATCTCTGTATGTTATGCATGAAACATCATGACAAAGGTGCATGTTTTATTTTTTTTTTTGTTAATTTCCTTTTTCCTTACCAAGGTCAGGGCTCTAGACTAACCTTTTTTACGAGAAGCACAGAGGCCCTAACTTAAATTTTTAGGAGTGCAAGCAGAAAATTTAGGGGCGCACACTGAAGTCACCTTGCATAGCAAATATTCACATTCCCTCTCATTTTCACAGAATTAGTGATAAATACTTGAACAATAAATTTTGAAATTACAATGTTTACAATTCACGTTTTTTTTTGTGCAGCAGTTGACATAAAAAAAACAAAAAAAAATCTTACTGGCCACACTAATACAAAACAAGTAGACATAGAACTTATCAAATTAGACCAAATCAGATTTGATTCGATATTCCCTTTGTAGTTGAAGCAGAACGGAACTACTTTCATTCACATCAGACTCCAAAAGTCTCCAATAATCCCAGAAAAAGTCGCTAGATTTGTTGCTAGTCGCTTTTTTAAAAAAGTCGCTAGAGAGGTCTAAAAACTCGCTAAAATAGCGACAAAGTCGCTAAGTTGGCAACACTAAAATAATAAATTCCCCTAAGACCCATCTCTTTTCACACATAAGCCAATCAGTCACAGTGGTCGTCCGTCCCTGCTCACACGCACATTGGCTGTCGTCTTTTTCGTTGGTGTTCGTCTCATTTTCTCGTGTTGAAGTTAGTTTGAGTCGGCAAACCAGCAGCTAATTTGCGTATTACTGTGAACTATTGGGCTGAAGAGGGGGCTGAAGAGGGGAGCAAAAGTTTGTTAGCGACAAAATAAATTCAACTATAACTACTACAAGAAAAAGACTGGCAAATGCATTGGTCGAAATTGCGCGAGTAGATGAAAAATTCACTCGCACTGTCTCACATTTTAGTCGCAAAATGTGACTATATGGTTGCAGTCTGGAGCCCTGAAGGTGCAAACACTATGTAAAAAGACCTAAAGCTTTCCTCAGGTCAGTCTCACAGAAACAAGATTTCAAGTGAGATTTTAAAACAAGGTGCCCTGTAGCAGTCTAAGTCAAGTAAAAAACTTTTAAAGTTGGAATCCTACATTTATTTACAACCCTAACATTTATGTACCCTTCTAGATGATAGTCAGATTTTTCATTTATCACCTCTGCATCTGCTCACATTTTTTCCAACACACAAACCTTCTCCCCCTCCACTTCTGTTTTTCTCTCCTTCACTCCTACTCCCACTCCCCTCCTCCAGTGAACCAGAATGTCATTTCAAGCATGTCAAACCACGGGAAGCCTTTTAAAAACTGTGACAGCATTTGCCCCCAATAGCTGTAAAACTGTGTTTGTGTTAGTGTGTAATGAATGTCTGGTGATTTGCTTTGGAAGACGTTATCATATGTAGATTGAAAAGTGACCCCTTTAAAACCAGTTACTTTAAAGGTATTGTAGGCTGGTGCTACACAACAGACACAAACACAACCACACACACTATTCTTGACTAGTGTCGCCCTCATGCTGGGTGTATGATGAATGGCTCAAGACTGGAACAAGCAAAGGATGAGCAGTAAAACCAAGAGAGAAAAACAGAAGCAAACAAAAGACTGGTGACCAACCAAAAGAAGAGATTTGAGAAGAATGATGGTTGTCTGTGGTTTGAAGGAACATTTTTTGAAGAAGAGAAATGATAAATGGAGCATGGTGACCTTTAGGGGAGAAGTGACAGTTCAAAGAGCAGAGGAAAGAAAGATGGGAAGCAAAATACTGAGATAAGTGGAGGCTAAAATACCAGTAAAACTCTACTTTAGGGACAAATGAAGGTTCTCACGTGTTTGAATCCAATGTAAATAGGACTCCTCCTCTGGCTGCTTCTATGTCTCATAGGTTAATGGTATCCAAGTTTTTTTTAACCCATGTAGATGACAAATCACAGACAGTGCCAGTGGTCAACAAGTCATTCCACAGCGACTACTGGATTTGTTTGGACAGGGTTTTCTTTTTTTTACTCAACAGGACAACAACCCACATTTGCAGCCTTCATTGTAAAGTAATATTAACTTGTTCAATTTTACAAAGCAACATTGCTAAAAAAACTTTTTTTTCCTGATCTCCAACATTACAAAACAACAAAAAAGGCTAACATCCAGCTCAGACTATGAAAATATTCCTTTTTGACTGTTCATTTAAAGTATTTCTTTACGAATGAGTTCATTCATTCATTCATATATTTAACTCATTTTCTTAAAGAAACAAATTAATTCATTGCACCCGAATGGGCAAAAGAAATACACACCTAACAATGTCCTCTCACTTAGCTGAGGGAACTTTTCTCTTTTTTTTTTTTAAGTTATAAAGAAAAAGGGATTTAGAATATTCTTGTAAGCCAGAGTCTGTTACTAAATGTTTCTGAACTTAAACAGTTTTCAAAGACAACCCAAGAAATGTTGTGGGTGTAAATATTTTGAATACATTAGCCACTCCTAGCATTAAGTGGGATTTTTATTTATCCAAACTCCATGTCAGCTGGTCCACTGGGATCCAAACCTTCCTTTCTTTACACCTTAATATTTTCATTAAAAGTATCTGTGTCCCTAATAATTGCATTATCTATTTCAAATTTTCTGTTTTCTAAACTTATTTGTGAAACTTTAAGTTATTGCAAGCAAAATTTGAAAAACTAGGTAATTAAACAATCACTGAATATTTCTCTTTATGTCAGGCATTTCTTTACCGCACATTCTTGTGGGAACCACCATAATGTTTATGTTGCTTTCTTTGTGGTTGAACAAAACATCGAAGAAGTAGTTCTGAGCAACCATAACGCACCTCTAACATCTCACCAATTTATCGCTAGTCACAATGCATTTTGTTCATTTAACATGCATACTTTTAACAAGCATGTACCGTCACCGGATGAAATAAAAGAAGTGATTAAAAATCTAGCTCTACCGCAGCAAGCAAAGGTGCCACAAGTACCCATCTGCAAAATGTTTCTTCAGTTATTTTTCTTTTTTCTTTTTTTCCCCTGTTTATTTTTGTAATTGAGAACACTACAGCAGCTTCTTGTGGTTAGCTACATGGGCTCAGAACTCTGTGAATATGGACTTGTAGCTTCAGATATTTCTTATACAAATACAACATCTCCGTTTTGGGATTTCCAGTGGTTCCGCGGGATTAATAGACCATATAAACTCACCTTTTCCTGGCATTTATCCCATTATTTGATATGTGAACTGACTAACAGGCAGGGATTATGTCAATGTTAGCGAAACACTTCTGTAGCTCAGCAGCACATTGGTTAATCCCCATCCATTCACTTCATTATGTCTTTAAACTAACAAGCAGTTTAACATAATCTGCTTTAAACCTGTCTATTCACTCCTATTCACTGGTGAATTTACATAGCAATCCTTTCTGCCTCAATGCTTTGTGGAACATGAGAGACAATGTTTATGGGAGCTGAGTTGTAGATGCGGGTGAGCTGTGTGCTGGGTGAGTAAAATTAGTCCTCTTCCTACAGTTAGCTTTGCATACCTGGACGTCTTAGACTGAAGGAGACATACGCTGAGGTGGGATAAGATAATATCTGGTTCATGTTTTTGTCTTGATGTGATCCATATATAAGACTCTTCAATGCTTAACCTTTAAACAGACTGCACAACAATGTTTTGTGCATACCTTATTTTCCAGACTTATCCGCCTTTCTTTTATAAAGCACATTTCAGGAAACCTTTCTTTTCTTCCAAATTATTATTTTACAACAGCTTAAATTTGACAGAAATAAACATTATTGAATTGAAATCCAAGCACACAGTGAATTATTTTGTATCACAATCAAGACATCAGAATAAAATAATATTCTACAGCTGACCATAAATATAGTTTTTCCTGTCATTTTTAAATTCTAAATATTTCTATTTAATTTTAGTCAGTCATTATCTGTACCGCTTTTTCCATTACGGGTTGCGGGGTAAGCTGGAGCCTATCCCAGCATTGTTTCAGGTGAGAGGCAGGGTACACTCTGGATAGGTCACCAGTCCATCGCAAGGCCAAACAACTATTCACACACACACTCATTCCTAGGGAGAATTTAGAGTCACCAATTAACCTAACATACAAGTCTTTGGATGGAAGCCAGAGAACCCGGAGAGAACACATGCTTACACAGGGAGAACATGCAAACTCCACACAGAAAGGCCACCAGCCCCCCACATTTGAACCTCCCCTAGCCAAGGCTTGAACCAGCAACCTTCTTGCTGTGAGGCTGCGGTGCTAACCACCACAGCACCATTTCATTTTATTTAACTCTAAATTGTCTGTTGTTAAAATGATCAACTTATTTCTAATATTACTTTACTAATAGGAAAGTGTTGCAAGTTAAGTATCGTCTCACAGCGAAAAACAAAAAAAAATGCACTATTTCCTAACAATGCATTATATAGTAGAGGCACTAATTTGTTAAAATTGAGCGCTAACATCCAGAAAGTGAGAACGCTATCTTTTTACATCTGTATCATATATAAAAAATGTTTTAATTCTAACCTATATGTAGATGTAGATCGCTGCAACAAATGTCCTTGTGACTGGTTGCTTGTCTTTGCTCACTTATAATGACATATTAAAGCCAGCTTAGAGATTAACCTCACAAAGAATGCTGGTAAAGAAAGAACAAATTCAAACCATATATTTTCCTAAACAGCAGCAAGTCCTTTCATACCTAAACCTAACTAAAGACTAACAAACAGCAAAAGTAAAAATGATGTGCGAAAACCTAACCAATGCCAGAAAACAAAAGTAACAAAAGCGTGAAAAACACAAAAGAACAAGGAAAAGAAACTAAGATTCCGCTCAGACATCAGAACAAGATCTTGTGGGTAAGTATTGTTGTTTTTTCCCTGCTCTGGCATCACATCATCTAGCTCTCAAAAGAGGTTTTTTGTCAGTTTCTACCTTAATCAAATAACATTTGCACCATGAAATGAGAACATTGTGAGTCCATTCCTCTTCACTGGTGCATTTACATAGCCATCCCTTCTGCCTGAATGCACAAAGCAGCTAATTAAATTTCTATTGGCACTGCTTCTATTGTGCAAGTGCAAACTCTAAACATACCAACCACCAACATCGAATGCTAGTGGCCAGCTGACCCTCTAAGTGGCCTTAAAGATTATAACCACTACCTCAAAAGAAACTTAGACACCATACCCTACATGACAACATGCAAAACACAGAGAGTGGGCAGAGGAAGAAGTTGAGGTTAAACCATTCCTTTAACTAAAGCTGCTGTCACAACTTGGCTTAGAAAAGAATCTATGCTCTGTACAAGCTATCAAATAGTGAAAGGAAATTTTGCCATGATCAGAACGTCCCTTGTACCTCAATATAGCATAACATGCTTTTTGACTTCAAACCAAAGCTGAACTCCTTGAGTCAGTGAAGGCAACTGCATGTCCCAAGGCAAAACACACAGAGATAAACGCATGCACACATACAAAGGTATGTGTTTAAACTTAATGAAAGCTTAATGACAGAGGTGGAATGGCTTTTAAAGCTTGTTATAGTCATTGTGAAACCACTCACTGTATCACTTTACAACCACCATAAAAACATTGACAGGGATGGGTGTGGTTAGGGTGAGGAAAAAGAAAACCAAGAATAAGTGTTAGAAATCCACCTCTGTAATAATGATATCATAAATAGTTGAATTACTTGTGATAGCTTTAGTTTGTTATTAAAATGACAGACTGAGCTTACCCTCAAGTTATTTGGCAAATGCAATATTTTCATACAGTCTAGCTTTTCTGTAGGATTGATGTCCTTGTTTGCTTCAAGGCACTCAGAGCAAAAAAAAAAACCCACAAGATACAGGCTCAAATATACCAATAAAAAGGAGTGAATTTAAGAGATTTGTGGCTTAATAATTGGAAATACTTGAAATTTTGCCAAGAGAAATTGAAACACAAGCACAGAATACACAGTGGTTTGGAGTCTGGGTAAAGTAAAATAAATTTAACCCATTTGTGAAAAGATCTGGTTAAAAAAAAAAAAAAAGAAAAAAGAAATGCGTGGCCAAAAGGGTGGAATGTTAAAAATGTAAAGCCAAGGTAGGAAAGAAAACATCAGAGCTACTTCCTGTGTGGGAGAAGAAAGAGAGCAGAATGTCCCACCTGCTATGTGGGATCTTTCTCTGCCTACTTTGGTGATTCATAAATCAGCTTAGCAAATACTGAGGATAATTATGCAGCCACCCACATTTTTTTTTTTTTTTTGTATGTGCCCCACAGTGACTTGCCCCTGGCTGTCTATCCATCTGTCACACAGTATAACTGTGGCAACTCTGACTTGGCATTAGTAGAAACTTTTGCTTATAATTGTGTTTATCTGGCTGTGTGGTTGAATGGATCTTTAACATAGTTACGAACACTGCATCTGAATGCCCATTCAAGCATTTTAGAAAATGCGCAAGCTCATGTAATAAAGACTCACAGTGTTACTCCATTGTTCTGGGCCTTAAGCTGAACCAACTGGTGGCATACCTCTCTACTACAGCCACACAGCAGGGAAGACCCACCATGGTGTTGCTTGGTTGGTTAACAGAAATGGTTTGTAGACAAACTGGTTGTCTGCAACCACTGGTGTCTCCTCTGTAGTTAAGATTCTGCCTGGACTCTTAAGAAAAAACTCTTTTCTTTAGCCTCAATGATTTCCTTGCTTTTAGGGGGGCTTTAATCTATGGAGTTTCTTAGATTAATTTTCTTCTGTTACCTCATCTGTACCATCACAGCAACCTTATTTTGATTTTCAGCAAATGTTATCATCCTTGTTTGACTTGTGTTAAATTACTGCTGATGCAAACTCAACCTTCCCTCTTGTTTCTGTCACATTAATATTGTAGTTTGGTATGAAAAAAAATCTTTAGTCAAGAAAGGTAGAACATGAAGTAATGTAATTTTATTGTTCCATTTTTAATCATACTTAAAAATTAATATACAGTGGCCCCTCACCATATCGCGGTTCGTCTTCTCAGGTCTTCCTGTTTCGTGGATTTTTTTTGTATGCAGCACTGCATATTTAAGTATGTGTAAATCCTATTTCAACCATTCTATGTCCAAATTTTACTGTAGGAATCAGCCCAATGTGCTTTGTTTCTCGATTGGACGACGTTACAAACAAGGGCAAGGGAGCAGAGCAGCTTAAATATATTTTACGGGGTGAATAATTATTAAGAAATTCACGTTGTTATATATGTGTGTGTGTATTTTTTTAATGTATAAAGTGTGTGAGAATGTTGAAAATTATTATATTTTGGGAAAAGGTCTATAAACACTCCGAGGAGAGATAATTAGGCCTTAACATGCATTTGAATTGTGATAAATTAATAAGGTCGTCATTTCGCGGATTTAATTTATTGTGGGTTTTTTTCAGAACGTAACCCCCGCAATAAACGAGGGACAACTGTACTTGATTCTGTTCTATAAAGATTAGATTAGACTAGGCATGCCAGGAGCAGACCAAGAAGAATCTCAAATTAGCTGTGAAGCATGGTAGAGGGTAGGTCATGGTCTGTCCAGCTGTGGACATGATAATAACTCTCTTATATAAATGTGATTGATTGGATAAAAAGTTGAAGAAGCAAACAGGCTGAGGAGAAAACCAGTGCATGGTACAGATTTAGGCACTGTAATATTTTACTTTTGTGTAAATAATTATGAATATTTCCAATAAATATATACAAGATAATCTAATAATAATCCAGTTTCCACTTCTTAACATGGAGTCAATGAAGACTGAAATAATAAAGAAATGCATAACGTGTTTATGGACTATATTTTTTTAACTACCAATTTAAAAACCAAAAGTGTTTCAATTATGGATGAAAAGACCACAATTGCTATTAATAAACATGAAGAAATTAGCAAAGAAGCTTTAGGCTTGTGCCTAATTATTTCAATTCTTTATCTTGTTAAGGTTTATTTACTGCTGTTATATCTTTAGTATCACTTTCTGTAATGAACACTGGTGTACAAACATAGAGATCTGGTTAACCCAATTAACCATTTAGAACTAACTAAGTTTTGCCCTAAGCCTGTGGGACCACCAACTAATAAAAGACCACACGTTTCCATGGCCAAAGACAACTGTTCCTCTAGCTAAGAATAGTGCCATGTCAAAATCGTCTGCTGCCCCTTAACTGTTGTTTTCTGCAATTAAACCTAATTTCAGTTATATTATAAGTGCAACATATAAATGAGTGAAGTGTTTATGAAGGATTTTATCCTAGTTAATCTTATTTTAATTATTCTCATTTGAAAACAAGATTTGAAGTAACAACAAACTACTTGATGAGTTAACAAACCTGGTAATCAGAAGAGAAGAGAAGAGAAGAGAAGAGAAGAGAAGAGAAGAGAAGAGAAGAGAAGAGAAGAGAAGAGAAGAGAAGA
>JBAMHW010000012.1:15235797-15248326 GCA_037177495.1 Rhadinocentrus ornatus | reverse complement strand
CCCCCCCCTCCCTCCCTCCTCTCCCCCTCTTCCCCCCCCCCCCCCCCCCCCCCCCCCCCCCCCCACACACATAAAACCTACAAACTGATCACTTTTTCTGCTGGCTGACAAACTGCTAGTTTGAGTTTGTCTCTGCAGTGACTGCAGAAATGTGTGTATACTAGACTTCAATACTCTAGAAAAGGATAATACTTTGCCATGGCAACAAATCGGATTAAATGAAAAAGACATTAGCTTTTAGCTGTAGGTAATATATCTGATAGTAATATTAGCTCTCACTTGGCTGGAAGAAAGTCAGAATTGAGTCTCAGTGGAAAGATACTGTAGATGAAGTGCAAGCAAGGGAACTTACAAGGAAACAAAAGGTTTGTAGAAAAGTATCTGACATCAGTTACATGTGTCTTATGAATAAGCACATAAGAGTTTTAAGCTTTTTCTTCAGTTGTACAAACATGTCACAAGCGCCTACAGTAATTCTTTCTCAAATTACTGTTAAATATCGTTGTTTAATCTGCATTTGTCTAATACAAATGTCAATGGGTCTGACACTGCAGGTAAATGACTACAGAAAACCAGTCGTTCCATTACAATTCACATTTTTAAATAAACACACACACCCAGATAGAACCAACTGTGTCAAGAAAACTTAAATTAAATTCCTTTGACTAGAGGCACATGCTGTGCAGCAATACACTAACAAACCATGTAATGTAATTGTATGGGCATGTGCATATGCATGTATGCACGCATTAGTCATAGTGTCAGACTGCTCTCTTCAGAGAGTTGTAAGGATAGTCCTCTGCACTCTTATATTAAAACATATGAAGTGTACAGCATTACCTACATCCCCTCATCCCACACTGGACTTCAAATCATTGTTGCACAACAGGGTTCTCTGTTGGGCTTGTTCATTTGATTATTTCTAAACGCGTCTTTATCACATTTCGTGATTAGTTAGCTCTTTTGTTCACCACTTACAGAAGTGTCCATAAATGAAATTAGCTTACATTACAGTCTTAAACAGTGATTGGTTTAGGCAATTCACCTGGTTGACAAGTAATCCGCATGTGTAGGCCAACCAAGAAAAATTCAACCTTGTCTCTAGGTGTTAAGGATGATCTGTTTCCTTTTAAATGGCTTTCTAACAAGTCAGTGAATGCTTGGCAGATGTTTCATTTACTTCTAGCTACTCTTTTAAAATGCAGCTTAATAAAATGAAGGTCAAGAGAATAAAGTTACTGTAACTTCATCTTAAGAGAAGCAGATCATAAAGGTTGACTTAATCTTTTGAGGTCTTCTTAAAGAATAGAAATATCGACGGTGTGTACAGTGTATACAGCAAGAATACATTCATGCATCTGTAAAAATCTGTACTAATAGAGCATGTTCCCAAGGTACAATTGCAAGAATGCTGACACTGTATCTCTAAATTACTGCACATCAAGTTTTCTAAATCTTCATCTTAGTCATATGACTGGTTTGTAGAGAGTCAATCGCTGCCTTCTTCCAGCCAAGCGACAGGTGACATTCGTGCATGTGAAATTTTGTGCTTGTTTACGTAGACGTGCACATAGGGGCTTACGTGACACAAGGAAATAGAAAAATGTTAAATATTTGGGAGTCGCGATCAAAAAGTCCACCAGCTCCCAGAGACATAGAGATAACAAACTTTATTAACAAACATAACTTTTTTCTCGCTAAAGACCAGTGCTCAGTTAACACAGTGAACAAACTGGAATTTAAGAAACTCATCAACACTTTGGACAAACGGTATCACTGCCATCACGTCACTATTTTTGCAAGTCATTTTACAAGTCATATTATTGCAACATTTAACAAAATCACATTTTTTTCCATTATCAGTCCAAGTGTCATGGCATTTCTAACATGCCGTGTTGTGGCAGAGGCCATGTGTAAAAGTTCATGCCTGTGAGTTAGTGCAGTGCCATAAAGACCAAGTGAACCTCCAGATTTTTCTCAACTGAAAAAAATCTACTTATTTAACTAAAAAGCCTTTTCCAAAGAGATTATTAAAATCTGAGGGTGCATTCACACCAGGATAGTCCACTAGACTTGGTTCGATTGGGGAATCGGATCATTTTGAGGGAGCAACATTCTTCTGGACCAAGATTGCGCTCATGCTGCACACCTCAAACGAATCGGACCCTTTAAGTAACATTATCCACTCTCCGCCGGAGGAGATGCTGCACCAAGAATTACTGAAGGAGAAGACGAGACACACAACAAAGAAGATCAGATCCTGGTGGTTTTAGGTTTATCATATTTCTATCAAAGCTTTTGCCAAATTCTTCCACATCTGACCTAGAGACCGTCCAGAGCCTCTTACCGTCCCACAAGCGCTTAAATTTTGGTTGTGCTTACCCGAGATTTTAGGGGCTCCAAGTGAGATTTTACTTACAATTTTGGCCCAGTTATGGAGACCACAGGTTTACTGTGACACAGAAAAAGAATATGAAAAAGTACAACAACATAAATCAGAAAATGTGGACTCCAGATTTAAAAATTTTTGGCAGTTTTACGTGAAACTTTCGTGTTTTAATTTCTTGAAAAAAGTGTTTTCAATTCTTCACAAATTGTAGTTTTATATTTTCTACAATATATTCCTGCTACATCTTAGTCTCACTCACCCTTTTGTGTTCTCATACATATGTGCGCTTGTGTCTTTGCATGTGTATGTGTAGGTAAGATCGGTGCTGGAACATTATTGGTTATTCTAGAAGATCGGCCTGTGACATTTAATAACAAGCTCCCGTCTTCTCATCTGAAATACCATGTGATCCAGCCCAGTATCAGGGCACAGATGAGGCCCTGAACTCGTAGAGCAAAACTTCTCATACACAGACACACAAGCATGAAGGCGAACATTTGGCTTTAACTCAGCCTTCAACAATGCCACATTTGTTCAACAGCTGATCACAATATGATAAGAGATAAAAGTATATTAGGCAGGACACCCACGCACACACAATCGTGCCTACAGATGGTTATCGGATTTACATAATCATTAGTTGTGGGTGAGACTCTGTCACGATCTGTGTGTTCTACCCCCTGCTTTTAGAAACAATTAGTGCCTGAAAGATAGGCCTGTGCACACACAGACCATTACCGAGTATTGACTACATTCTAAACATTAATAAAAATTCATTACATTATAATATAAATGTTGTAAAATGTACCTCTTAGTTAGATGTGAGGAAAGCAAAAGAAAAGCTCACTAATGTAGCTATACAAGCCCTAACCACATCTCAAATTTAAATAGACACACACAGATACATGCTGCATGTGCACACACAGGCACAAAATGCCACTCCACCGCCCCTCCCCATGGCTTAGAGAAATTACTGCCACCTGAAGCGGAACCACGTCCATCATGAGGAGGCCCCACAAAGCCCCACAGGTGTCCTTTAACATGTCCAAAAGTCCCCTCCTCCCTCCCCAGCTCTCCATGTGGCCATTCATCTGTCTGCAATGGAGGACATCAAAACAAAACAGAAGCCTGAGGGGAAAAATCTCATAGCTAACCATGCACGTGAATTACTCTCTAGCAAAGACACAGTTTGGTGTTTCCAACACAGTGACAAACCAATCAGTCTATTAAGCATCTTAGTTCCTTTGGAGAGAACAGCACGATATCACAAAATCAGCAGCTTAAATACAAACCCCATTTCCAGACAGGGGTCATGGAAGTTTTTTTTTTTATTAAACTAATCTTTCAGATGTTTACTCACTTAAATCTGTAGTTAAAACACAAAAAATGCAAAAGACAAATTCTAGTTTGATTTTTAGTGTTTTCCCTAACCAACTTAATAGTGTTTATAAAATATGAGTTTGCTGAGAGGCAACAAGAGACAGATATGCCTATGAGATAGAGAAGTAACACCTTATTGTCAGATTGCAAAGAAGATAAATCTTTCAACATCTACAGTGCATAATTAAAAAAAAAGTCAGGAATCAGGAATTGACTGTTGGATGTGTTAAACCCCTCAGATGGCACTGCATGACAAACCACCACTGCACCATGATCAACATAGAAGCATGGGTTTGGGAATACATTGAAAAGCCATTGTAATTTAATATAGTTTGCAGCTGCATCCAAAAATGCAACCTGAAAATGTAGTAGCATGGCTGTGCAGACATAACAGAGTTCTCTGGACTCAAAAATGATACACAAAAAAGACAGTGTTGTGCGCTATCCGCCATTTATTTAGATAGGTATATTGGAATTATGGAGACATATGCTACTGTCTTTTCCTACAAAGCCCACAGTGACTACAGCAGGGCAAGCCAGCTGTTCTGCACAACTTGCAGTAGTGCACCTACATAGATACAAGTTTGACTGGCCAGCCTGCAATCCAAAGCTGTGTCATATTTAAAATGTTATGGACATCATGAAGAGCAAAATGAGATCACAATAGCCATGAACTGTCGACAGCTAAGATCTTGTATTCAGCAGTCTTACAAAACTACAACAATTAGTATTCTCAGTTCCCACATGATTAAAAAGTATCATTAAACTGAAATATATCTTACATCTAGAAATAGTTTTTTTTTTAGCATTTATGCTACCTTATATCAAATATTTTTACACCTCCGTTAGTTAGTTCACATGACCATTGTTCTGTTTCTCATCTTCGCTTTGTGTGTTATTCAAAATGATCTGAGCTGTAGCCAACAACCACAGCACAAACCACTTCATCCTGACCAGACTTGTTGTGTGAAAATGAAAACAATGAGTTATGAGAGACAGGTGGAAAACACTCCAACCACAGAGAACCTCTTTGAATTTTTTTTTTTACAAAGATTAAAGCTGGCTGTGGTTGAAAGGAGAGCTGCTGAAAAAAGAAAATGGAGAGAGACTGACCAATTGTTTGCTAAATGGAATTTAATATAACAGAACAGAGGAAAAGTACAAATCCACACTAACAATCAGTGGGCTGTAAACATGACATACGAGGCAAAAAAAATGTATTCCAAGTGTCTTGCTCTACAGGAACAGTTTGTGTTTTTTTTTCTCTTTGCCAAAACTAAATAGCCACAAAAAAAACCTCTGAGAAGTTTAAACAAAGAGAGTAACTGACAACGAGATGCAAATGAAGAGTTATTCACATAAAAACAGCTGTGCAGATAATGCACACAGGTAATCAAACAGTAAGGAGGCAGTGGTGGAGGTGGCTGCTGCCAAAGACAGAAACAGACAGCGAGACAGTCAGTTGTAGAATAAACACGATCTCAGTGTCACCCAGGAAGAAATTCTTTTCTTTGATGTCAGGCCATGTGACCTTGCAGCAGTCTGAGGAATTGAAGCTCCATCCAAACAAACTTCAACACTGCTAACACCCTCAAGGTCGGTGTGGGTGTGTTTCAGGCTCAATTTTAAGTGTGTGTGTATGTGTTCGAACAATGAGAAGATGGAAAACAATGTGCACCCCAAACTTGGAAGGCTCATTATGTATTTTCACAGCCATCTCTTTCTTTCTTTACTCTTGGAAATGAGCATGAGCTTTTGATTTACTTTTTTTTAAGAAGCTAGTATTTTTCTATGCTCACTTGCCAACAGTGAAATCTCATTTATATTTGTGTTTAATTGTCTTGCTAAAGGCTGTAAATTTTTTATTATGTCAGTCTGTAAATGAGTTTGTTATCTAGCCAAAATCTGCAGCTGTAATATAATGCTAAATTTGACATTGACCATTAAATAAGCAGGTACAGCCATCTGGTAGCTACTGCTAGCTAGTTGCTGCTAGCATAACATGCTAATGATTGAATGAATTTATCAACTGATGATAAATGTAGCTGCCAGGCTTTTGTTTGTGTTATCTTTGCCCTGTCAGTAATAAGTTTTGAAAGTTTGTGCAGTGTCTAGTGTGATACAAGAAATTTTCAGGTTTTCATGTTTAGCCTTAGGCAACCAAAGTTTGTTACCCTTAAACTGTAAAGCAGACCTTATGATTGATTGATTTATTTTTTTTCCTTTTTGTCCATGCTCCTTACAGCTTTTACGAAATCTGTCAGCACTGCAATACTTTATCCGTCACGCTTTCTGTTTTGGCTCATCACAGCTGAATGACTCCTGAAAAAACATTGCTACACTCTGAATACACTTCTCTCACCAGTGGTAAACAGTGGTGTCCCATTGCAGTAGTTTATTTAGGAGTCTGTTCTATCCCAAACAGGGATTATGACAAAGCCCACTGCTCCCTCTTTTAGACCTCTAACTGCTTTCTGCTGCTGCTGCTGACGGCTAGCACATCACTGAAGCATATCAACAGCTGTGTGTATAAGACAGAGAAAGAAAAAATGCAAGAAGCAAAGAATATCTTTTTTATCTTGTTATTAAATCTTGTTATAATAAAATTAAAAAGAAAGGGGGGGAAATGCTACAAAAAAATAACTTTTATTATTTCCTGACCTTCATCAGATTGCAAAAGGGTGATGGAAAAATACTTAAGTATGGTGCCCTGTTGGGGACAAACAACATTCAGATCTGAGCTATGAATGTTCTTTTTTATTTAATTTGAATATACATGTAAAGTATTAATATTAGACTTCAAACTGTGTCACTCATCATCAAACATTGTCACTCATCTCATACATTTCCTGCTTAAGTTAGAACAGCTACTTTACCATTAGCAGCCAAACAGGGCAAGTATCTACAGCAGGTCTACTCAATTCAGTCATACGAGGGCCACAACCTAGCAGGTTTTCCATGTATCCCTATTCCAATGCACCAGACTCAAATTAATGAGTCATTGTGCAGAACGTGATAGGCTGTTAGATCCAGTTAATTAGATTTTGGTGTGTTGAAGCAGGAACACGTTGAAAACCTGCTGTATTGGGACCCTCATAGGACCAAATGAAGTAGCCCTGATCTACAGTCTGATTCAAATCAACCAACTTTGTAAGATCGGAATTTTTCTTTCTAATATTTCTTGGATACCTTTTTAAACAGTTTTTCATTTAATCAAGTCATTTCACAGTGATAAAACTGTTCAGATACTTCTAGGATAAAGCATAGAAGAAGAAATTCAATAGAAAGTAGTGTGTTAGATAGAGTTAGAGCAGTATATGGCAAAAACACATCACAAGACATGTACAGAGGTCCTGGGATCTTTTAATTATTTTCTTAAAGAGTGATAAATTTTAGCTGAGTAGAGTATAACACAGTGAAGGTTCTAACATTGTGGCTAATAATATTTCTGCAACAAAGTAGTATTACTAAGTTGTAGGATGTCAATTGTTGTGTATTTTGATGCCAAAACATATCATCATTTGGCACCAAAAATTCTTAAAACTGAATAAAATACATAACACAGTCTTGGGAGAACCCATGGAAACAGCAAAATTAATTTGTAAAAATAAATAAATAAAAAAAAATACCTAGGGCTGGGTTAAAAAAATCGTTTTATACATTTTTAATTGATTCAAATGAAATAAACCTAATATCAATTCATAAAACTGGAGATTTGTTTATATGTCCTCATTTCCGGTAACATGATCCTACACTTGCGTGACTTACCGAGGTTCGGCGAGATCTTAGCATATATACACACACTACTGGTTTCCTGTGTTGCCTCCATCCAAAATCAGCTTCTCTTACAGAGATAATGTTAAGTTCAGATGTTTTAACTCACCAGTGTGGATTACATTCACCTGTAAAGTCCTTTGCAGCATATTACCGTTTACATTAGCAGCTAAGATCACGGCACTCATATTAGCAGCTAATGCTAACGGTCACCACGTTCAACAGGAAGTGATGTCACCACGCAAGTAGTTTAAAATAAATCCGATATGCTCATTAAAAGTCACATTTAATCTAGAACAGGTTTAAACTTTGTCCTTTTATTAAACAGTAAACAGTCTGATGCTTTTTATCTGGTCTACATGACGGCAAGTCATAGCTGCGCCTGCTCTCTGTGTCCGCGGCAGTCAGCACACACACACACACAAACATGTGCACACACGGGTTTCCGACAGAGATTCTGACAGAGTGCACGCGTCGGTAAACAAGTCAACCAGCTGGAAATCAGACAGAAATAATTCTCTCAGGCTGGTGGAGATGGAAGCATCTTGCTCCAGTGTGGAGCACTGTATGCAAAGAAAGCTCCACAATGACCTTTTTGCTATAGCTGTAATTTGAATCAACTTTGCTCTTACCTGCAAAAAAAAGCAGTTAATATAAGTTGAGTTTCACTTTCACAGGTGGGGTTGCTCACACAGCTTCACAATACCTGCATGGACACACAAACAATGGAGAAAATTGTGAGAAATTACAGGGCTTCCAAACAGCCACATAAATCTGCTGGTCTCTGAGGGTGGGCTGCATGCCTTAATCATTTTGCAAAGTTGTAATATTTAAACTAAATAATCTCAGAAACATACAAAACATTTTACTATTATGTTGTCCAAGAAATGTCTTTAAATCCATTTACTTCAAGCCAGATTTTCTTTATGCTGCTTATCTTTAATGTCCAATTTAGATTTAAATAAGACAAAAATAAAGTCATTAAAAACAGATACATGTATATAGTATGCTTTCAGCATTTTCTTTATTTTATTCAGAAACAAAGACTTATTGGTAAGGATTGCAGATTTAATGGCAGTGAAAAAGTGAATGACGGATCAGGTCGTACAGATTCCCACCTGTAAAGATGGAAAATTAAACTCAAATAAAAATTCCTTCTATAAACACCCCCCCCCCAGGGTGGGTCTATTTCTTCATCTCTAAGAAAACACAGCCTCAAAAAACTGTAACTCACACTGGATTCATTTCGCACAACGTTCCATTTTATTGCCACCCAATAAACCACTCCAGCCTTATGTGTTTGTGAAACTGTGTGTGTGTGAAGAGAGAGTAACGTGTCTGTCTTAACGTTTTGTGTATCTGTCTATGACCTGCAAATTTTATCCCCCATAGTCACAACCAGTTTCACAAAGAGGGCAATTCACATTAGGTGTTAAAACAACCAGATTGCTGATAAATCAAAGCGTCTACACATTTGAACACAACTGTCAAACCACAAGCAGTGGAAAAATAAATTAAAAGTATTTTATTTACCTCAATAAAAGTGCCATTCAGCTAATGACAAAGAAAACGACATTGGTAATTACTACGGGTCAAAAATGTCCCAAATGCAATGCTTCTTTTAGCTCACACGACTGCAATATAATCTAACCCAAGGGACTAAAGCTCTCCATGCTTTAATAGTCATCACGTGGCACAAGCCTTTCCAGATGAAGATAAAACGCAGTTTCAGATATGGCTTAAGAAATTCTACACTTATTAAGACAAATACTACATAAGTGAGAAAGAAAAGATAATGAATGATATCAGGTTTGACTTTAAGCTAAATTAATTACTCATTATTCATCTTGGCAACTGCTCCATTCTAAAGACAGAGAAAGATTTGTTTTAAAAGATGCTCAGCTCAGATTGGTAATCAGCTTGGGACAAGCTTAAAATCAGCTTTAGGATATTAAAATCAAGGATAAAGTTAAGATAAGTTAAACCGAGGACACCTACAAGGTCTTGTATGACGGAGAAGTGAACAAGTCAATCTTTGTTTTTATTTCACGTTCCTAAACAAAGTAATCCTATCCCTTTTTGTTTGACCTGACCTAAATGGTGGAGAAAACCATGACACCATGACAAGTATGAGCATTCCTTGCAAACAATAGTGCTGAATGATAAAAGAGAGACAATGTCACAAAATGGCAGCATTTATATTAAAAACTTGATTGATTTTTGGATGCACACCTCGGCCTGTTTGTGTATCCACACCCAGTTGTGCTACCACCTGGAGATTATAATTTATATCTGATCAAAGGTATGTGGTTGGAAGCAAATGCCACTATGAGTGTAAGTTTACAACTCACCCTCCAGGTACCAAAAGCAGGCGTGTCATGGCGAGGGACAGGCTGTGTGCCAGACAGTTGGTTGTTTCTAAAAAGGATCAGTGAGGCGGATTACAGCTTAAATCCCTGCTTTCATCGAGTTCCTACAAACTGTCATTTCACTCTCTGCTTCACAATAGGCAACAAAAACACTGACAGGTAGAGTGACTGGAGAAAACTACCAGCCTTCAGTGGAACAAACATATGCATGAAGACCTCTTCTTGAGTGCTCTTTCCTGCACAATGCCTCTTTTAATAAACTCTGAATGTGATTTATTGTAATTTGTTATCTGCATCAAATCGTGCATAGTAGGGCTGGACGATATGGCCAAAACTTGTATCACGATATATTTCTTAATTTCGGTCGATACGATATAATTCCAATATTGATATAAACAAAATAAAAACTTCAGAAAAACTAAAACTAAAAATGATTTTGCCAAGTCTATGAAACTCCTTCAGTATAACATTTTAGAAATAAAAACTGTACAATAAATTAATGTTCACCTTTTATTGGTATCTAGCAAGGCTAAATCAGCCTTCAAACATTGTAATTTAAAATCACCATCAAAGGTCAAATAAAACTTTTACCTTTCTCAATCATATTAGCTTTAACTTTAAACTACAACTAAGGCTTATTATGTTATTCTTATAGATTTAAACAAATGTGCTTTAACTAGGCTTAAAAATAAAAGTGCTCAGAATTGCTACAAAAAAAAAAAAGAGTGAGCAACAACTGGTGCTTCATCTTCTGACTCAGCATATTCTTTGAGTGGAAATGCTTCAAATGCACTGTTTCCTGATCAGCAAAGAATAATAAAATATAACTAAATTCTTAAGTCAATATTTTCTTTGTTTTTTTGTTAAAATTTATTAGGTGTAATTTGTTTTTTAATTAGCAATCTGGAACATGTCAACACTTTTTAAATACTTTTGTCCACACTCTTCATTAATAGACATTAATATCTGAAGGTAAGCCAGCGAGGGATCAGCCAGCAGCCGATTTGTACATTTTATTTTAAGCCTGGTAATGAAACAGGGCTGATCTCCTGCTCTGATGCAGCTGAGAGCTCCGTCAGGACCAAATCTTGCATGAGTGCTTTTTGACGGGGTGGGGGCGTCAGTCCCCAAAAGTCTCCAATAACACCAGAAAAAGTTGTTAAAAAAAATTGCTAGAGGGGAAAACGAACAGCACAAAGTTGCTAAGTTGGCGACACTGAGCCAAACCACTTCCGTACTATCGAGTTAGCCTTTTCTCTCTTATCAACAACTTTGTCTGCTTTCTCTTCGCTTGTAGAAGCTTGTTCAGTTATGTTTGCATTACAGACTTGAGCATTCGTTTTGTAGCTAAAACTAGCAGCGTTGGAGCTTAGCCTAGCCTAGCCTTCAACCTCGCACTAAGCACAGCTAACTGCTGCTGGGCTTGGTTGGGGCTAATTGGTCAGGCTCCGTGTCTGTGGTGTTCGTCATCACTTACGTACCCAATGTGTTGCAGCTCTTTCTGTTCGGCTTGAACGTCAGTCAGTAAAACGCTGTAATCTTATACTGTATGTATATCAAAATATCATAAATTTGTTCAAAATTCATATTAACGATATTGAATAAAAGTATATTGTGATATATATTGATATTGAATTATTGTCCAGCTCTAGTGCATAGATGAGCGAAAGATGCGGTTAAGAGTGGTTTTCTCAATCCAGGTCCTCAGTATGATGCCATGAACCAACAAACATGTTTTACTGACTGTCATTACACTGTGTGTACAAACACACAAGCACTAATAGTTACACACCACACAAGTGCTGCTTAAACCGATGTGGAAGTGAAGTCTGTCACAGCAGAATGTTTCTAGGTAAGGATAAATTCCATTGTTGTTGTTGTTTTTTAAGGTAATTTCAATATTTGAAGAAAAACATGAAATTTCCTTTGACTATATTCTAATTTTGTACTACTTTACAAGCCGACACAGGACCCCTCCTCCAAGTTTCTGCAGTGGTTTCCAGTAAAACAGTACAGCC
Organism: Rhadinocentrus ornatus; assembly: GCA_037177495.1. Classification (NCBI taxonomy): domain Eukaryota; kingdom Metazoa; phylum Chordata; class Actinopteri; order Atheriniformes; family Melanotaeniidae; genus Rhadinocentrus; species Rhadinocentrus ornatus. The sequence continues at coordinate 15,236,396 of JBAMHW010000012.1, read as the reverse complement.
ATAGAGGTTTTAGGACATCCTAAAAAACCATTAAAAGAAAACACATGATCAAATTCATGTGAGTCTGTAAATAGCCAAATGTCTGAACAGAAGATTGATTCATACTTATGGGTAATGTGGCAGTCACTCAGCAAACCTGGCCTTTTACCCTGCACTCACACATTAGTGCTCTGAGGCACTTCTGTTGGCTGGTTTCTCGTACACATGTTAGAACACACACATGGACCCCCACCCACATTGTAAAGGAACATACCAGCATACAAGTGGAAATTATATGTCACCTGGCAGTTCATTGTGTCTACACTTCAAAATGCTTAACACAGACAGGTTGTGACAAAATCCTTAATACTATTCCAAATTTTAATACAGACAGATAAAAGAGAGCAAATCAAAACAAATTACAATGAATCTTTAAAAAGCAGCTTTTACATTATTTCCAGTTTATTGATATTAAGAGTCCTTAAGCTGAGAAATTCCAATACAGCTTTACAACAGATTTATACAATATTGTGTAAAATATGGATAAACCACAAAGGATTTAGAAAGGTTAAATGCAGTTAAATTGAGCTACAGTCCAAGTTTAACTGGATCACAGTCCT
>JBAMHW010000012.1:15220417-15235761 GCA_037177495.1 Rhadinocentrus ornatus | reverse complement strand
TAGATATTTATATCTCTATATATATTTTTTTAATTATTTATTTTATTTTATTTTTTCTATTTTTTCCCCCTATTGAAAATGTTTAGGACATTCAACTCCTTACGACTGTCTCACCATACTAGTAGGATAAGTATATCCAAGTATGCACAAATGTCTTAAACTACTTAGGTGGTAATTTTATTGGAGGAAAGCAGCAGCGTTGCTGACAACTGTAACAAACAAATGTGTGAAAGAGAGCAGCTTTGTTTAGAATTCAGCTATATAAATATACAGAGAAGCTTTACTGTTTTTACAAAAATATACACAAAGATTACAGTTTGGAGCATGTGCAGAGCACCTAGGCCCATTTGACTGTAGCCGACTATACATGTAGGAGTGATTCAACCCGTTACTGCTTTATTTGAGTAAATTGGTCCAGTCTTTAAGCTTCAGTTTAGTATAATTTAAATCTTTAGGTCTTCAGGCAGCACTCCATTAAAATCAAACACAAGTCTGTAGTGGAAATTGTTGCATGGGCTCAGGTTCATTGCTGGATTCACAAATACAAATGAAAGGTATGCAGAGACAAAATATATATAAACTAGATCCCAAAACTCCTGGGCCAAGATAAAGTGAAGAACTGTCCTGAGGCTTGACAAATAGAAATTTAAAATTATTTTTAACAATAATGTACTGTTTAGGCCTCCAGGCTAAACAGTACAGGGACCTACAGCATGCATCCATGCCATGGAGAACTTGCACATTAAGTGATGGCATTTTTAATTATAAACCATAAATACTGTTCCCTGAAACATTTTAGCAATTTAGCAAGACAAAGTCTGGAGAAAAAAAAAGCTGTACGCTTCAAATATAGTTAATCATTTCAGAGTCTTTTTACTATTCTTTTAATCAAAAAGATGTAGACCATTTGAAAATCAATACTTTGCACTGGAAAATGTAAACAAAACATAGGAACAGTATAAAACTGTAAAGTTCAATAACAGAGAAGAGAAAATTTATCAAAGAAGACTGAAAAAGAAGGACTACTGAACTAATACTTGCTACTTGTAACAAAGAGTGTGATATGTTTTGTGCAGAAAATAAAATCCCAAGACAGACAGGCCATGGTTAACTTGCCTATTCAAAAATAATAGGTCTTAATGCATTTCATAAAGAACATTTCCAGGATCTATTCATGACACAACAGCAATATCAATGCCAGTAAAGCAAAACAGAGAGTTTGAACTCTCCCAGGTGAACTCTTGCGAGCTCAAAAAAACTCCAGACAACCATACCTCAGCAGTTTTTCTCCTCAAACAAACTTTATATTGATGTAACATTTCCAACTAAGGTGGTAGATGTCAGTTATTAAAAAAAAACAAAGAAATATATTTCAACTTTTGATGTAAATCTTTGGCATACATAATACTGATAAACAGTATGTTGCTTTTTATCTACTGCGGGATGTTGTGGCACAATATCTACATTTTTTTCCTAACTGCTGGCCCCTGTCAGTCCCTGTTAAAGTGTCGCCAGACCACCCCGGCTGGCTGCACCTGCAAAACAAGGTAGAGTGTGTTTGAATGAGTTTGAGTGACATGCTCACGTTGGTGACTGACGTGATTTGTTTGACCACAAAACATCCACGGAGGTGAGAAGTACAGTACAGAGTCATGAACAGGTTAGAGCTGTGTGTTATGTGCATGTACATGTGTGAGATGCGCATTGCAGGGAGTTTTAGGAGGTGTCTGAGATAGAAAGCAGCAGTTTAAAGGATATGACTCATTGCTGCCTCTACAGTCCATTCACTGCGTCCTTTGACTGTGACAGTTAAAAACAAGTAACAAACCTATTTACCTGCTAGGTTACCAAATCTTTTCCACCCGTTCTCTCTGGAACCATTTCCACGCAACACTGCAACACTGTGCAAATTTAAATCTTAACCTTTTAAATGTCAGGTATTGGAAAGTATACCATGTTGTTATCTTTTAGTTAATTTCTTGTTCTTGCTTTTAATTTCGGAGCTACTACACTTAAAAAGTCACAATTTGATATACTTTTGAATTATATTAAGTCTGAGGACTTTTAATTTCATATGTCGAAGTCACCCTGAAAAAATGAGAGAAAATGTGATGTGATGTTTTTCTTGCAATCAATTGACCTGGATTGGGAATTGTTGCATCGACTGGGCAGAATTCTTTTCTCATGTGGTCTCCAACAGCTATTATATGATTGGTCACACATTTAAAGTGGCCGTGGCCAGTGATGGGAATAACAGTGTTAAATTAAACAACCTAACTAATTATTCTATATATCTTTACTTCGTCATTACCGTTACCACAAGTAAAATGCAATGAATGACTATATTTCAGCACAGTGAAGCTGCCTTTATCTGACATAGGGCTTAGGGGGCGCACCAACTGCATAAAAGAAAATGATTGACGGAGGAAGACTAAAATGTCATGGTAACCTAAATGGAGGCAGACTTGGTCAAGTTTGTGCTTCGGAGCACACACACGATCACACACAAACAACCAATTGAAACAGAGAAATGGAGTCCAGAGAATACAAAAGAGAACTTTCCAAGCTAAAAGAGAAAACATTACTTTTCTTTCACTGAGATAAAAGACTATATTATTATGAGAAATAGGGCTGGGTTAAAAAAATCAATTTATCAATTTTTTATCGATTAAAATTAAATATAACCTAATATCAATTCATAAAACTGGAGATCGATTTTTTATTTGTCCCCCTTTCGATAACATGACCTTACTCTTGCGTGACTTACCGAGGTTCGGCGAGATCTTAGCATATATACACACACTACTGGTTTCTTGTGTTGCCCTCCATCCAAAATCAGCTTCTCTTACCGAGATAATGTCAAGTTCAGATGTTTTAACTCACCAGTGTGGACTACATTCACCGGTAAAGTCCTTTGCAGCACATTACCGCTCACATTAGCAGCTAACGCCAAGATCCCGGCACTAGCAGCTAATGCTAACGGTCGCTACCACGTTCAACAGGAAGTGATGTCACCACGCACGTAGTTTAAAATAAATCCGATATGCTCATTTAAAGTCACATTTTATCTAGAACAGGTTTACACTTCGTCCTTTTATTAAACAGTAAACAGTCTGATGCTTTTTATCTGGTTTACATGACGGCATGTCATAGCTGCGCCTGCTCTCTGTGTCCGCGGCAGTCAGCACACACGCACGCACACACACACACACACACAGACACATGCGCACACACAGGTTTCCGACAAAGATTCTGACAGAGTGCACACGTCGGTAAACACGTCAACCAGCTGGCAATCAGACAGAAATATGAGTTTTCTAGATTTTCTTAGCAGGTGGAGATGGAAGCATCTTGCTCTAGTGTGGAGCAGATGGAGAGTATTACTCCTGCTCTGGTGTTACCACAATAGCGACATACTTGTCACGGGAATGCGCACAGCTGATCAAGCTAAATCTACCATCATTGAAGGAATTTATAAGTCGTATTATGAGTTTAAATGGAACCAATATTCCATGTAAGTTGTATTAACATCAACACGTTATCTGAGATCTGAACTTAAAGGTACGGTGTGCAGCTTTTTTGTTTTTTTGTTAGCAAAAGTCAAGAATTGCTTTCATAAATCTGTATTTTACCAAAGTCTAATCACAGTCCCATCCAAATGAAAGTGTTCTCGTAGCTTAGAATTAGTTGTTTATAAATACATAGATGGCGGCTCACCTAACTGGAGGCTGCCATGTTGCATTGCCATCTTTTAACACAGTAGCCGAAAGGGGACAAACTTGTTAGCATTGTGCGTTTTACCTGCGAGTCCCCGCTGTTTTGGGGGAGGGCGCGGGGGTGGTGTAAACAAGCCAAGATGACCGTGGATGATTCAGTTAGCCAGCTTAAATAGAGGACCATCTATACTCTTTGCCCGCGAGACGGAGGAAAAAAATTGCCAAGCAAAGAAAAAGAAATAATAACCGGGAAAAATTAATAGTGTACATTGGTGGAGCATTTACCAGATGGAGGCAGGGACTTCAAAGCTAACGTGGAGGTTGCAGGCTTTCTGGTGGATAGGTGAGTTAATGCAATCTAACAGTTAGGTTTATTTTGGCGTTTTGTTAGAAACAGGGCAGGGTGGTCCAGCAACTACTTTATCTTCCCGTTTAAGTTGGATCATTTACTGTTACTTGCTATATAAAACGGCAGAAACGGCTAATTTGTTAGCCTATAGTAAAAAGGTTTGTTGCAACAGTTTTCAGTTGTTGTTACTCCTCACAGAAGTCATACCAGCAGGCGACCATGCGCTTCTTTCAGACGTATTTCCCTCATGTTTCATATTTTGTTTCAGCTGATTTGTCAACGGGATGGGGGTAGTTGTCGTTCTTCTAGTCAGACAAAATAGACCAAAGTAAAACCAGTTTCTCAGTGTGATTTAATGACCAGAACCGCAAGTCACTCTCTGCAAGTCACAAAAAACGATTTTATAACATAACATTAGCTATTAGCAGTAGCTTGGTACTAAACACATGGAAGGCACGCTTGTAACTTATTGGCATAAAAAAATAACAATTATGTATCGTTCTGGTCCTCATCACCTGACGGGACACTGGAACTTCATATTTATGAATCTCCGCGGCTTCCGTTGTAATAATGCTCTTAAACGGTGAGGCTCCAGTAGAGCACTACTCGGTTACTTGTAATATATTATCGCACCGTTAGATGGGAGTAATTCTTACACAATGCGGCTTTAAAGAATAATTAGAGCGACTCAAAATGGTTTAATCAGGACATTTAAAAAGTTTAACCTTTTTTCTGTCCGGGGTTTTTTTTTTTTTTTTTTTTTTTTTTTCCCCCCCATAACAGCATTTCTGGCTCTGAATCTGCAAAACACTATTATTTTATGGTACTTTAGAAATTAGGAATGTAGATGTGTCAGATAAGATTATTACATATTTTGATGGTCAAGTAAATGTACTCAGTGTTTTATATATTTAAAAAACAAAGTTTTCTGAAAATACTTTTTAATATTCAAGAAAAATAATTGGTGTTACATAATTAGCTGTAAATGAATCGATATCGACTCAACTCAGGAAATTGGTGACAATATCCAGCCCATTGTTGAAAGAAAATTGCATTTGTATTCTTATATCAAATTTTAATAAGGCACCAGGTTAGTGTCCCAATAGCAGCGATTGCTGCAGGTATATACACCTCTGGCTGCCCTGGACCTGTTCAGTAATTCTGCCCCACAGCATGCTCGTGAAAGCAGTTGTACCAACAGTCTAGAAGAAGGATTGGTCCTTACAGCCATCTTTAACTACAAATACTTCATTAAATTGCGGTTGAATGTCAATATAATGCTAGATTAATATGTTGTAGAACTAAAAACTGTTGTAATAACACTGACCAAAATCAATATCGAATCAGAACAGATCAGATCGGATTGAATCGATTCTTAAAATTTGAATCAATGCCAGCCCTAGTGATAAACGCTTCTAAATCTTAAGAATCGGAATTGAATCGATTCTTAAAATTTTTATCGATATCCAGCTTTAATGAGAAATGTATATTGTGCCTACGAACAGCATTTCTCTACGTCAGCTGACGGCAAATATATTCACATGAAGCACCTCTCCACCAACACAGGAGGAAAAGGAGCAACAACATCCAAGTCGACTTGTGTATATTATTATGGAATGATAGGAGAGCCACAAAAAAGAATAAATCTGGAAACACATAAGGAAATAAATGTGAAACCTATAGACAAAAAAAAAAAAAATTAATAAATTGATTTAATTTCACATCATTTAATTAAAAAAAAAAAAAAAAAACTACATTATTTTCATCATATCATATCATGTCCTCTCACCTTTGCATTCAACAATAACCTTAACTAAAACCCTTTTCTGGGACAATACCGTGGTTTTTAGGTCATTTAATGAAAGATGGGAGTAAACCCCTTTAATTCAACTTTGCTGCTGATTGAGCTGCAATGCGGTAGGGTCTCTACTTGCAAAAAATCAGGTTGATGAATGGGCTTGTACGTCTGGAAGACCAAAATAGTTGAAACTCGACACATACTGTTATCAAACACCTTCCCTTTTCTTTTTCTTTTTTTTTTTTTTCCCCCCCACAAAAACAACAAACAACAAAGATAAAAAACGCCACATCAAAGCATTCCCACTGGGAAATTACATGCTCCTCTTAGTAGAATTCAGGAGTCATGTTTTGCTGTCTTAACCCGGTGAGAAAGTTAAATGTTTTTCTAAGCTAGAATTTACATCCACTGTTCAGCTTCAGTGGAGGAAGCTGAACTCTTTGCTGAGGCGACTTTTTACCCAAACATTATAAAACAAATTGGACTCAAATTACCTGAAATCCTATTCCACTTACTTGCCAGAGTGATTTTGAGCAGAACATTAAATTCAAAATTGAAAAATGACTGTAAATATGTTAGGACTATTTTAAAATTGGACACACTTTCTTACAGGCTGTGAATACAAGAGAAAAAAAAATACAAAAAGAGTAAATAAAAAAGTACTTATCCAACACTTTGACAGCAAAACAGACAGTAAAAATATTGCTTTTGTTAGGCTTAATGTGTTAAAATTGTTGGTGTATTTCCTCAGGATATGCAAGACAAAAATGTGGTTATGTTCAGGGTTATGATTAAATGTACAAATAAAGACCAGACACACAAGCAGACAGAAAACAGCACAGAGAGGTAACGAGTGGGACACAGTTAGAAGAAAGATGCAAAACTAATTCATATGGGATGAAAACCAATCTTGAAGGAGAGCCACTTCACCTTGAGCACGCCTTGTGGCAACATAGAGCATCCAAAGCTTTGAGATTATCCTTAATTTCCTGCAGCAGAAGGCCTGGCTATGGAATAGCATTGCTTAATTACATACACTTGCACAGGGTCAGGAAAAGGTTTAGAATCTGTTCTTAAGATCTTCAATGCAGAGTCGCATCCCTAACAACAGGAGAGTTTGCTTTAAGAAGTTATTCAGTTTTTGGCGCATATTGCTGTGTAGTAAAAAAAAGTAAAAGGTGCAAAGTCAAACCTCAACACTTGTCCAAATGAATCACGTTAGCTCTGCAATTTTATTTATATTATTTGAGAGCAAAAAAAAAGCAATGTTAAGTGGGGGAGGGCACCTCTTAAAAAGGCAAAAAAAGGAGGTAGAAAGAAGGAAGAAATGTAAAACAGTGTGAGCATTTTAACACAGACTATTTTTGTCTTGTCATTAAAATCCATTGTTTTACCAGGTGCATTTAGAACATTTCATTTATATTTTATTTGACAACCTTCACCAACATTTGTTGAGTTTAAGTTCACTCAACAGAACTTTTTCCAATTGTCTGTGCCAGTTTGAGCTTGTTAAACCTTAAAACATCATCTGAAGTTTAGCTAAACTGATTATTTTACTATTTATGAACACATTTGTCTATTCTAAACCATTTTCGTTAAGATGTCAAACAACATATGCGACCAAGTCAAGTTCTTGGCACCAGAACATTGATAGATTTGAAGCAATAACATCAATGGCAAAGAAAAATATTCCAACTCCATGAGACAACTATGTAGAGTTAGTGATCAAGGAAACCAACAGTGAAATCCTCCTGCAGCACCAGAGGCATGTTCATGTAGACAGAAGTTTGGACATGGTTATTTAAAATTAGCTAGGTGACTAGGTGTGTCCCATCCTTTAAATGGCCCTGGATATCTTACCAAATATATAGCATGTCTGTCTGTGTTGTCCAGTGAATGAGATGTTGATCTTATTTCCCTGGCTTAAGAGACTATTTACGTGGATTTTTAAAAAGGAACAAAAAAATTAAAACAAAGGTAATATATTTCAAAGTTTCAAGAGGAAGCTGGGAAGTTATGAGCCAGTACTGAATGAATAAGGGCACCTTTTACCATACGTAGGTACCCAGAAATGTCTTTAGTGGTTTGACAACTAGCTTGACAATGAAAAGTACAAAACCATCCTTCTATTTATGAATATGAAGGTTGCTAAGCCAGTCAACTTTAGCTAATGCTAGGGTTAAATAATCTTATTTATAAAATTACCTTAAATCATCCTTCTCACAAGATTGTTAGAATTCTGAAGATAACCATCTTTTCACGAAGTTTAAAGTTCAGGTTGTTATATATTATTACCAATAGCAACATCACTCGTCTCCGAGCTTATTGATACTTTGATACTGAATGGTTTGAAACTGGTACCAGGACTGGCTCCTGATACCCATTTCTGCTTGGCAACTCTTCTATCTTTTTACCTTAGTAATCATGCAAAAAAGTTTACAAAAAAGCATGCAAAGCTCAAACAATAAAAATCCAATCTAGTACAAAAGCTTTATCAATGTGCACATACAAAACATACATTTGTTAGCTAATTCATGTGCTAATCACTTTCTCACACATTTTCAGACAACAAAGGGTAGTCTCATTGGATGTATTTTGTCCCCCCCCCCTCCTCCAGGTGGCTGCAGGCCTCATAAATGGCTCCAGACGCAAAGCCTCTGCACACCATCTGACAATGATTAGAATGTAGTCTTACTGAATGCAAGTAGAGCCTGCACACTCAATTGCTGCAACACATCTTTATATGCAGCAAAACTAAACATGCCACCCACAAATTTCTAGATTTAGGCCAGAGCTGCCAATCAGCGGTGAGTAGTCATTTGATACCAACAAGGGGTTATGCATCAAAGAAAACTGATGTAAAATCTACAGAACAGATGAGCATTAGACAAATGGAAAAGAATATGAAGATACTGAAAGACAAATCAATATATCAATCACTTTTACCTATTTACTTGGCTAATGACTTTGCAAATCCTATGCTGAAGTATATTTTAATTATTTAGATTAAATGGGTATTATAATAATAAGCACAAATGGTCATGATCAGACACTAAATTAAAATCCTTTGGTTACCATATCAGTATTTTTATGACCATGTTTCTCCATCTTTCTGTTTTTCTCTTCTTCTCATTTACACACTCATTCCAACACACATACATGAACTCACAGCCACTTTCCCTCTCCCTCTGTCCCTCTCCTCCACCATGACATCTGATAGTAATTATAGCACAGCCTCAAAAACACAGCTCACTTAACTCTCCTTTATTAAGTGACTTGGTACCGCTGGCATAATTTGTTCATCTACATGTAGAATTAAAAGACACACGCCCATGGGCCCCAGGAAATTTTCCCCAGGCAAAAAGACACTGAGACACATGAATGAACAAACCTCAATCATGCAATTACATGTACACTCTAAGTCCTTAGAGTCTAACCGTGTGCACCCATTTCAAGCTGGACTCTCATCCCGTCTACCCCCTCCCTCCCTCCATCCCCAGTCCCCTGGAACAGAACAGTCACGGCTGTGTGCACTGCTGATTAGCTAGAACCTGAACCTAGGGGAAACACTAGAAAGCTCAGTGTTCTTTATTGTGTTTCCCCTTTAGACAAAGGGAGTCTCTGACAACCTGGCTTTTGCTGTCCTATTACCTTATCTTTTACTAATGTAACCCTAACATTAAGGTAACTTCATTGCTACTAAGATACCTTTTTCTTCAACCCAACTGTCACCAAGATTCAATAGAGGAAAGGAGAGCTAAACAGAGTTGTGGAGAGTAGAAAGGAATTTAGATCAGGCTTACACGATTTAAGCCCTGAAAGACCATGTGAGGATGTGTACTATCTGGGGTTATAATTTTGGACTGTTATATGGTGACTTGAGCATGCAGTCAAGGGTGTGTGTGCATGAGCTATTTATTATGGCTAATTCTTTAATCCCTCGACATGTGTCCTAAACTTGCAACAGATGCTTCTAAAGAGACACAAAGACGATGAAGAAAACATGTTGCACTGCAATCACTGTTAATAATCTCTTGCTTTTAAGGATCAGACAGCTTCCAAAAAGAAACAAAGTGCAATTTAGAAACATGACTTGTATAAAAGTAAACTTCTGATCAGATTTACTGGCACCCTTCAACTTTAAGCATACAATTCAATAAAATTAAAAAAATACAGCAGCTGATAGTAGAAATTTATTATTTTGATGGATTATTGAAGGTTGTTGAGCTCCTAAATGTTTTGATTTATTTAAACTTGAAAACAACTGTTTGTATCAGAGATTGGTGTATGGTTTAGCTCAAATTATCACAAAAAATTAGTCTGATGATAATCCACCAATCCTCACAGGTTCCCTCAGCACATTTTCTTTCTTAGTACTAGGCCCTTGAAGAAATGTAGAAGCTTTATGATGGTGAAAATTGATAACAGTAAAATCTGGTGAAACATGTACTTCAGCATCTTCAGCAATAGCATTTAAATGCTCAGGCAGCACTCTTTAGAAAGAAATGGTGTAAAATATTCTATAATTTGGCAGTCAAGGTGATTTTAATATTAAAAAATAAGCACAGATGAGTCTTATTCTTTAAATTTCTTATTAAATAACTTTAGAAAATTTAGAAATTACATTTGTGTCCAGTGTAATTTCATATTTTTTTCCCTCAAGAGTGTCAATAATTTACTCACTAATTGTAACTACAATACCTCCATTACCCAATAACAGTACCTCAAAAATATATCTAGATGTCTTTCCATATGTTTTAAAATAAAAATAAAAAACGTAACCAAAGCAGCTGTTGGTGCTCTGTTTCCTCTATTTACAGCACTTGAGGCAAAATCCTTAGTACTGGCCCCACAGCAGCAAGGTTTCCACTTCTGCTACAGGAACATCTCACAGTACCTGACAGCTACCAGAACATACTGTGTTGCACATGTTGTGCATCAGGAGGCTTTGAACTGTATGTGGAAATATTAAAAATTGGACTTGTAAATACAGTTAAAACAAGGCATTAATTTATATTGCCAGGAAATTTGTCAGATGGTGTTTTGCCAATAAAAATGATTTTCTAAAAGCATCATAGCTGTCACAAAAATATTTGACAGTGCCCTCTTGCTAAAACAGAACCTTAATGTGCCATTTTTCACCACCACTTTCAGACTTGATTCACCATCTGACAACAAAATTAGGACAAAATGTGAATGAGAGGAGGACTATTTGGATTTTGTCTGTATTATTAGGGAAGGGGGTAATGCACCGCTATAAAGTTGTTTGCAACCACCCGACACACTGACACAGCCTTTCTTCAAAGGCTCCCGCCATTTCTATAATTTCCAAAGAGAGAGAAGAAAAGTAACAGGAAGGGCCCGAGACAAGCCAAATACGCAAACTTGACATGATAAATATGTCAATTAACATCGGACATAATCTAGTAACCTTCAGCAACTATATTAGCAGGCTTTAGTTTCACTTGTAAATAGCTGGTAAGACTGAGAATTGCTAAGACACTCGTATATTCCTGACAAACTTTCAAGGGTGTGCCCAGCCGCTTGATATTAGTTAGCACGGGTATTGTTACTTAAATGCTACTTTGATCAAACCTTGGTTCACAGTCAGATATTAATTAAAAAGCTAATCATTTTTATGTTTTTAATTAATCTAGTTTAAAAAGTAGATAGTCTTAACTAGTTTTATATTCTATTTACTTGATCTCGTCTCAAACATTGTAAAGAAAAGGACATTTATGTATGCTAACTAGTGGTTGAAATTGTTTTTTATTTTTTGTTTTTGGCACCTCAGTGAGCAAACTGCCTGACAACACTGTTCGACTATATGAAGACTATTTCTGCACAAACTAACAGAGTTTAAAAATTATGCATTTATTTTAAGCTGTTAATGTATTTTCTTGGATTTATTAATATATTTTTGCTGTATTGCTTATATTGTGTTGTTATTTTTGTGGTGTTCTGACTTCAACGGTATAATATCGATATATTTTTTTTATAAAGTATCGAAAATTGTATCGAATATCGAGCATCATTCTTAGTATCAATACGAGTTTAAAATTTTTGTATCGTGACAACCCTAGCAAGTATAGAAACTCGTTTGTATTGCTAAGTGTGCCATCATAAGCAGACAATACATTGTACACACTATGTTTCACCATCAAAATGAGTGGGTGAGAGGAGATAATGTTCCTTAACCATATGGTACCTGCAATAAGAAATGCTATGTCTGTATGGGACCAATAATCTTTGGGCATTTTGTAATCTGTGACTTTTAGTGTAGAAATGCCACCTGATAACTTTTGAAAACTTGAGTTAGCTACATATGTGCCTAAAAACACAACAATGCAGGTAAGGTAAGACTGAGGGGTAGATGTTCCCCCACAGGAAGCTGAGTGGCCGTGGTTCAGAGGGCTCAGCTTGTAAAAACACTGCTCCCAGCATATCACTTTGAATATAAAAACTGGTGAACATGTGAAGCAGGTTTGTACATATGTATGTAACCTCTGATGCTAATTGAAGAGAGTTCGCAGTAAGAATGTACTGTTTGTGAGCAGAAGGAAGGTTTGTGCAATGTACCAACGGACAGCTTTAAAACAAGAGAAAAGATGCATAAATAAGAAGACTTCATCTTTTGATAAAGAATGCTGATTTATTTGTAATCGCTGTGTCTGTGTGCGGGTGTGTGTGGCTTAATATGTAGTCATCTGCTTGATGGTTTTTTGGCCTGGAACCTACAGGGGCCTGTTAAGGACACCTGGTCTGTCTTGGACTCTTCTTCTCTAAATTTATTCCCCATTTTGGATCTTGTTTTTCCCCTGATGTGGCAGAGCTGATTCGGTGTTTGCCATCTGTTGAGCTTTGTTTTTTAGGATCACCTTATTAAATCTACAAACAACAGCCCCCTTCACACCGTATCTGGCACAATGTAATATATAGGATTTACATAATCCTCATATTTTTCTTCTATCTACTTCCTGTTTGCATGACTCCTATAAAGCTCTCGGATTTTCCTAAAGTAGCAATAAATAAGTCAACACATTAATATTAATTCTTTACTGTCATCTCTCCGGCAGATGTCAGTGAACAGCAGATTTCATGTCCATGTCCACCGTTATCAATAAGGAGACACAATAATCTACACTGTCATACAAGACAGAACACAAAGACTCCCAGAGGCCTGCTTCACACTCTAATTGTCTTTTGAGATGGATATGTATGAATTCACCAGACATGCGAGTGAAGAAACAGGCCCACTCGAGATTTGATTTCATATGCATCAGATTCAATATCTTAGAAGTTAAATTCAATTTGGTATCAATCAGATTTAATTTATCTGACATTACGACTTCGGAAACATATTGATGAGCCATTCATGAATTTATGTCTCATGGGAAGGTGGTATCTGCACAAGCAACGTGGATGCAATTTCAGCCAAGCGGGTATCTATGATGTGACACAAGGCAGTACATCTGCAGCAGCACATTTACTACTTATCTGTGCATGAGGTCAGAACTAGACATGGAAAGACAGACACAGAAGGAGAAAAATATAATAAAAACCAGCAGCTTGTTTTCCCGAAGCATTTGTTTTTCCAAAGATGCATCTGCACCTAAATGGTGTGTGGACGACTGGACATATTAGTAAAGGCTACCTGGTATAAAGTGATCGAACTGAACAAATAATAATAATGAAAAAGGGCAATTTATCTCTTTTGCTGTGTCTAGATATGTTGACATGTTGAAATTTCACAGGTCACAGAAATGCTCATGTGTTTAATACATCTCGTCTTTTAAAAAAGGGAAGTCAGAGTTTTCCATCATTCAGTCCGACCTTTAACCTCTGAGGCATTCTTTGAAAATTTATAACAAAGTCACAGCTTGAAGTCATTTCTGTCTCTTGCTGCACATATTGTAGAAAACCCTGAGAGTTGATACTTGATGCCACCATCTATCAAGAATGACTGACTCTGACCTACCCAGCTAGTCCATGTCATATTACAAGTCCAGAAAAAATAAATATTCAGCCACCCATCGTGCAAGCATTGCTCCTAATAAAGGCTTCAGCAGTCGGGGGATGTCTAGACCAGAAAGTGAAGGCACTTCCTAAAATTTAACAATGACACTTGCTCTCAGGCAAATATTTTTGCCGTCAATGATGGAATGGCACCTCAAAGGCGGCATATGGAAATTGGAGGTCTCTCTAATTTGGGGGAGGGGGGTAGTGGGATGAAATTGTCCCAAAGTGAATCCAGATGGTTATCATTCTTTCCTCAGACCTGTTTTTCTCCTCAGTCTCTCACTCATCACTCCATCATTTTTCCTCCCCCCCCTCTCTTTGAGGGAACCATACAGCCGGTGATTGCTTATTCGGTAAGACTTGAGCCAAACCAAACACAAGAAGACAGACTTGTGGTCCACAAAATAAAGAGTGGCCTCACAGTATAAAGCAAACCTGCATGAGCCAAAGCATCTTCAGGGCCTAACCTGCTGATGTTACATATTGGTGCTGTTACTGCAAACAAGATGCAAATGTTCATTAAGACAACTAAAAAGCAACCAAAATTTTGTGAGAGATTACAAAGACTGAGTGAGGTGAACAGCGTAAACACAATGCACCAAAAAGAAGGCAAATGCCAAAAACCAGAGAAAAGAAATAAAGGAGCGGCTGAGCAGTGAAAGAAAACAGCCAAATCATGAGATCAGAAGCTGGCTGGTAGAATGTTTTCATATCCACCCTGTGGAACAAAGGGCTGAACTGATCTTATGGACTATTAATCAGGCTAATAAATCATCATTTAAACGTGGCTTAAACCATGAGCCTATATGCTCCACTCAGTAAAATAATATAGCCAGCAGCTTTTTTACTGATTATTACGATCACCCTTAAACCCAATGCTGGAACATTTCAAGTAACTCTTGGTCACATCATTCTAAAGGAACACCGATGAGGGAGTGGCTAAACTTTGCATCCTCAGTGAATAATAGAGAATAGGGGAAATAATAACTTCATCAGAAGAAGTTGTTAGTTTTAATGTCTACCCTAAGGGAAAGCAAGGAGGGTACGGGACTTAAGATTAAGACAGTGAAAATGTGTCAATGAGTGATCTGGTTCGGAAAAGATAAGAATGATGTCAATACAAAATTAGCCTTTATCTTAAATGGGCATCCACAAGCTAATGCTGTCTCACTCACACACACACACTCTTCTGACATCTTTAAAGTCTCTCCAACTAGGCCTGTCGCGATAAGCAATAAGTCAATTATTGCACAGTAAGAAAAAATGAGGGCCATAAGTTTGCTGGCCACGATAATTTTCATTATTTTTATTTTTTTTTTATCTTACTTTACCATAGACTGTCTATGAAAACAGGTTTCACTATGGAGTATCTCGACTGAACGCTTTCGTTTCTTGCGAAGTGATCTCTCTAGTCTAGTGTCGTACTTGACAGCAGCATGTTGCAGCACGAGACCGTGGTGAA
>JBAMHW010000012.1:15207798-15220317 GCA_037177495.1 Rhadinocentrus ornatus | reverse complement strand
GTGATCTCTCTAGTCTAGTGTCGTACTTGACAGCAGCATGTTGCAGCACGAGACCGTGGTGAAGCACCTGTGCGAGCCGGTATGTCGCATTTGTTTTACAGGGGCTGCCAACTCTCACGCATCGGCTGTGAGACTCGTGCATTTGAGTGGCTTCTCACGCTCTTGTGCTAAACCTTCGATTCTCACACTGAATCATGTAAATAAGTCGAATGGTGAAAAATAGCTGCAAGCACTTTCTCATTGTTGTATCGCTGCTCCCCACTTGTAGGCAAAACACACACATGTAGCCTACAATTTCGGTACAAAGCCCCCACTTCCTGGTCTACCGTAATAACCCCTGTAATGCGCAGACATATAACACAAATAGTCAGTCTACAGTATATACCACCGTAAATGACAAAATACACATCAATTCCGAGTGGGCCGGTGTTGTGGGCATATGTTGCGTTGCGACGCAGCAGCGCGGTTCCCTCACTGCTGATAGATCAGTCTGACATGCAGAGATGAGGGGAGATACTTCAGCTTCAAAAACTCAACAATGCGCAGTATATTTTTTTTCTAGTTTTTTTGGCAGTTTTGCCGGTTTTTTCGTGTCTGAGCCCAAGGTTTAATTTTTTTAATAGATTTTTTGAAGGGCAATTTTGTTTAAAAAACAAAGACTTTCTTGTCCATCATACGTTTTTGGTTGTGTTTGGTTTTCATTCATTGTTAATGAGACTGAGAGTCCATTCTGTTTATTCTTTTTGTCATTTAAAATTTCTTCCAGTTTCAGTGTAAAATGTTCTTTAGAAATGAAAGTTTATTGATCTTTGAAAGGGTGTACTTGCATTATTATGGCATTATAATTATATTTGTTAAAAATGGTCTCATTATTGCTTTGCACAATATTATCACTTTTCGCAATAATTTCTGAGAAAATTTATCACACAGCAAAATTTGTTTTCGCGACAGGCCTATCTCCAACCAGGAAGAAACGTGCACATTTGTTCATCAGACGTTCATAGCATAGATGCACCCACAAAATTTACATGCACTTAAAAAACCATACAACCAGATGCATGCAACAGATACTTAAATTATCCAAGGTTCTTCCAAACCACACACACACACACAGGGTGTGTGGAAATTTGTTGATTCTAAGATGCATTGTGACATAGACATGAAAGACTCCTCATGGATGCAGAAGCAGAGAATAACACAGTCAATAACACTAGTGTATATAGTTGTAATGGATGCTACCATGGAGAGGAATGTCATGAGAAAGGCAATAATTGATGAAAAGACAACCTAAAAATGTTTAGAACAGCAAAAAATAATGAAATTAAATCCTTCAGTTATATTTTATTTGTTTTTTAAATTTAATTTCATTAAGTGTATTTTGTTTTTTTAATTAGGAGTCTGCAACATGTCAAAAACACTTTTGACTTTTTAAATATTTATGTCCACACTATTCATTAAAAAACATTAATATCTGACGATTAGGCAGCGCGGGATCAGCCAGCAGATCTGAATCTGAATGCAGCTCTGCTGCATGAGGACCAAGCCTCTTCTGAGAGTTTCTGGACAGGGAAGGGGTCTGCACAGCACCCACTCCTCATTGAAGAGTAACGCTTTCACGTCAACTACAACTAGCTGCCGACTAGAGATGTGAGATTAATGAACGAATCAATTCTTTTGAACGGCTCTTTTAAATGAACGTTGGAAACCGAGTCACAGCTGTGAGCCGTTCATTCATGAGCTATTCTTTTTATTTTCCACACTGCCTTTATCACATTGGTGGCATCATAGAAGTCCGATGTCCATGTACTGTGAGTTCGATCCAAAACATTTACTAGAATTTGCTGCTGCTCAGGTTTTAACTTTTAAATTTTATATAGGTACATATTTTGATTGTTTGTCATTCTGATTTATTGTGAAAAAGTAAAGATATTATAAGAGCGAGCCAGTCTTTTGAATGGCTCTATGAAAAGAATGGCTCCTCAAGATCTGGCTCCCTTTAAAGAGCCATAAATCCCATCTCTACTGCCCACTGTAAAAGGTGTGCACCCTTGTTATTTAGTGAATAATGTAGCCTTGGCCTTGCATTCACCCCCTGGTGGTTGGCAGACCACTGGTAGAGAATGTGCGTGATCAGAGACGCATGCAGCAGAGCTCGCATTTTGAATGTAAATATCGTTGACAATCAGGTTCATTTAATAGTGGCCACCAAAATCGTGATCACGATCAAAATCCGATTAATTGTGCAGCCCTACTACTCAGTCACATTTTGAGTCAAATTATTTCTTGAATTTGCGTCTCAATTTGCAGCAAGACAAGTGGAATAAAAGCAATGCCAAATGACAATTTTACAGAATATTTTACCTAAAAATGTACACAAATAAACAGTGTCATTTTTTATTTGGCACATCGTATCTATAGGTATGTTAAACATGTGAATATAAAAGGAAAACAAAAATCTGACAAACATTGTGGATAATGTGTGCATGATGTGCAGAAAAAAATGGTAAGATTTAAGTGTGCTCATGTGCCAACACATTCTTGTTTGAACATATCAAAGAAACAGAGGCCGTAGATCACGGCTTCCATCTAAAGACTAAAATGTTGTTGTTTTTTTTAATTCATCCCAGCTTCAGAGAACACCACAGGAAAACCTGATGCTATCCATGTGTGAGAAAACGAAGATCACAATACACAGATACACACACACACAGGCACCCAAACATGAGCTTGTTTACTTAATCATTTCTTTTAAATAAATTTCAAAAGGTAGTAGGGCTGCTCGATTATGGGAAAAATGCTAATCATGATAATTTTGATTGAAATTGAGATCTCGATTATCTAACACGATTAGAGAAAGACAAAGAGCCATGGAGGGGCATTTGAAGCCTTGTCTGTGGTAATACAGACTAGTTTCTTTCCACCAGGTCCCAGTAGTTATTGTTTGTCTCAGACCAGCAGCAGCTATGTTCTTCCAGGTGTGATCTGTAATAAATGAGACTGGAGACATTTAATTTTCATCTTGAAATCTGTGTCTTATACGGCTCTATGGTGCGGCTTGACCACAGGTCCGTAGCGGTGGCGAAACATTGGACTGTAGCCACATCCTTCACAACACCCTCACGATACTCATCATACAAGGCAGGGAGAGAAACGTGGTTAAAATAGTGATGAGATGGCAGCAATACCCAAGTGTCCAAAGTGTTGATGAGCTTCTTAAATCCCGGGTTTTTCACTGTGTTAACTGAGCGCTGGACTTTAGCGAGAAAAAAAGTTATGTTTTTTTATAATGTTTGTTATCTCTCTGTCTCTGCGAGCTGGTGGATTATTTAGTCACGACTCACAAAAATTGAACATTTTTCTATTTCCTTGTGGGGTGTCGTAAGGCCCCGTGTGCACGTCTACGTGAACGAGCGCAACATTTCACATACACGAATGTCGCCTGTCGCTTGGCTGGAGGAGGGCAGCGATATCCGCCTCATCGCGCAAGTTCCATAGAAAATGAATGGAGAAGGAGCAACGTTGCCTCCGTGTGTCCAGCCCATAACTTAAGAGGTGTTTGCATCTTGAGTTGAACTAAACCAAAGCGGCTGGGGCTGTGGGGGGAGTCTGCAGCAGAGAGCAGCGCTGCAATGCCAGTGGAGCTCGATTTGCATCTAAATACAGCACAATAGTAAACTGCGACGGAGTAAATAATTGGACCATTTAATTTTTATGATCGTTGAAAACCCAGATCGTAATTGTGATTAAAATTCGATTAATTGCCCAGCCCTAATAAATAATAACTATTTTAAATAAGAACTGACTTTAATTAGAGAAAAGGAGACAGGCTTTTGGAGCATGATGCTGCACATTTTTAAAGATAGCAAACACCATGTCAGAGAGCTCTTTGTCATTTTAAGTGTGCAAAAGCTATGGTGTGATTTTTGATAGCTGAGTGGTTACAGCACATACCACATGGGGACAGTATCAGGTAGCAAGTGGACTGTGGTCTGCATGTAACTCCCCAGTTCTCTAGCCCATATTTCCTGTCTATCCTCACTGCCCCCCTAATAACAGCATAAAAATACAAACTAATCAAACCCAAATGCTCAGTGTACCTGAGCACTGGGAGTACTAGAAGATTGTAAATCGTGATATCACCTGAGGGAAAATGTTAATGAAGAAAATAAATCACCTGTTCACATCTACCATAAATGAATCAGGATAAATCCAGCATGCTTGCCTGCTGTTAGCGACACAAAACAACTCAATACACCAGTGGTGACCTCAAACTGAATAGGTTGTGTTTGCTCCCCAATCTGGTTTTACCTGCCTGGTACTCTTTTATGTTCTAAGATTCAAATCCAAACAGCAGATCTGAATCTTTAAATAAATTCAATTTATTTTGGAAATATCTTGCATAAAGCAGCTTAAACATATTGTTCTGCTTCTGGTAAAATATTAAAAAAGTAAACAAGGACACAACAGTGTCAGATAAACCACAATTTGTGACACATTAACTGCAGTTAATCCAGGATCAGCAGATTAAATTACTTACAAGTTAAGTGAAAACATAAAAAAATAAATAAACAGCTGACAAAAAACCACAACTTAATCTGAATTTGCACACATTTTTTAAAAAGGAGCCATTACACCGTGTATAATAAGCCTTTTACTAGCTGCCATGTTTTCTTTCTTGGACCCAAGTTTGAACTCCATAAATGTCATGGTCAAGTTTTAAGGCTTTAAATCAAGAAGACCTGTCTGAAAACCGTCTGCTTTCTACCTTAAAGGTTATGATTGTAAAGCAAAAACGTGACCCCAACCAGAACCAGCTTAGACTGCACTGCAGGCAAAACAAAAAAGTCTTTTAACAGCTTACATGAACTTAATTTTAACTTGCAACACATACAATTAAGGTAAGCACTCATTTGATTGAGTAATTGTTTTTCCCTTTTCTTCTGCCCCCTCAGATGACAGAACTTAAAGCATACTGATAAATCTGAGCCATAAGGATGAGGGGTCATTTAATGGGGCATAGCCTGTTTATTATCTCAGATCTATTAGCTTGGAGGAATTTTCAGGGGCTGTGAAAATATGCACACCAGAGCATTTGTTTGAGAATTCAGGTAAAGATAAATGCAGGAACATCTGAATAAATCAAGCTGACATTGTAATTAAAAAGAGAGCAAGATCTTCAAGAAGGTGGCCTCAGGCTCAAGGATCTTATCTATATCTGTTGTTGATCATTTATCAGCTCCATCTCCAAGTTGAGGAAATGGTTGTTGGAGAAGCTTACACTGTCAAACTGTCCTTAGATTTACCTGAAAATTGTTTAGAAACTCTAAGGAATAGGCTAATATTGCCTAGGTATACTTAACTCTCCAAACTAACATGATGGATCAAGGCCATATGAAGAAAAGAAAAAAAAAACATCCTTACAATACGCCAGTGTGCATTAGTCATATTGTAATTTTATGATATTTGACGGCATACGACTAGATTTCCTACAGGGATACATTTTGTTAAAGAGGTTGTATTTGCCTTTTTTTCCTCCCTTCCTCAGATTTAGACACCAGCATCACACTAAATCAATCAGACTTCACATGACGCTGAATGTAAGTGGATTTTTTCTTGACTGGGCCATGTAAATGTACCCATTGAATATATTCTGTCAGCTTTTTCCTCTTCACAATCATCTTCTCTCCAGACAGACACAAATTGAGTTTGTTTTTGGCAAATTTGCTATTCTTGGCTTGTAGATTAAGCCCCGGCAATGTGATCTGAATTTCCAGCATTCAGTGTCAGACAGCGAGTCTCACATCACGAGGAGTCTGACACCAATAGGTGTCTAAATTGTTGTCTATCATCTCTCACATTCATTCTGTATACACACAGAAAAACAGGCAAGCGGTGGAAGCATTTTGATTGCTTCTGCAACGTGAAACTCAATTACACAGCCAATTTAGAACAGGTTTTTTTCTTAGATTTGTGCAATATGTGCCCGCCCAAAATAAAACTACAGTTCACAGTGAAACACAACTGTAAACACTTAATACATTGACAGACAAGGAAAGCAGTTCACACACACACATATACATCTGGACCTTTGCTTCTCTCACTCTTAGTTGCAGAGAGTTTTCATGCATGGTCTTCTTGCCTTACTGCCCCCAGACCACTCAGATGAGGTGAGGTAAGATTTGGAGCCACAGTATTGTGCCATCTGGATATGCAGACATTCTTGCATACTTGCTCATGTGAACACATGCGCACACATGCAGATATACTATTGTCATAACCTACACTGACAAACACCTGGACCTGGTTACTGGACTCAGTAGGAGAGTGAATACTGTGTGCATGCCTCTGCATATAAGTGGGGTGTTTGGGGAATACTGGGTTGTAGGTTAAAGGCTAGAGGCTGTGTTCAGTCTCTTTTTTTTCTTTCTTTTTCTTCTTTTATTTTTTTTATTCCCCCTGCTGTGTACCCTTGAGGAAAGAAAAAAATGGATTATTGCTACTGCAACATACTAATGAAACATCCCACAGACTGTCCGATGTAGCTCTTTACAGAATATTCTCTAGTAACTAAATAAACTGACGTTGAAAAGAAAAATGAAGCCCAATGTATACACTCATGATTGTATATAATATATTCAAATCTATATGAGAGCAAAGTGATGGCAAGTTTTAAAATATGTAAGCATACTTTTTACAACGAATTTACTTAATTTGACAAATGATGTAAACATGATCCATCCAGCCTAACTAGCAGCATTGGTTATTAAGGCAGATTCAGATGGCTTCATAGTGGACTTCTGGAAAACCAGGTTATCATAAGGGCAAACACGATCTTAAGCGAAGGATGATGGAATCACCGCTGTTACAGAGCCATGCATAAACTATCGCTTCAACTTTTCTCTCCTCGGCTTTCAGTCTTTCAGCAGCAGAGATTATTTTCTAACAATATTCAATAATTAGCCTATTTCAACCTCGCGTGCAGGCTGTCAACACCACCCACATTTAAAAAAAAGGTTGCCAAACTTTTTCGGTGATTAAAAAGCGGACCATTTAAGTAATCAAACTAAGTAATCAACAACCGGACTTTTTGTTTGTTTCATACGTTCAAACGTCATGTTTACTCACCTCAAGATGCTTTCTTGCTTTCTTATTTCGAAAGAGAGGAAAAGTTGAAGCTCTGGGTACAGATGCGAGTCGATCTGATTCGAGTTGAAGTTGTTGTTTTTTTTGGCTCTGTCTCACTCTCCGGCATGGACGGACTGTGAAACAACGGCACCTTGGGCAAATACATCAAAAAGGGCCACCACTTTTTTTCATGTGGAAATCACTCAACCAAACTGGATGAAACGAGGGGAGAAATTATTCGTGGCCTACGAATTTTAGTTGTTTTGTGTCCCAGTAGGGAATTTTTAAAATGCCGTGCTTCACTTTATTAACACTTTTGCAACTTTTGTATGGTATTTTTTTTTTAAATTATGGATACATCTCACTGTGACATATTTATGCTTTAATTGTTGTCATATTTATGTTTTTTTACTTCTTTGTTGTTTGTTGTTGTTTGTCACGCACCATGTGTTGGGTTTCACCTGGGTGACGATGAATTTTCCCTGTTGCTGTTGTTGGTTGCCTCCCGTGTGTTGAGCCCATTACTGTGAGGACAAATTTTATAAAGAAACCAGCAAAATAAATTTATGACAGATGCTGTATGTTAATCTACTAATTATTGTCATATTCTGTGTGATGCTCAGAATCAATGTGCAGCTTTATGACACTGAATAGTGGAGACAATAAATTATATTCATACCTAAAAGGACCCATGATAGAGTCATACTTCTATTCATAAAGTTTACCCTGTTTGTTTCTGTGCAACCAGCCAGCTGTGTAGTAGATAGATTCTCAGTCACTCTGGCTTTCTCTAATCCCAACATGGTTACTATCTGTCTCTTAGTCTGCCTGTTCCCTTTAACTTTCCTCAGCAGTGTAGACTCGCTAAATTTTCCAGTTCACACTGCTGATTGTAGAATTTTCTGCACTACTATGCAGTTTCACAAGCAAAAATACAGGAAGTTTAGGATAGTAAGATTGTATTACATTAACAAAAATAAGAGCAGACACAAAGAAACACAGGATGTTTCTCATTGAGGGTTTCAAAGAACATAATTTATTTAACAACTCATATTAATTTTATTAATTCCATATATAATTTCCCATGTGTTTAAGCACTTTTCAATAGGGTTTGCATACCACCATACATTTACATTAACCCAAATGGTTCCACACATTAAAAAAAAAACAAATACAAAAAAATAACAGTTTTTTTGTAAGCGGGAGCTTCATTGCTGTTTGTTCTGCGGTTTGGAAAGTAACACAGACCATATGTACCCAACAGGGAAAATACAAAGTAAATATCAACATGGGTGGTTTGTGGACAGTCAAGCACAAAAACACACAAACAAAGCTACTCTCTTCCCAATACCTCCAGCAGTCCTGAAAATTACTAAAAGTTATCCAAAAAGTTTTATATTTAAAGGGAACATAGACATTTCTCCCTTCTCAAAACAAATTATAATATTAAAATGACTAAAACACCATATTTCCTGTGGGCCAGAAATAAGTACACCCTGCAATAATTTTTTCTTTTAATTCATATTTGATGTGAAATAAATAGATATAGAAACAGGACCTACAAAATAATTTGGCACAGAGTCCTGAAAATCAATACATTAATATTCTTGACTTGTCACATATATTGATGCTTGGTCTAGAGCTCCTCTCTTCAGGTTTCAACTCAAATGATTTACATTTTATCCATCTTTGATGCACAGGAAACTGTTCTAGTGCTGCATATTGCCACTTATCCTTCAGTGGCAACAATTTATTTGCTTGCTTGTTAAATAGTAACAAAAAATGTAATTCTTTAGTGCTTGCTCATTATCAGCTGCACAACTGAAGAAGAGAAATAGACACCAAACTTCAAAGGGTGTGACTAATGCTAAAACTTTTAAACTTGTCATTATGTTCTCTTTTCTTGTCTTTTGTTTGACTTCTTGTCATGATTTAGATTTTATTTGTCAATAACAATTTGTTAGATATTATAAATACTTGTTTAAGGTTTAATAAAACATTATGTTTAAATGTTCAAATACACAATAAAATATATTTCAAAACAAAATCATTCGCCACGTTGCCTGGGTGATGCATCCCACAGTCATTATGTAACCAGCAATGGTACCCTTTACGTGTAAAAACAGAAGATATGTGCTCCTATAAAAAATGTCACTAGACCACAAGTTTCCATTTACTGTTTCTAGCTTAAATCATCTATGTCTCAAAGAAAGATTTTTAAAAGCTAAACCATTCTTCAACTATCAATACATATTCTAATATTTTAAACTGTATGTGACTATGACACTTACATAAAACAAAGCTAAATTATAGGTGATTCTATGATATTCCACTAAAATTGTGATAGCAGCTGGTCTAATCAATAATATTGATCACAGCTTAATAAGAAGTAACATTATATTTTCTGCATGGAAATTCATCCCCAATATAGCATGAATAGGAATATATATTTCCCACACATTTCTCATGTTTATAATGATATGATAATCAGTGATATGTAGTTTGATAAGGCAAAACAGATCTTACCACTTGAGCCTTCAGGAAACTAAAGATTAAAATCGGAATCTAACACCAAAGATGAAAGTCCTGTGTGGAAAAAGTCAATTTGATGTTACTTAAAGGTGTATCACATTAATTGCACCATGTGGCAGTAAAATAGTTGTGTGTGAATGAGTGCGTGAAATCCATTTAGTGCAGGAAATTCAATTTAAACTAATTACTTATTTTCTGGATAAACTTGATCAAAACTAAGAATAATTACTATTAACTTGTTATTTCATCTGATAGGAGAACCTGCCAGCATGTAGGGATGCGTGTTGACTAAGTTGTATGTTTACACAAGCTAAGTATTATTTCTATTCTAAGATGTTCTCCAAACCAGGGGGAGACCACGGGGCCAGAGAAGTGTGAGAAGGGCTGAAGCTTCATATCTTCAGTATATGTGCATGCTTCTTGCAAAGAGGTTTGTCCTTCTTAGAGAAGAATGTTTGACCCTCCAGAGTGGTACAGCACACCTGTAAAGAGCCCATCATGCACACACACACACGCACACACACCCACACCCACACACACACACACAATATGAAGAACTTTAGTGACAAATGTTAAACAGCTTCAAAAGTAAATTCTTCAGCTCATCATCATAAAAACCAAGGAAAAGGGTCTAGACTTCAGGGGCAGGAGAACCAGTCCAGTTTCTGTCACTATCCAAAGTTCCGAGGTAGATTTTATTTCTAGCTACAGATTTGAAATGCAACTTGACAACTAACTGAATTGGACCTGCCACATGGAGACGCTGTACAAGAAAAGTCAGCACCAATTGTACTTTTTACAGAGGCTTACATCCTTCAAGATCTAAGGGCCTCTGTCATACACGTTCTACTTTTCTGTGCTCCGATCTTTGGGGTAGTGTGTTGGGGATCAGTAATCAAGCAAGTTGTGTCCAGCCTTTGTTCCAACAACAGAGCTTCCAAATATTTTTGTAGACTAAATCTCTATCAAGTAAGGATAAATGTGTCTAATGGTTTGACTGCTAATATCTCCTGTTACAAATCAATTATGTATATATCCTATCGTTTCTGATCATGCAAAAATGCAATGTGGTGGCGTGGCTCAGCAAGGTAGAGCGGTTGGCTTGTAGTTAAGTTCATGTCAAGGTGTCCTTGGGCAAGACACCGAACGCCTAATTGCTCCTGATGGGTCGTGGTTGAGCACCTTGCATGGCAGCTTCCGCCATCAGTGCATGAATGTGTTTGTGAATGTGATGTATAATGTAAAGCGCTTTGGATGAAAGTACTATATAAGTACAGACCAGACCAAAATATGGAATATTTTAATAATTTAGTATTGTATATAGTAGTAGCATGTAATAGAAGGTGCTTGGAAGGTACTTGGACCCAAGATTGGATCTATGTATAGATGGTATAGTATGTTTGTGTCTGGTTTATCTGGGTGTAACATTTTTACCCTTACAGTGCAAAAATGCTTGAACTCGAATAAATAGAGTTGTGAAAAAATATTGGAGACAAATGTCACATCATGCATGCAGCAGTCATCCATGTGTTTGACCTTAACTTACAGCACAAACAAAGCAGGTATCATGCCAAGTGTAACCCAGTGCCTCCAGGAATTTGTCTCCGGCTTCGATGGGGAACTCACAGCCATGGCAACCAGTCCCAAACAAACTGTAAAAGTCTTTTAGAAAAATAAAATAATATAAAACACCCTAAAATGAACTGTTTGAGGTTTACAGTTTTGATGATAAAGCCTAATACCACTTGTTTTGACAATAACTCCAAAGAGATCCTAAAAAGCAGTGGACAGAGAATGACATAAAACAAGAACAATACAGTACACTAGATAACTTTCTAATGCTTTAAACAATAATTTTAGAAGAAAACACAACTTGTACTTTTCCATTTTCCAATTGTTTGGTATTTTTTCATTTTAAAAAACATTTACCGGCCTAAACAGCATAGTCATTGTGTCCAATCAGCATACTGTACCGTCATAGTACCAAAGTAATGCCAACACCAACACAATTGTGTCTCAAATTTACACTTAACCCAAACTTGTTTTAACTTTGCTTTAAAATGGTATTTAGACCTATTTATATACAGTAATTTGCCACAGTCCAGCACTCCATCCCAGTCTGATTGTTAAAGCAAACAATTCAACTTTATTTACAAAGCACTTCCATGTCAATCAAGTAAATAAAATTAAAAGTGATTTATTAGAAATTTATGAAAATAGAGGCTATGCACATTAAAAGAAACTGCATAAAAAAATCTTAAACAATCTAAAACAACAAAGGTTTTGAATGTAAAGCATAATTCATAAGAAAAAAAATTATGTGTGCTAAAATAATCACAAGAACCACAGATAAAAATTAATAAATAAATAAATGAAAATAATTTTTACTAAAACTCAGATGGAAAATTTAGTTCTTAGTTTACCCTGAACGGCTCAAAGCCAGCAGTTTGTTTCAGCACTTTTAAGGTATAATTGCTGAAATTAACTTGTCCTGCTTTGTTGAACAACTCTGAAGATCTTAAGAGGATTTGAAAGACTGCCGATGATCATGATCCACCAACATCTTTAAGAGGCAGTCTGGTGCATAGCAGTTAAATGTTTTATTAGCCAGCAAAGCTATTTAAGATCAACATAAATCTAACAGGTAACCAGGAAAAGCACTTTAAAACAGATTCTCCTTTTAGGCTCTATTAAGACCTTAAGCAGCTTCATTTTTAAGCCCCTCTGATGCAGGATATATTAAGAAATAGGGCCACATTTTATTCAATATTCACATTCAATATTTTACTCCTCCTCCTCCTATTTTACATGTATGTACAGTATGTATTTTTAGTATGATTAGACTTTTAATGTAGTTCATAT
>JBAMHW010000012.1:15180104-15197065 GCA_037177495.1 Rhadinocentrus ornatus | reverse complement strand
AAAATGCTGCTGTTGAAACATCTGCACATCCCTACATATTCACCTTGGGGCTAGCCACTACTGAAACTAACCACAAAGATTGAATTATTTAAATGCATAAATTAAGCCAGTAAATCAGACGGCTGTCTGTTTATCAATCAGAAATGGGCACCAGCAGCTATTAGCTTGTCAAGTAGAGTAGAGCCTGATTGGAACAGGAAAAACCTCACTCTCATCATGCTATTTGTCTATCACACTCTGTGAGATTACAGACTGTAGAGTCATTTATATGAATTACCCTGGCCAACATGTTAACAATTCATTCACATTAGCCATGGTAACTGGCTAATGACAGGTGACAAATAGAGCAGGAAATAAGATGCTCCCCAGTATGTCATTCATTAGAGCTCATTACACTGCAGCTCATTACAATTCTCTACCAATCTGGCAAATTACATGATAACTGGATTGTATTCTGCTTGGCTGTGATTGATTTTATAGAAAGCTCTGCTGTGTTTCAATTACATTTGTAGTTGTTGACCATCTGGCCACACTATAATACATACTATATAAACTTTTTTAAGTGTACGTGATCATTAAAGAGGGACTAAAGGAAAGAGGGAATAAAATATAAATGCATTGTTTATCTTCATTTACATTGCTTTTCATATTAAGCAGAACATTGAAATTCCGAAATGATGCACTTTAAGACTACCCCATCATTTGCATTCATTTGCATCTTTGATGTTGTTTTATTTGTCATATGCTAAACCTATTTTAAATTCCATAAACTGGACTTCTTGTTTGTTTGTAATGAGTGATAATAAGTGAAAACAGATTATATTTTCCTCCCCCTCAAGTGTTTACGTATATAAAGTAACCCCTCGTGTATTGTAGCTTCATAAAGAACTTGTATTCTGCATCTCACACAGTAAATATGTTGGTTTTATTTGAGCATTGACCAAATGGTCCATTAACATAGCTGACTGCTGTCCAGCAGCTCTCCCAACCACACAACAGATGGTCTATAATTTTACACTGTGATATTCTTTGGATGAAAATCAGTCCTCACACATTGTAAACATGCATGCATGTGCATTCACACTCATCCTAGAAAGAAATCATCCATCCATCCACGCAAACACCCACTCAACCTCACACATGCACACTTTTCATACTTCACGGTTTTACTGTTTACAGTTGTGTCCACTAACCAAAGACCTATCTCTACGAGATGCTGCCAAGTTGTTTAGCAGTGACCACGGAATGTCATAGTTGCCTTGAACTGTCGCCACAGAGACATATGGACCATGTCTTTTGGTGCTGGCATGCTGTGAGTAAATATGGGTTTTTCACTGCCATGAACAGCGTTCTCAGTGGCTTCCAGTCCCTTCTTTATGCTGTCCATTAAAAATAAAAAGACATCTAGTATTTTTTTTTTTTAATATTTGGTTGTAAAATTACTTTATAATGTGAATTAATAACTCAACTCTCCACTTTAACACTGTAAAAACTGTCAGCTGTGATTCTGTAAATTTGTGGGAGCTTTCAAGCAAAGGCTGCATGCATCATGTGATTTCAGTAGAATTTGCACGTTATATTTAAGTTAAATGACTACACAACTTTTGGGGCATAGATCTGGATAAAACTGGAGATTTTAAACAATTGTGATGTTTTCAATTTCAAATGGCATGAAAGAACAACCAAAACTCAGATCAGTTAAAACAATTAAAAGTTAAAACAAGATCTGTCCAGGTCTGCTCTGTGTACCTTTTGCTCTTTTTCAGCTGTTGCAGCTCACTGATGCTGCAACACATTTCCTTTTTCTTCGTATTTATGCATTGCAGTGGAGTTTGAATGACAGAGTAGATGAGCAGGGCATCTAAAATGGACTGGTATGTTTACTTCTGAGAGGGTTGTGGACAGCTTTGCTAAGTTAACCAGGATGCATTGAGGTAGGAAAAAGAAATGGATGAAAGGGAAATAATTGAAGCTGAATCAACCTTGTAGGGAGCTCTACAAAAAATATGCTTTTGTGTCACTACTGACCTCCACGTTACAAGGGACTGTTTTTATAGACTACAATAACTGGAGTTGATACTATTAGCTATTCAACTTATCAATCTGTCAGCATGAAACAATGTAAAAATTATTGCAGAAAAAATAAATTAGAAATGTTCAAAAATTCTGGTTGGTGTTTTTCTGTTTTTAATCTAAGATCCATATAACTTAATTATGTTCTTCACTGTGTCTTAGGAGTGATGTTTGAATGAAAATAAAACTAATCTTGAAGTTTTGAAATTTCAACTGTTCACTTTTTCAAGATATCCATGATATTTCTGCATTTGACACCTGCATATACAAAGCAAGACAACAAAATGCATTGTTTTTGGTTTTTAAAGAGAGATATGTTATTTTACTGGCTATTTAAGCAGTTATGTTAGAACAGCTGAATGATGAATTTGTGACTTTACACCTATCATTTTTTATTTTCATTATTTTTATTTTTACATTGTGTATAGTTTTCTCTTTATTTTATATAAAATAAATGTAAATCTGACAATGAGGTTAAATTAATTTGGGGAATCCAGTGGAGAGAAGATACCAATTATAAATTATAGAAATGGAGAGGGGGGAAAAACAAGACAGAAAATATTTTTTTTCTTTTTTTTCCACAAGTTTTCAGTTAGTACTTTAAAGGGGAAAAGTTGTTGACAAGGAGTAGCTGCTAAACACACAGTACACTGACATATTATTTACCTTGCATGTACTGGACTACAGCACACAGAAAGTGTATGTTTTGCAGGCTGTCTCAGGGAACTTGGGGTAAGGAGAAGGGGGCAAGGGGCAGCTCTGGGCAGGAAGTCCAAAGGATTTGATAAAAGTGCTTTGCTGTAAGTTAACCAGAGTGAATGTTACTTTTACTATTAAAATCATGGAAAAGAAAGTAACATTATAAATTTATTGTGACAGCATGGCTGTCATAGAAATATGAGCAATAGTAGATCAAACAATAACTTTTTGAAGGTCATTATAAACTTGTACCTGACTGGTTTGGTGGAGAAGACAAGATGAGATAGACGAGTACATTCAGGTGGCGAGCTTGGAGAGCATATGGAGGAAAGACACAGTTTGCTTGAATCATTTGAAAACTTTACTTATGTGAGAATTATGTTAAAAAATATTGTGCAGCACTTGTGTTGAGGTGAAGAACCAAAATGAATTTGGCCCTCAGTGACAGGGTTATAAAATTTATGACTGTCATTCTCATGTCCAGTCACACAAATTACAGACTGAGTATTTTCTAAATTGCTGCTTCCCTCTGGTGGCACAAAGGATGAACTGCTACACAAGAGGGGGGGAAGGGGAGAAGAAATTACCTTTATGATGATAGCTAAACTATTTTAAATGTTCTAGGAAGCTTTAACAAAGATCTATTTTATATTACCTTGCAGAGGTGAGCAGATTAATGGTGGTTGGTGGAGCAGCTGGTCTACAATAAAGAACTGGATCAGAAGAAGCCTCGGATAGTTGGTTTTGAGCTGGTAAAAAGCTGCAACCACATGAGAAGTATCCTCCTTCTGTTTGGACATGTAAAACACTTAAAACAGACAAAGAGGCTGCTGGAACCTATTTGGCCCAAGCAAGAAGTGTTGTGTGTTAACTGGTTTAAAGTGTACATTAGGAAAGATGTCAGTTGGTTTTGGAGCATCTGAGAAGCTGTAGTGACTGGTGTGAGATGATGGCATTTGGTTTAGAGCTGTGCAGCTGTATGCTAAAGGTACCAGCACTTGAGTTAATGGACAGTTCATGGCAGGTGTTGGGTGCATTTGACAAAACATGTCAACAGAATTCCTTGGGATGGCAAACAGAAGCTGGCATGTTGTAGACCACAGACAGTTCACTTGATCTTGGTTGTTTAAAAGGGTATCAGGATTGGAGATGAGGACATGGTTTTGCACTGTTGCATTCTTCTTTGGCTGGCATAGATCAACTGAGGGGTCTGTCACCTGGGGCTGAGGTTGATCAATATGAGAAAATGTGGCATTTGCAAACATTTTGCCATTAATTATTTTATTGAGAAAAATACCTACTTGAACAGAAGGTTGGTGTACTGGAGAGCTGTCACTGGCAGAAAACAGAAGATAATGTTATATGGTTACTAGTAATGAATGTTTTAGCTGTGCTCTGATGTAATGAATAAAACTAGTGTTTATTTTAATGAAGTCAATTGTGAAAAAGATGATAATCACTCAAATGCTTTATCTCATTAAAATAATAATAATAAAAAATACAACTAAAGTTTACTAATATATAAAATAAAATAAATAAAAAAATGTAGTTTTGTTACATGAAAGAAAGTCTTTCTAAAATCATTTTCACCCATATGAAGGAACAAAGCAAAATGAAGGAGTGAAGAAGTGTGAAAAGTTTAGGTGATTATTTATACCTGACCTCCCCACCGTTTGTCTCATATTCAGTGACACAACTTTAAGAGGGAAGAGTAGAGAAAGTAGAAGTATTGGAGAATAAAAGGACATAAAGGAAAAAAAAGGAACAAGAAGAATCATCAGTTTATTTTCTACATTGCAGAATGTTCAAAACAGAAAATAAATTTCAGCTGCTAAGTTCAAGCTGCTCAAAAATGGTTGTGAGAAAATTAAAGGGAGTGTCTGATCAAATCTACAACTGACTACAGGAAGTAAACATTCAGATAAAATATTTGGAAATGCTCTGGATAAATATTTTTCATAGCAAGGGCATAAGATTAGCATTTATGCAATCACATCATCAACTCTAACAACTGACTCACTAAAAAGAGACAATATTAGTAATCAAATGTCTCAAACCAGCAGGTTGGAATATATTATATATATTTGTTTATACAAACATGCACTACAATCTCTAGTAAGTTTCATACAGCCCGCCTATGTCAAGATACAAAATATTTTACATATGCATTTAGATAAAGAGCAGAAGTAAACAAAAGTGATAAAGCCATTATTTCCTTTGAAAAGTACCTTCAATAACATACAGTTATTAAGTCCAAGTGAAATTTATCGCACACACTCAGGCAGCTGTTGGACAGATTTGCTCAGAAACAGACTTCCACCATCAAACCCCACATGTCCATGTAAACTTCATGTTATCATAGTTGCAAAGAAGATCAAACAATGAATAAAAGTGCAGAACTGTGAGTCCTTTGTTCTTGTTTTTCTCTCAGCAGTTTGTATGGAACATATTTTTTATGGTTTTATTGTTATATATTTAAAAATTTTGTGTTTACATTATGTTTTATTAGAATTAAGGCAAATTGATTCATAATGTGTTGAATTTCAAGCTTTCAGGCCACCTCAGAATGCTTCCCTGTTCTTATAATCATGGGAACAGGTCCTGTGTTATGTCACTAATGATACCACAGTGCCAATCCAGATGAGTGGATTGACAGCTGTATATTTGGCTGAAGATGTCCAGACCACTTGTTTTTATCTTACAAGATTTTATTTGAAACCCTTTTTTGGGGGGGAGGTGATGACACGTATAATTAAGGCTCAGCTGATAGCCAGTAAATCTTCATAATTTCCCACAGGTTTAATTCACTTCCATAAATTAAAACTGTTGCTGTGGCATTTACTAAGATAAAACCTCCACAATAAACGATTGATGGGATTCCAGTTGTGGAATAAAATAACTATTACAATAATGCACAAATTAAACACAAATTTGTGTCTTACAAAGTGGAAGTAATCACAGATAATTTATGGATCTCCACCCTTCGAGTTTGAATCAGTGGACCAAGCACATTAGCAGCACAAATAAAAAGGCTAAAAAGGATCAAGCTCAGTTTTATGAAGGAAAAACAGCTGGACTCCCTTTTTGGCTGTTAAAGATATTTCACCTTTAATCCAAATAGCATCTATGGTTCTGACAGACTGGTTGAGTTCTAACTACTGCCCACACTGTGTGGGTTTTACATACAATAGTACAGTAGTGGCAAGAGTTCTTCAAAGTCACTAACTGTGCCCAATCCGATAGAAGCAGAAAGCATGTAACTTATCCAGGAGGATAAAACCAAATCACTGTTTCAGTATTACTTCACAGAATGGATTAGTTCAGTGAAGAGTGAAAAAAAGTTCACATGGGTGAATATCAAGGAGAAAAAATATCTTTGTGCTTTGATTTTGAATTAGTTTTTTCTCTAAGATCCACTTCCTGGTTGGTGTTGGTGATGCCATGAAGATGCACATGTGAAGTGCTTGCATTTTGGACTGTACCAATGCAGGTAATGGATGGATAAAGAAGGTAATGGGTTTTATTTATGCATTCAGCATGTTTACTAGTGAAAAATCAACCTTGCAATTGGCAAGTTTTTTTTAATAGTCACATCCCACATACTTAACTCTGGTGCTCATCACACAAATGTATTTTCCTTACAAATGTAGCATCATTTGAAAGGAGAATAAACAGGCTTTTGATTTATTGCTAAGAAGCACTACAGACATAATCCACCAAACACAAAATTCCTTACTTTTTGTACAGTTAGTTTATTATCACCATGTACCTCACTAATATCAAGACTGATTTCAAACTGCAAAAAAAATATGGATAAAACTGACCCAGACAACACTGCATATACAACAGTATTTGAACAGCAACCCTAAAATATTGTCGGCTGAATGATTTCTAGCACGTCAGAATGTTATTTGCTTTGCATTGAAGGACCTTGTGGAAATTTCCTTCAAATGAGCATTGTTTATTTCTGAAGATTCTATACTTTATCCACGTATAAATAAGTAAATAAGTTGAACCTGTACTTCCACTGTTACTTCTGTATCCCTACTTATGTGAACATTATGTGTGCTTTTGTTAGCTCTGGCACACTCACTGAAAACAAGAACCCATAATGTGACAATGCTCAAGTTGAGTGTTCATCAAGACATCTAGTAAATTAAAAACAACGTAATGCAGCATCTAAATGGAGGAAAAGAATAATAACTCGAACATTACTATTGTTATATGTGACTTGACAGTCAGCAAAACTTCGAAAAAAACTTATACAAACACAAAAGGTTTATGGGATTCTGAGCAAGCTCTTCTGGTCCAGAGTCAGAAGTCCACCTTCATCTTATAAATAAGAGACACTCATTTAAAGACACTTATGTCAACATTGTGGAGAAAACAGATGTTTTGAGGAATAAGAGATGGAAACCACCATGTTATTCTGGAGAAAGAGAGTAAGTTGCCTTAAGCACCACAAACCAGCTACATAAAATGCAGTCTGTTAAAACGGTCCTCTAAACTTTATGTCTCACATTTAAATAATCCGCAACTGACTTTATCGACTCTGAAGGTGCGAATGACTTCATAAGATGTTAAATGCCAAGAACCACTACCCAGACATTTAGAACTGAAGCAGTCTTGTGGATGAGAAGTGAAATGTCTTTGAGATTCAAAAAAGAAGTTCAGCTGCTTTCTAGTTAAGCTCTTCAAACTGCTGTGACCTGACAATCTACACAGATTTATCATGATGCAACAGTATGAGGCATGCCCACACACACATACGTATGGACACAAAAAGCTCTCACTTCAGTATTCTTGTCTTAACTTCCTTTACTGCCATTAATGCACAAGCTTTAATCTCTTCAATAGTCCATTTTAGACAAACATTTAAACAGACAAACCAATACATCAGCAGACAGCCAATAAAATTCACTAAGATAAAGGCACGCAAACACAAAGTCTACTGAATATTGAGGGTGCGAGCAGACACGCCGTGGTGCCAGTCTCTCAGCTCGTTGTACTTAGGGCCAGCGACAAACCGAGTGGTGGTCTTGTTCACTCTGCCATCCAGCACACCAGAGTAAAAAGAAAGAAGAACAGGATAAAAAGAAAAGCAAAAGAGACACATAAGAATGATTTAGACAAAGTACAATAGCTATCCTGCAAACTACGATGCAATGCATGATTAGCCATGCTGCTACAAGAGTGAGATAATACAGATGAACTGATATAAGAGAAGCTGATGATATGCAGGAGTGTAGTGTAGTAAAGATGGAAAGTTGCATCGTCATTGGAATTATTAAAATAAAGAAAAAAATTATGAGTAAAATTATAAGAAATACTTCGATGACAGACAATTAGCTTGTCCAAATGCATACCAGGTGTGTTATGACAACTACAGGCTGAATTAATAATTCAATCAATTCAGCATTAAACCCCTCATCCAACACACACAGGAAGGCCTGCATGTTAACATGAGATGAATCACCACAAACCAGCAACAGCAATGAGCAGCCAAAACACATCATCCGATGAGAGCTAGACCGGAGCGGAGCAGTGACTGTTAACTATGCAATCACAGGTTACACAACATGCAGCACAGCAGCAGTGTCAGATCCACAAACAAACACAACAACCAGCACATACACACTTATGTGCTACTTTAGATGGGTTCCAAATGAACCTGCAGCGGCTTCAGTTGACACAAATCAAAATCTCTCTGATCTTTTGGAGATATTACATTTTTCCATACTACAGTGAGCACAAGTCTAGTTTTCTTTAATAAATGGATCAAATGCGATCCTTACTTGGCTGAGACAGGAAAAGCTCACACAGTATCATTATGATTTCCAGAATAATAGCACCAAGATTTGGAGTAATATTTTCTGTTTGCTTCATTAATGTAGATTTTATGTTAAACACATCCAGCTTAGTAGGGTAAATAAAATTTCAGCATGAAGCAATCGGAAGAATGGTATTTTAAGAATTTCAACAGCTAATGAAATGGAAACATCTTCATTGTGCTGCACTTACTTTGTCTTCTTGGCTGCGTCTGCTTCCTCATTTTGAACTGCAAGAGAAAGAGAAAAACAACTTGTATTCTGTAAAAACAATAAAAATGAATAACCTGCTACAGTGGCTGTTAAAATTAGATTAATTAGCATTAGAGAAACTGTAATAACCACTAATCTTTTGATTAGTCTGTGGTTCATATCAAAAAAGACTTTTGTGTGTACTTTTGTTGGTATTGTACCATTCTCTGTGCCGGTGATCTGAGCCAGAATCCTGAAGGATCTGGACTGAGTGGTGCCCGTTCGTGGGCGCCAGTCCTCGGTATCCTCCATTATACGCTTTCTGCTTGCATCAGCATGAGTGGGTACGTGGTAAAAATGGATGTCAGTATCCACAACATGTTTCCTGGGAGCTCTAAGGATGAAGAGTTAAGAGGATGGTTGGATGGTGTCATGAAATGTGTCCTCAATTTTAAAGATGCTCTTTTACAGTGGTTCCCAACCTATTTCCCCTGAACACCTCTTTCATGCAACTACCAAAAAGCTGTGGCCCCCCTGCCTGCCCCTTGTTGAAACCATGCATGGTTTAATGCTTTAATTGGCTGCTGTATATATATGTATATATATATATATATATATAGTTTTTTATTATTATTATTTTTAATTAGACATGTTTCATTAATAAATTGGTGCAAAATTACTGTTTTCAGGGTCCCAAAACACTGTTTTCATGTAACTGAAACACCCAATGATAAAAAATTTAAGTGAATACACCACAACATGGCCTTAATTTAAATCACACTGTCTCTAAACAGTCAAAGCCTCGGGGACCCCCAGTGCTCTTTGGGGGACCGACCCCAGGTTGGGAACCAATTTTCTATTACACTTTAACAGAGACAAAGACAAAATAAGGCATTCACAGAGGGACAGTGGGATGGTTTTTTTATTTTATTTTTTAATGGATGTTAATTTCAATTAAGCGTTTTCAAATGCACAAACCACCAAGTGTATTGTTATGACACACTTTACGTAGTCACCTACAATTTGTACTCATTAGACATTAACAAGGGGGAAAGGTCACACCACATTTTGTTACATGTATTTGGTGTGAAGGTCTAAACCAGTGTGATACCTTGATGGCTGCTGATGGGATTTTCTTGGAAATCAATGACAGAAAAAGAGCAAAAAAATCAGCACATTGATCAAATAAAAGGAAGGAAATCATAAAGAAGTAGCATTCATAAACATTCACAGGACCATGTGTCTGCAATTAGACTTACTTTAAAATACTCTGAGGTCCACTAATGGAGATTCATAAGAAGAAGAAAAAGGGAGAGAAACATGGAAAATAAATAACTGAAATGCTAGCTTTTATGAAGTGAAAAAAAGAAAGGAATTTTAAATTTAAAAGAGGAAAAAATTAAACAACAAGAAGAGAAAATTGATTTTTGCAGCACAACTGCCACCATCAAAGAGCCAAACAATTAAATAAAATAAAGAAAAAAATAAATAAATGCAGTGCCATTTTAAACCACGTGATGGTGATATTGAACTGTTTGAAACTGTAGTAGAGTAGAGTCGTTGGTCATTTTGTGCAGTTCAGAAAAAAGATCATTTAAGTGTTTGTCTTAAATCAAATAAAGAGGGTCATGCATTTTTACTTTGATAACTGTGAAGCATAATTCCATGTTCTTATGTGCAGTTTGTTGGAAGAACAATATACATTACAGAGTCTTCCTGAGGAATGGGAGGGCTGACATGCCTGCTTCAAACTGGCTGTCAATAAATCAGCTAGTTAGCCAATACACACCCACACATACACATTCACACATTTCTGATTTCTCGGGCCATGTTGTCAATAAACAACCTATAAAAACACTCCCTTTACTCATCTAGCAAAATGAATATTCTGATTTATGGGTGTCCTTTAACACATGCTTGTTTAAGCAGCGATGTGTATTGCAGTGTTGACAGGTCAATATGAAATGAATGTGTGGGTCTGCATGTACAAGTTATTCTGTATCTAAATTTACTACTTTGGGGAAAATTTACTGTTGGCTAAGGATAACATGACACCTACTACATCTTGGATTGATTTCAATTAGCTGATGTATGTATACTGCAATCTCATGCAATGTAAACATTAAATTGAATACTAACCATTCTGGTGCCTTACAATGCATTGATGTAGATTCTGAGACATCAAGGTCATAGTTACCCTTCAAGCTTAAATAAAGGCAACTGGTCTTCTTCTACATGGTTGCTGAAAATTTTACACCATTTTCAGATGGGAGTTTAAATGCTGGACTGGCCTCTTGCCTCATAGCAGCTAGTATAGGCCTTGCATTGGAATAAACAGGTGTAGACAATGGATGCTTAGATAGATGAATGAATGGACCTTACAGACTTTCAAGAACCATGAACAAGAAGTCTGGTTGCCTTATTCAAGCTCTTAGGAATGTTTTACAAATAGATGACTTTAAAGTGTTGGAAAGGAAACCTTTTGTAAACTGTGAAAGTCGACAACAGGCAGTAAAACCAAGTCAGCAAAAGCATGCAGAGAGAGAGAAGTGACGGGATATCAAATAAAAAAAGGCAATCAAACACTGGACATGCTTCAGAGACTAACTTTGTTACTGGAAGAGATCCTGCAGTCTGCAAAGCAGAACAAACAATAATTGAAAGAAAGAGAAATTGACAGAGATTACTGACATACATATCTTTACAGTAAAAGACATTAAAGACGTTGTTTCAACTCCCCTCTGAAACAAACTGAACAGTTCACAGATAGCATGCAAATAGACACACATGCTTATTCTGAAAACAAGTCTGTGTTATGGCACAATAATACATGAAATGAAAAACCTGCAGCGAGGTGTGCTGCATTTGAAACGCCTAACTTTCCCAGCATTATTCAAGAGGCATCACTTATTGTAACAATGACAAAGTCTTTCCATTATTATACCTATTATTATAAACTAGGTGAGTTAAATGATGTGTTATGAATGACCAAAATAGCTTTTATAATGTAACACTCAATCACTGTAAACAAGTGCAAGGAAAATAATTAAAAGCTAAACAAAAAAGGATTCAAGTAGATAAATAAAGCAAGTCATAAAACTACAAAGAAATATCAGGTTTCATGCAAGTAGATTTTATGATTTAATAGGTTAGTAATGCTATCTGGAGGAATCATCCGAAGTGAAATGCAGCTAGTGTGTCTGTTTGTGTTAGTGTGCATGGTGTCATTTCTGAGAACCCACTAACCATTTAGTACACATAAAACAAATATAATTCAAACATGCTAAGATATTATGAGATTATTTCAGCTGGTATGTTATGGATGAAAAATATATAGTACCAGTCACATTTTCCAAGTGTGTCCAAACTTTTGACTGGGTCTGTATATCAATGCATCTATCTATTAAACAATAACCAGTATTAACAACAAGTTAGTAAGTGTAATAAAATGACTTGATAAACGTGTGTTAAGTCTGTGAAGAGGCATAGTTTACGTGTAAATCTATTTAAATTTAAGCCTGATACCCTACTCACTAACTGATTTGCTACAAGAGAAAAAAGAATGCCAAACAGCTCTGGTTACTAGTGCGGGCTATATACAGCTTGGTGGTTATACTTGCACAGCCTCCAGAGAGGGGACAGCAGAAGTTGTGGCAGAAAAAAAAGATGAGGGAGGTAAATGAAATTATTGTATGTTGACAAAGACAGGAACAACGATAGCAAAGGTCAATACACCAACTTTCAAGGAAGTTATGACCTCACAGTGACGTTTTAATCAGGAGCGTTCTTCAGCAAACAAACCAGCACCCAGAGATGGACACCCCAGAAAGAGTTTAACATCATGCACTAGTAGATTCAAAGAATATGGACAGAGGTAGAGACAGGCATGAATGATATGAAGGTTGGACAAAATGCTGTGCTGCTCCAAGGTATCCAACTTCCACACAACAGGTCCCCAGAGTACTGGTCTATTTCATATATTTATGATAAAATGCATCCTGTTTACTTGGGCTTATGTCTGCAACCTGAAGAGAGTATTACTATTTTTTAAAGGGCTGATTTAAACAAAAATCTGAATTTGGGGTTTTATATGGATGTAACATTCATCTACTAGTCGCCTGTCCTTTATAACTTATATTTAAGTTACATGTTACGGAGCATGCAATTCCTTTAGCCAAACACAAAATTTTGGTAAATAAAAAAATAGCATCACAAGTTGTATACACTCCAGGTGTACTATTAGGCAATGGACAAAAGAATGAACATTGCGATTCCTTAAATACAAGGCAACATGACTAAATTGTCTGATCATTGAAATTATCTATTGTATATAAACCTGACTCAAATCTGGTTTGAATGGTTTTACTGCTGCAGCTTGTGATAAAATGTTAGCAACATTACTGGCTATACCCAAACCATAGCAGGTATCTGGAGAGCTTAGCTGGCAGCATATTCAGTGAGGAAATGGCACTTGAGCATTCACTGTTTCTTTCTGAGTCACAGCAAAACTATACATTTGCAAGCTATCCACATTATTTGTAAGGACATCTTTAACTGATATCAATAGGAGACGGAAGTGGTATCTTCAATGATATCAGAAATGAGGCAAAAAAGTTAAAGATCTTTAGAGAGTCTCAAAGGAAAAAGTAGGGGAATGTAAACGTCACCAAGAACTGAGTAATTAGTTATCCAGGCCACCACTCACCCATTAAACTGAAGTGGTAAGGCTCCACCCTGACTCTCCAAGAGGCCCCGCCTCTGCCCCATGGCCACCTCACAGGCATTCTCAGTGGAGTAGAGGTTGATTGGTGTATTATACACCGATGACTGAGGTGGAACGAGGACAGGGGGTGAGGAGGAGGCTGATGATGGGTGAGAGACCAGAGGGGGAGAAAGAGGAGGACTGATGTGGGATGAGGCAGGAGTGAATGCAGAGGATGGGGAGGGGATGACAGTGGCAAAAGGTGACTGTGAAGGAGCGTATTCACTCTGTGACCTGCATTCCCCGTAAGGTCTGGGGGCCTTGTTGTAGGGGGCAGAGGAGTGGAGGTGGGTATAGGGTGGAGGAAAGGGATGGGTGATGGCAACTGGTTTTATGATGTCTGATCTGTCGCCCTACCGGTATAAGAAAAAAGCATGCAGATACACACAAAGATAAATCAAAACAAAGCACACAGTATACTGATGTTTCCCAGTTTATAATTTCTGGATATGTTTGTCAAATATAACTAGTTCAAACTATTCTCTCTCTCTCTCTCTCTCTCTCTCTCTCTCTCTCTCTCTCTCTCTCTCTTTCTCTCTCTCCCTCTCTCTCTCTCTCTCTCTCTCTCACTCACCGAGTAAGAGAGAGATTTTCCTTTTTGGGTGGGTGGATTATTAGATGGTTATTAAGGAAACATCAGCATTTTCAGTGTATTTTACAATGAAATACATGTAGCAAATTAATGAAGACATGCAATTTAAAAATGGTATTGCTTCAGAAGGGTGTAACTACATAAAATATGTCTCCAAAGCAGTAAAACAAGGCACTTCAGGTGATGTACCTTGCTTTTGTGTTGGTTTCTGTTTTTTTCTTGCAATCATTTTCAATTTAATCACTTTGCTGCTGTAACAGTTGTCACAACTTCTTGATAACAGAATTTACTTTTACCTATGTCCACATAACAAAAATTATGTCTAAACCTAATGATGAAGATTAATAATTAATATAAATAAATAAACTTAGAATTTCACATCATTGAACTTTTTATTTGTTGCTGGTGTGCCTTGTTTTAATTGTTCTGGCTTGTTTAATGGAAATGATTTTACTGTACCTTTGGCACTACAGGAGGGGGCTTAGAAACACTGGAGGCCCTGGAAAGAAAAAGAAAGAAGGAAGGGTGCATGAGTTATGATTTCGCAGAGAACTTTCAACATTTGCCTTTAAAAACAGTGGTGGCTAGCCAGCACCATGTGGGTAAAATTACACATGCTCTTCCAAAGCATTTACCAATATTTATAGAGACCATTCTGTCAACTTTTTAGATCTCACTGAGGTTTAAAAAACATGGTTATGGTGAATTACGACTAACTTGAGCTCTGAGCGTAAAAACCCAACAACCCAACGGTGTCTGTCATCGGTTATGACAGGATCCAAAAGAGTCTCACTACGTCTGTTTGTCAAGCAAAGAAATTTGAGGAGCTGCAGCTGAAGAAAAGTATGTTTTTTTAAATGCATTTTAAAGCAGCTGTTTTTGTTGTATAAAGGTGTGCATCAATCTTATACGCTTGGTGCATCTGTGAGCAATGATTTCAGCTACGGTCATCTGAGGAATGCTGTTTGTTGACAGTGTTCTTTACTCAACTGCCTGTTTTACAATTCATTCAATAACATACTCTTTACTGCAAACTTTATTAATTGTAAAGTTTAATGTATTTTTGTGGGATTCCATATATGTCAGACAAATAGGGAAACATCCTCAATATCCCCAGCAACTAGTGTCACAAATGAAGCTAACTTAAATAATTGTTCAGTGGTTCCCAACTTAATAAAAATAATAAATGAGTTAACATATATTTACGGCTACTTAAAATGTGCAGTAACTAAAGACATGCAAATGTCAGCAGCCTCACATTCCTCTCAGAGCAGGCTCTCTGGAAACTTCCTCAGGGACGATCATGTCCGTCACCTCTGTAAATTTGAACCAACAGTCCAGTCATGGTTAGAAACACATCAGTTGGAAGACACAGATACTTGCTGGGCATTTTCTGCCCCTCATCCTCCCTACTGGATTGACAACTGCCCCCCTGATACTGTGATAAAGGTCCCTCCACTGAGACGAAATAGTGAAAATTAACAGCAGTAGCGGCTGTAGAAAAATCCTATTTTAATCTATATATCATAACAATGGATTTTTGCTATAATTTGCATGCTGTACAGTATTTCCCCACATTCACCGAACAAAGCTAGAGAACATGGAGGAAAGATGGTGAAGAAAATCTGAGTTTAATCTTTTTTTGACCTTGGAATGTGGCTCTTCGGCTGCCAGCAACGTTGCTGCAGGCTCTAGTGTTGCCAGATCCACCTATTATGAGAAACTGTTTTTACAGATTGCGTTACTTTTTTCTGTCACAAAATCTGGCAACACAAGTTCTTCAGTGCAAAACAGGAATGCTGAAGGTAAAAAGACTGACTTTCAGGGTGAGGAAGAAACCAAAGGAATGCTCCATGTTTTATAGGATATGGATATGATTAAGACATTTGGATATTTGAGCACAAACGTTACATTGGCATAGGAAGATGTAATGTGAGCCAAATGAAAGCGAATTTTAATACAATATCCTATCTGCATCTTGTGCAACCATAATAATGAAAATATCTTTCAGTGTAACTACATTAGGATAAATAGATGGAACACTGCTGCTCATGTACGCATGCTAATTGTTTACCAAAAAGGCTTTAAAAAAAAGAAGCTAAATATTCGTGACCAAGACAATACAGCTTATCTTTCTTCTTGTCCCATTTGGACTGCGTTATCTGTATCCCTGCCCT
This sequence comes from Rhadinocentrus ornatus, assembly GCA_037177495.1. Taxonomy (NCBI): domain Eukaryota; kingdom Metazoa; phylum Chordata; class Actinopteri; order Atheriniformes; family Melanotaeniidae; genus Rhadinocentrus; species Rhadinocentrus ornatus. Next base: position 15,180,742 of record JBAMHW010000012.1, on the reverse strand, counting down.
GCAAGTTTCCATGGACACACTATACTGTAAATAGTCCTCCAAGTACCCACAGCTTATCTGAGGATAGCTCTCACTTGCAAAACCTGCGGCATGGAAATATGTGTGGCACATAGAGTACGATGGGAACACTGGTGTATCAAGTAGTTATTTCAAAGACGATGCTGTCATCTCTGTGTTCTGCTGCCTTGATTACACTGCAGCTATAACTGGAAAAAGCCAACATGGAAACATGTCACAGTCATATGTTTAGCTGGTTAGAGTTTTTAACTGAACTGTGTATAAAAGGTTTAAAAATGTTAGTTGAACTGGTTGTACTATATGTAACACCCATTACAACAGCAGTAATTAAATTAACCTGTTCAGTTTAATTTTCATTTTAAAAATGAAAGCATTTTCAATAATGAAAATATAAGATATAAGACATATAAGAGGAACAAGAGGACTTTGCTGTTCAGACACTTTGCTACAAGTATGTCTCATGATGACTAAAATGTGTGAGGGTCAAAGATTAATTTGGTGTAATAAAGACATTGACAGAGTGACAAACAGGGCAGTTTGTATTTTTCAGATTCAGATTCAGATTCAACTTTATTGTCATTGCGCATGTCACAGGTACAAGGCAGCGAAATACAGGTTGC
>JBAMHW010000012.1:15141523-15177260 GCA_037177495.1 Rhadinocentrus ornatus | reverse complement strand
TATACGTACACACACAAACACACACACACACACACACACACACAGTTTGCCTATCCAAGTATCCAGGTTTAACACTCCTTGGACAAGCCTGAAATGTTCTGCTCTAAATGCTTTAAATCCTGTCAGGATGATCTTAGATTTACACATAATTTGTCTCTCGGTGTGTTGTGTGTTGGAAGCTCCCTGAATATTTTATGTGTCATTTTTGCACTTCTATCAACAGTGAACAAAATAGTCTAACATTTATAAATAGTTCTGTAGCTACTACATGTAATAAAAATATAACTTATTTAATTAACTAATTTTGCCTTTATTTATATGTATTTTATGTCCTAAATTGAAAAAAAACAAAAACAAACTTCTTTATATTTTTTGTTTTACTATGCTTTCATGGGTTTGTTGCTGTGTATGTACAAACTCCTTTCAACAATTACAAGACATTTTTTGCCTGAATAAGAATTTTACCAGATATAATAATTTATGTTCAGGCACAACTGGGTCCCTGAAATATTAACTCAGAGCATGAAACTTTTTCTATCATGGCTAAAAAAAGATTACCATTTACATAACCTGCATAATATTTCTTATCTCTTTTTACTTGTTGTACTCTTGCATCTCTGCACCTTTGCATCCTGCTTTGCTATAATTATCCCTTCCCTTCCTTCCTCAGATTTTCCTTCCTGCCTTTCCTACAGTTTACATAAAAATAAAATTAAATAAAAGTGATAATGATTTTAAACCCACTACATCCAAAATGTCTACGTTCGGCATTCCTGAAGATCAGACACATGTTCTCAGCACTCCTGAATTTATAAAGCTTTCTGTGCCATATTAGGAGAAGAGAGAGGAAAGGAGGCTGGTTTGGTTTCAGGCCTTTTTTTGTTTTACCTTAAACGGAAGCAGACATATCAACACGACCAGGAGAAATTACCATGGCACCTCTAAAAACACAGTGACTGGCAGAACTATGGCCATGTGTGTGTTTTAATAAGTGAATTTATGTGTGTGGTGATTTTTTTTTATAAAGGAAAACCATCATGATTTATCAAAGATCATAACAGTCCATTACTAAAGTGATTAAATCCAAACAACTGCACTATCTATTATTTCAAGATTATTGTCTCAGTTTATCTAGAAATGTCTTAAAATAAATCTGGAAGCTCAATCTGTCTGAGTTTTTTTTTAGTCTTCACATGACCTGAGGGGCAAAAGACAGGGGTCTTAGATCAAGGGCTGGGGTGATAGGTCTGAGTTTTGTTTTATGTGTGCGTCAGATCCAAGACCCTGGTGAGTCATCTGTGGGCACGGGTGTTTTTATGCAATCCTCTGCATTCTTTATCCACTACGCCCTGGGACTATCTTGACAGAGGCCACGACAGGACTTTTAACTAAAAATGACATCAAACAAAATCCTAAAAGGCATTTTGACACTGACCAGGCCAAAAGAAAAAAGACTGCACCAGCCTCCCAACAACAACATTACTAATTTGTATAAACAAAATAAATAAATAAATAAATAAATAAATAAATAAATAAATAAATAAATAAATAAATAAATAAATAAATAAATAAATAAAACAAAAAAATTGCAATGCAAATCTCAAATTTCGAAATTCCAGTGACTGGTTCACCCAGAAAATATCATAAGTCTACCATTTAAAGTAAGCTTTGTGTTATATAGCTCATGTTAGAAATTAGGTCATATATGCTATAATGTTATAGCCAGGCTTTTTGTCTGTATGGCTAGACAAAAAGCCTCAGGATACATGTGTTTTAATTTTTTTAAATGAATGAGGGCTCTTAACACCATAATGGCTTCTTGTCTATTTATCTTTTTGCAACACACAGACCTGACTTCATCCACGTACTAAGCCATCTGCCCAACAGTCAGACCAATAACACTCAGTGTTTGGTAGATTTGTAGATAGCAAGTGCAGATAAAGGTATGTCCAACAACTTATACTTACATACAATTGTGGGTAACCTAGGAATTGCTGATTGCAGATAAGTTATGAGGTGATAAAAATGCCTAAATGTGTGTGTATCCTGTGGTAACATAGCAACAAATTGGCACATTCTATAGTAACTTACTGTCTAACAAAAACACACAGCGGTGGACTGGTACCCTAAGGAGTCTTAAAATGCAGACCATGAGAGGAAACAGACACATGAAGTTAAACCCTGCCAGGGCAGAAAAAAAGGAGGCAATGTTTCCAATAGACTGCTGGTCAACAGTGCTGCATCAGGAAGGAATATATGTGTGGATAAAAATCTAAACAGAAGGTTTTGAAAGCTGGAATAAACTACAACTAAACATATTTTATCTAGGTTTTAATGATGGAGGAACAAAATTCCCTTAAACAGTGAGTAAAAGGAGTTGAAACGAGGCTACTTAAGAAAATAGTTATAAAAATGTGATGTTTTGCTAAGTTACTACACATACATTCAGTAGCACACTGAACTTCATATAATTCAGAAAAGATAAACAAAACAACAACAATGAAACCCTTAAATAATCTTAACTACTTTTACAGTATATATATATATATATTTATATATATATATATATATGCATATATGTCTCCTTTCAGGCAAAAGGACATGTGTTTTGCTTTACATGAAACTATAATGCAATGGTTTGGTTCGGTGACAGTGTTTGCAACAGGCATTTAGCCTGACAGCTTGCACCATGCGTGCAGAAACAGACCTGTAAAACTGAAAATGGCAGGACTGGAACCCTGTGTTGCTTTTTGAAATCTAATTTAAAGTTTTATAGCTTTGTTATACAACAGTCTGACCAAGAATTTAATCTGTGTTTACATGGAGGTGTTAAAAAAGACAAACACATAAGGACAGTCAAGGACAAACATGTTGGCATATGGTTACATAAACAGTAAATCTCAAATATCTAGTAATTTTAATAGGACTATCTTTCTTCTACCGTCCACCAAGCTGGGTTTAAAGCTCTTTTTTGCTGTTGTTAATGCCCAATATTGCCCTTTACTTGCGTTATTACCACTCCCATTTGTTGCTATCACTGTGAGATTTTAAAGATGATTTAGTTCAATGATGAGTCCATGTACTGTTTTTGCCATGAAGATAACCTGCATGAACAAGTATTTTTAACTGCAAAAAAAAACTTAAAAAGAGAATTCGGTAACAATTCAACTAGAATTGATGTTCAGAGTGAAACTGCAGTCGTACTGTCTTTCTGAAATGAGTAAACACAAGTCAATACAACAAATGTTATTTAATGATTTGAAGAAGAATCAGATAAAGTTTGGGTTGTGTGGCAAACTGAATCTACGCAGGGGGAACCAAAAGTACATGTGGGGGGCCAAATAGAAAGAAGACATCAACATTCTTTGGGGCACACAATAGAATGAATTCATGTTTGTTTGTTACTCCGTGCAGTTCTCTAAGACATATTTCTTAACTATGATCTCAAAATCAGTTCCAACATCAATACTGTGTATCATCAGAAGAATCCTAAACACACTTATTAGTCCAAAACTACCTGTTATCTACACTGCTCAAAACATAAAGGGAACACTTAAACAACACATCTTAGATCTTGATGAAAATTCCAGTTGAAAATCAGCATGTATCACACAGTGGAATGTGTTGAGAACAAAACAACATAAGAATGATCAATGGAAACCAAAATCATTAACCCATGGAGATCTGGATTCAGAATAGTATTCAAAATAAAAGTGGAAAGATCAGATTACAGGCTGATCCAACTTTTGTGGAGATTCCCCAAGACAATTCAAAGTGAGGTTCAGTAGTGTGTGTGGCCTCCACATGCCTGCTAGCACTCCCTACAATTACTTGGCAAGCTCCTGATGACACGACGGATGTTCCTCTGAGGGATCTCCCAGACCTGGATCAGGGCATCAGTCATGATGTTACACAGGTTTAGATTCTGGTCTGGTGAACGGGTAGGCCAGTCCATAGCATTAATGCCCTTGTCATGCAGGAACTGCTGACACACTCCAGCCACATGATTTTACTGGTAATTTCAGCTTAGGTCACAAAGTATTCTATAAAAATGTAGCTACCACTTCCTTTCCCCTGAGGGGAGGCTGCTTTGAAAGTGATTTTCCAAACACATTAAAACATTGCACAAAGTATCGGTATCAGATCGGTATTCCCAAGACTGGCTTGCATTTATTTGGTATTGGAGCAGAAAGAAAATGAGTGGTATCACACATCAGGGAACTGCTGCTGACACACTCCAGCCACATGAGGCAGAGCATTGTCCTGCATCAGAAGGAACCCAGGTTTCACTGCAGCAGTATATGGTCTGACAAAGGGTCTGAGGATCTCATCCCAGTACCTAATGGCAGTCAGGGTACCTCTGGCAAGCACATGGAGGTCTCCCCAGACCATCACTAACCAGTGATGGTGACCGGTCAGAACATTCTCTATGGCATCTCCAGACACATCTCACATCTGTCACATGTGATCAGTGTGAACCTGCTCTTCTCCATGAAAAGCACAGGGCACCAATAGCCAATCGGCAAATCCTGGGGCTCTCTGGAAAATGCCAGTCAGGCTGTATAGTGTTGGGTTGTGAGCACAGACCCCACTTGTGGATGTCCGGCCCTCATACCACCCTCATGGAATCTGTTTTTGAGAGTTTGAGCAGAAACATGCACATTAGTGGCCTGCTGGTCATTGTGTAGGGCGCTGACAGTGCTAATCCTGTTCCTGCTTGTACAAAGCAGCAGATAGTTGTCCTACTGCTGGGTTGTTGTCCTCCTACACCCCCCTCCACGTCTCAGAGTACTGGCCTGTCTCCTGGTATCTCCTTTATCTCTCTACACTGTGATACAGCAAACCTTCTTGCCACAGCATGCGTTGATGTGCCATCCTGGATCAGCTGCACTACCTGAGCACCTTCTGTGGGTTGCAGACACCACCTCATGTGAGGGCACTGGCAAAATGCAAACATGATCAAAGATCAGTCAGAAAGGATGAAGACAGGGAAATGGTCTGTGGCCAACACCTGCAGGAGAATTCCTTAACAGGGTTGTCTTGCTAATTTGCTCTCATTTTCACCTGTTGTCTGTTTAATTTGTACAACAGCAGGTGTATTTTTGGTCAGGCACCCCACAAAACAGAAACACCACAATACATCAAAGATGAAAGATATACTAACTAGACAAGATACCAACTGGGTTCACCTGTCAGGACTGACACAGTCTGCTCATCAAAATGATCCACAGTCAGAGCAAGAAGCATTTTCCACATTCAACATCTGGCTTTAGGTCTCTTGAAAGTTATGAATAACAATGTGAGTCAGCATCCCTCAAAGACATTCACTTGTCCATTCACCTAAAATATTTTTAAATGATTGTTAAAAGTTTACTTCTTTTTATAAGTTGCTGTCATCTTGATTTAAATGTGATTAGTGTCCATTTATAATTCTGTTTGTTCAACTAATTTCTTGATGTATCTCTCATCTTATCACACACACACCAAAGAGTTGCTGAGTGACAGTCACATCCAATAAAACCTGTAAACTTATGTCACAGTGATGTGATGTGATTGTAAAATGATCCTGGCTCTGGGATTGAACAAATACCTGACCCTCTCTAAGCTTTTTCTTTCCACTACATAAAAAGCAGATGAGCACAATGGAGGACTGCTTTAGAAAGTGTATGTCTCCACATGAAGGTATCGTCTATGTTTTGTTATTAAGACGCAATAACACACAAACAATATGTTACAAAGTACGTGTTGGTATGTCCTGGCTTTTTGAATGGTACTGTATTTATGTTCCAAAACCATGCAGGTCTAGTAAGATTAACTTTCCTTTCTAAGATCATCATGATGTCATCTGACTGATTAACCATATAAATACAGAGTAAGAAAATTGGCTTAAATTAAATTTAGCCAAGAATCTAAACTGATAACATAGACATGTAACTTATGTCTATGTGATACCTATCAGAAAAGATGGTAACTTGTTTCTGGGTTATGACTGTGTATTGTGTTTTAAAGCATGTTAATTGTAATTTATTATACAGTCATTTGTTTGTTTTGGAACAAATCTGCCAAGTTCAAAGTGGTGTGCAATCTTGGCCTCAAAGTAATAACTCTGCACATATGACATGTAGCTTCAAAATTTTCTCTTCTAATCTCGTCTTCACAGTATTTTAGCCGCCTGATTGGGTATCATTTGGCAATGATGACCTGAAGATGAATCCTCTTGGATAAGCTAATGTAAGCTATCTTTTTGGCAAACAGTACAAAAGAAACAGAAAAGAGGAAGAAAAAAAAAGCAGCTGAGACAGATGAGCTTAACACTGTTCCTGGCCACATAATACCTGTGGGCTACCTTCACAGACCTTAAAGCTCCTGGGATTTGGATTTTCTTTGGCAATACCAACAGACTTGAATAAGACAGGCAGAGACAGGTGTGTCAAGCTGTAGCTTTCTGTTCTCTTTGGCATTAGGATATTACTGGTGAATTTGTTAGACCTTGCCAAATATGACGGCCATCGCTTTTAAATGATCTTTGGCAGATATGAGAGACCAGTAAAAGACAGAGACAGGTGGGCCCAGTTTAGTGCTCTTGGCTTTGGGTCATCTCTGGCTAACATCAGAACTGAGTAAGTGACAATGGCAGCTGCACAGTGAGGAACTATCAGTACACCAAGCTGTGAATCTCTGTAGTTACACTAGTATACTCGCACTGTGTGCATGTAAAATGTTTTTTTCTTTAATGTCAGTGTGTATAAATGGTAACAATTCTCCATAGTATCATGGCTCATTGAAACATGTTGTTCCTGTTATGTGCAAGCCAGTTCCGAGAAAGCATTCCATCCAGAGTGGGTCCCATTTCAGTCTGTGAGCTAAAAGGTAATACCAAGGTAATACATCACTTTGTTAAAGTATCAGTGTTACCTACAGTCAGGTAACTGACACATGCCCTCCATAAATCAAATGACCAATTATGTAACTCAGGCTTTCTCGTATTTCTGTAACGATGAGAGGCTGTTAGCTTGGTATGCACACACACAGTCTCAGATTTTATTGAGATATGAAGTTTAACAGATGTGCATGCATTCTCTTTCTGAATTTGTTTGTATTCATTATACAAAAAATATTTTGGCAATTAGTGTAAGACCACCAGGCTAAAAAACTTGTTAGTGCTTGCACACACGTGTTCCTGTTTTTGTGGTTACACAAGCATCAGTGTATCCAGCATTTCGTTTTAAAGAACACAACATAAACAAAGTGAAATCATATACCCCAACACTACGTAAACACTACCCTCACACAAACTCTTGCCTGCGCTCAGGCCCACTTCCAGACTCAAAATAATTCAGGCAGCTGCTTAAGTTTAATTTAATGTGAAATCTTTGCATGTATGTGTGTATGCCTCTGAGAGTTTGTGTGCATGGATTCACTTTATGTGGACAAAGTATACCAAGCATTTAATTTCTCCACTATTGTTTTCTGAATAAGTGGGTATATGCTTGCACACAACAATGAGGATGTTAAGGTGAGTTAAACTTCCTTACTGTTACTATAATACAATATATATATATATATATATATATATTTTAAGTATGTTGAAGGGGCTCTATTATGCTCTTATCACACTAATTCATTTAAATTTGTGGATCCAGTAGAGCAGGAATCAATCCAGCGTTTTTCACAAACCCCTTTATTTATTTTATATCAATCCCCTATGTAGGACCTCTGATCAGCCTCTGCCAGAAACTAGCAGAATGAGACGCTTTCGCCTTGAGCCCCGCCTCCCGCTGATGTGGGCTGCCTCTGATTGGTCAACTGCCTGGAGAAATTGTTGGGAAAACACCAGCAGAACCGAAGTAATATAGATGAAGAAGATCACCCTGCCCAGAACGTCACTAAATTATTGACGTAAAAAATCTCAGAATCTTATTGTTTTCAGCGCGATGAAGAAATCAGCGCCTCTAACTTGTTTGATTAGTATTCAACACTATAACACTATAGAAAACTCTAAAAAGTCAAAATAGCATAATAGGGCCCCTTTAATGACAACCACGGAAAAATTTGTCTCTAAGAAAAGGCTTTTTACCTTCATGCAAGTAAGTGTTGGTAAGCATATCAGGTCAACTGTTGTAGTTTGCAACCCTAACTCCCTCTAACAAAAGAACTTAACCCTGTGCCATCGTAAACACTCAAAACACACACATTCACACAAGCTCATTGAATAGTCATGGGCCCTGAAAAAGACTTTACTGCAGGGAATAAAGCATTTAGCCAGACACTGCCAGTTGAAACACATAACAGTAAAATACAAAGGTGGTTTTGTTGAGAAACAGGATAATTGGTAGAAATGAACAGTTTAAGGCTTTGGTGTACTTCTACATGGAATAATTGCACAGTTAAACAAGCTAATTAAAGTGTTGAAACTTTGTGATTATGCTATACCAGCAGGACAGCCTCAGGACAAAACTTTCAGCAAGGAAGAAATGTACTTCTGCTTTTTTAATTCCAAAAATTCCCAAAGCCCAGCTTCATTCTTTTATAAAAATGCTTCTACTTCCCTTCTAAACTTCTATTTCAATCATTGAGATTCATCACCAGTATCCATTTCCTTTATCTTGGCTTTTGCCCCAATTGCTTTCATCTTTCCATGTGCTTAGACAATTCATGCACATATAAATAGAAGACATATTATTATGTCTTTTTTTTTCAGTAGACCTCTGTTTAAAATATTGGTTTTCTGTCCATCATTGTTCTTATTCCTTCATTTGATAGTCTTTACCCATATTTTGTTTCTTTGACCTGTCTGTGAAAATAAGGCTGCATCTGGTGGAGAGAAATTAATCTCTCTTTTTTTTCTTTTTTTTTTGGGTTTTATTAATTTCATTTAGAAAAATATTAACTTTTCATACATGTAATTAGTTATCCTACTCAGTATAGGTAGTTTCATGTATATTGCTTTTGTCTGCCCACAGTTATTAGTATAAATCTGTGGATAAATCATTTATAAACAAATAATAACTCTTGATGTCTTTGGCATTCGGTTGAACTTTCCAAATGTGTTCATATGTGGCAGATGTGTGGGCATGTGGGTATGTTATTGACACATGTGCTCCACATGTGCCGGCCAGTTTTCTCATAATGAAACAGTCCGTTAAGCAAACAAGATATTGGCTGTTTTTATTGGTCTCATCAAATGGAATTTAGCTTGACGTTGACGATGAGAATGGAAAAAGGATTCATTGAAAAAAAAAATTCCCAGAAACTCAACAGATTTTTTTCCACGGCTGCGCCTAAATAATAATAGTAAAACTTTATGGAGATATATGGATCTAAAAACGGAGCAGTGATGTTTTAACATTCTCGCCTGTTCCATTAAGCAGGATGATCTATGGTTTACAGATGGTAACCAAGTTGATTAGAATATGGTGGTCCTTGAAGAATCCATCTTAATCCATGTTTATGTGCCTCTCTTTTATCTCCTCTGCGCGAGCTGCTATTTTCCTGCTTTGACTTCTTTTAGCTTTTTCCATTCTTATTTTTTCCTGTTTGTGCAAGTGTTTATATCCCACTGTCACAGCAAGGGACTTGCAATAACAGGCAGCAAGGCTCCAAAGGTCATGAGCCAAAAGTTTGTTCTTTGAGACTTATTATCAACATTACAACACAAAGTGCATTCCTAGATGGATGAAAAACTCGGGCCAAGAAAAAAATGTTCAGTAAAATAACAAAGAAATTGTAACCGTTTCCTTGCCACGGGTCTACCTTTCTGGGTGGTTCTTTTATTTAATCTTTGAGGAAAGGATAATCCTTGAATTGGTGACCATTGACTAAATCATTGTCTGAAACTGGTGTGACCAGTCTTTAAAAGTTAACAGAAGGTTTTACCTGCTCCCTCAGTCACACTATGATAAACTAACAGATTTTAAGCCATGTAATTTAATTTGCCAACTACATCTGCAGATGTTTGCAGCTGTAGTCAAATACAGTTCAGTCATAAAAGTAAATGTGGCATATTTCTCCAATACTTTTTAAATTGATTTAAATAACCACCTTGTGCTTATATGTCACCATTAGCCAAAGGGATGTTTTAAGCCATGCACATCCTTATTTATAGACTTATTAAAAACTAAATTAAGCACTGCAACAGTTGGGCACCCAAGATTAGTGACTCTATTTACAAACATGCGGGGGTCACAGGCGCCTCTTACATTCCAGTTATGGTGGTTAATAATTCCCAGAGGTGCATTTATTTTTACAAATTATAATTCTATGTGTAATATTCAGAACTAAAATGTCATTACTTTTACTTTTACTATAAATTTGAAATATCAAAATAACAGTAAATCAGTCATTGAATTGCTCTCAGAAATGCATTTTGTGAGTTCACTGTGAGCTTGATCTTTGAAAGCTGCTGGACTGGCAGCGATCACCTGCATCTGAATGTGAGCAAGACCAAAGAGATGGTGACACACTTCTGGAAGATGTTTTACAACCGCCAAAGATCTTGGGGAAGGAGGGGAAGGTTGTTGAGAACTATAACTACCTGGGACTGACCATCAACACCAGACTGGACTGGAAACCTGACACAACTATTGTGTTCAAAAAGCAGGCTCTACTTCCTGAGAACGTGCAGATCCTTTAATTGGTGCAGCAAGATGGAGATAATCTATCAGTTAGTCAGTGTGCTGACTGATGGATGACTGTTGGCCAGCAGATTCTGTGCTTTTCTTTCCTGCTGTTTGATGGAAGCAGCATCCGGCCCAGCAATACCAACAAAACTACCAAGCTGATAAAGGTCCATTATTAGGTGCAAATAGGACAATTTTTTTGTTGTTATCGTTGTTTGCATCATGATAACCCTCACCACCCTCTCCACCACACACTGGTTAGAGTGGGTATCAATACAATATTTACATTTAAAGTTTATTAAAAGAATAAAATCACGGCACTGATTATTGTTATTACTATTATTAAAATTGTTGCTGTTATTGATGTTATTATTATTATTATTATTTCAACAGCTGGTTTAACTTTCAAGTTATGCTGTAGAAATGCAGAAAGGCTCAGAGAGAAATAAATCTTGATGTGTGATTTTTTATCTTGTTAACCATGGTATTTGCAATCATGCATTTACAGTTAATAAATCCAACTTCTGCTCCAGCCTTTAACTTGATGGAGGGGATGGGTCAGTGCCAGCATAATTTGGCTTTCCTTACATTTGCCATTTTTAAATTTAGCCAGGATAAATTGTGTTCTTTATCATTTTAAAGTCTACTTGTAGAAGCAAATTTACAGCTTTTCCTTTCATGTCCTTCGCACATCTGTTGGTCATCTCTTCCTCATATTAATTCTTTATTTGGAAAAGGAATGACAACCTGTCTTCTTTTATAATACACACAGACGCCATGAGGGTTGTTAACCTTTGTCTGCATGTTCTTGCCGTTATCATTTTGTTTGTGGTGTGACCCAGTGACAAACCCAATCAAAATGTGCAGGCAAAAAGGAAAAGGAAGAGAACGATACCTATAAAACCTAAAAGGGACAAGGGACTAGATTGGCTTGTTCCACCATGTAAACCCAATAAAGTGCAGATGTTGACCTAGACATGACACTATTTAAATATACAGAACGTCCATCAAAGTGCCAGTGATTGCCAAGCCACAAACAAACAGAAACCTTGAGGTTTTTTATTTTTCTTCTTTGAAATGGAGTCAGGATAATGCATGCAAATTTCTGTCAATCTTTTATCTCTATACTAATCAAGCAGAAACTGAAGCAAGGTGTCCCCATAAAGGCACTCTGCCTTAGTAATACAATAATGCAGCCTCTAACAGTTTCTTCCATACAAAACACTTTTAAATGTTATTCTTATTCAAACATTTACAAAAACATTTAGTTAGTGTTATGTGTTCAAATACAGGAGCAGATTGAAACTGATCTGCCTCTGACCTGGAAATGGAGGTAGTCACATAGGCAAGACAGGTCAAGATATCATGGAAATCTACTATTTTAACCAGTAATGCTTCAGCCACTTAGCAGATTCTGATGCTAAGCTGCTGTGTGTGAGCATGCAACAATACAATGCAGAGCTGCCTCTGTTGGGTATTTGTGAATTACCAGAGGTACTGGGGTGGCTTTACAAGTGTGTCTTTTTGGCACAGATCAGGCAGATTTAACATCAACTGTGTGAAAAGAGCAAAGACTAGTCTGAGTAGTATGCATGAGTATTAATAACTATCAGATCAAATCTATAAAAGGTGCATGAAAGGTATATCTTAAAATACATTCATCTGTCTTAATGTAGCAAATCTCATAACATGTGACTGCCTGATTACCACAGTTTCACATGCTATTGTACTGTTGCTTTAAAAAAAAACAAAAAAAAAACAACCATGCGTCTACCCAGGTAACAGTTTCCTTAAGTTTAATTTTGACTATCTTTTGGTATGATCATATATGGAAACTTTTATTTTTAGGGAATATCTTCTATGCTCAGCAGCAAAGTAGTTTTACCTTCCTTGGTATAAAAATCTAGTCACACATCTAAATATGAGCCTCCACTTTGACAAATAACTTACTCACCAATGGTTTTTGGCCAAGCGGTATTCTGACACCTGTTTCCCTCATCATAACAAGAGAACTGGATCATGGATGTCTTTGACGCACAGCAAAAAAAATAATGAAATACACAAAACCACATACTGACATTGAGTTACAAAGAGTTATGTGACATTTAAGTATGTGTTTTCTTTCACTTGACCAAAAGTAAACATCTCCAATCTGTCACCATTTGGACACAAATTATAGGACATGCTCAGTTAGGGAATATAAATAAGGGGAGGAGTGACAAAAAGAGGAAAAGCCAACAAAGGAGGACAGAATGTGAAATCCAGACAAACAGAGATTATAACAAAGCAAATAAAAAAAATCCTTTGCGTTTACTACATCAGTTAACTTTGAGTAAATTAATTCAATCCTACCAATGTATGGACTCGTTACTGTTATTGGGCTTTCTTTCTTGATCTAGGGTCCAACAATATAAGTGTAAAAGCCTTGAACATCTCTCAATGTATAAGTAAAAACACACATTTACAGCTGCTGCCAAAGAACCAAACAATTCAAACCACATGAGAACCAACATGAAGCTACACGTTCACAATAACAGAAATGCTTGAGATAAATCAGCCACATTGTGCAGGATTCCACAAAATATTGAGGAGTGGACCTTTGGGAAGATGTGGTGGACAACATGTCTAACGCTCTCCCTGCAATTTTAGTTATTTCTTTCTACACCAGGAAATGGAAGATGAGGCGGAACAAATGGTGCTGATGTGTGTTGGAGCTAAGATTAACTCCTGCAACAACACTGAACATCTGCCTGGATGTAGGATGTCCTTGGTTGAAAAGGAAGACATTTAAATATGATGCAGAGGTAGGCTATTTGCTCTGAAGTGAGTGTACGGACTTCGCGTTGTCATGGATACAACGACAACCAGCTCACGTTCTCACATTAAATCACTGTAAAGTGGTGTGGCTTGGTTTCAGGACAGAAACAGGGGACACACTGTGTGTGAGGTCATTGCTTACTTCTGCAGATTGAGGCTGAGGTTGCCAGTGCAGCTCTTGATTTTGTTCTGAGCCTCCAGGTGGTTCATGCCCTCTGTAGCGATGCCATCAATGGAAAGAACCAGGTCTCCCACAGCGATACCACCTTTAGCAGCCTTTCCACCATCCGTCAGCTGCACAAACACAAAAACCACAAACCACTTTAATTACCTACATCACCCACAAGATTATAGTGAGAACATTGGGCAAAGTTGTGGGTTGAGGCGATGCAGGAAGTACACGTTCACTCTATATTTATTAAAGGATTTATGGATCTATTTTGTTACAAAAATATTTAGAAAAAGCTTATTAACTCTTTACCACAAGAAGAAGGGTCTTCTGCACAATCACTGATGCATGTCTAACAACAAAAACTTCTATGTTTGAATTACCTTTGTTTTTACTTTGTGCGTTGCTGTCATACTGGGCTTACATCTTGTTCTACACAACAGTGTGTGTGAGATATAAATGCTTGTCAAATGTTTATACTATTGTCCATCATTTGGTCGTCTTGTTTGGTAAAAAATCACAACATTTTTACTATAAAAACCGTGCATGCCCTGAACGTTTTCTGGACAATTTCAATCAAAATTTGACTCATCTGCTCGTTGATGATCAATAGGTATTCACATGTTGGAAATTATAAAATGCAGGGTTTTATTTGTTCACGGCAAAGTTACATCAGCAACAGAAGCTTCAGTATAATGCTAGTGTTTTATAAGGCTTGTGTAATGTAAGAATAAAACTACAACTCCCTGTACTGTTACTTCACCATTAAGATGAAGTAAAGGGAAATCAGACCTCATGAAAAGCAATTATGCAATTAATCTCATTACAAAAATGTTGTTAAAAAGGTGGCAAAAGAGATAATAGAGTGCAAAGTGCTGGTGAGACATACCATTTTTATGGGACTTGACAGAAACAGTAATTGATGCCTGTCCAGTTTTTACACTTCATAAAATATAAACCATTTTTTTCTTGTCTCATGATTTTTTGGCATGCTTTAAATATCCAAACAAAGTTTATTTGCTGCTTCCACTCTGGAGGAAATTGTTAAATTTGAAACAGATTCAACACACAAAAGAAAACACCCCATGAACCATAACCCTGCTGTTCATTTCGGTTCCTGTAAATAACAATATACAGTAGATTTATATTTATGTCAGATTAAAATCTAAACACCAAAAAAAAAAAAAAAAAAAAAGAAATTAAACCAGTCCTTGTGAGATCCATCCTATGGTGAATAATAGAGGTCATACTTTGCAAAGAATTGTTAGAGGGAGTTGTGTCACCATGACAAACATGCGACATATAAGCCAGAGCCTCTCTTATCAGCTGGCTGAGGGAACACAACGACAGATTTGGAAACATGCGTAGGATCTATCTCTTGTTTGTTTCCCATGACACTGAAGTGCATTATCCAAACTAAGTGTTAAGTCATCTTTACTACTAGGTAAATACCAACACAATAACCACAAGTAATTAGACATACACTATAATTGGATTTTCTCTCTGTTTCAAAAAAATAAAAAAGTCTTTCAAGATGGAGTTCTAAGTGTTTAGAATCACCTTGCAGCTGTAGTTCTGACCATTCTTGGTCACACAGATGGTCTAAGTGTATCCAAATGGGAGTGAGGTCATATGTTTCTTTTGACACCATGAAAAAGGACCACACATACCACTTCACTGAGCACACACATAAACACAAAAAGCACCTTTGTGGTAGTTCTACCTATAAAGTGTTTCATGCTTACTGACAATGCAGTACATGAAGTCTAGCTATTAAACCCAGTGCTTTTACAAGACAATGTGTTTCTTTACCTCTGTCTTTATCTATCATTCATAGACACACAGAGACACTTACACATACACAGACACACACTTACAGGCAGACACAAGCAGAGCTAATAAAAGAGGCTCTGCACCCAGATTAGTGTAAAGGCTCTACAGCCCCAACCTTTTATAGTCATATTACTTCAACGCACGCAACATCACCCACCACCACTCGCAAGAACATAGAGCTGGAGGAACAATAAAGGATTGAGTTAACTTTGATTAAAATTGTGTGTATGGAAAGGAAGGGAGAAAATGAAGGAAAAGGAAAAATAATTGTCACTGGGTTCACTGAAGATGTGAGCAAATACTGATCTGTTTCCAGGGGTGTGTTCAAGCTAACTAATCTAAAATTGTAATAGGGCAAACCACAAAATGTTCAATTACATGCTTTGCCTATTAGGTCTTTGCTTCTGTCCTCTAGTAATTGAAATCCCCCCTTTTCCACACACAACTCAAATATCACTTTCCGATGCAGTGAAGTAACTTGCAGCTTTACAAGAAAATTCAATTTGTTTTGAAAAATGGGTTGGTTAACTACACCGGAGAAGCTTTTTTCTTTTATTTGTGTTGCAAGTATCTATAAAATATGTCTTGATTCCGCATGTCTGAAGCAGCTATTTGTGCTGCTTAGAAATCCATTTCCAAATTCAAACATTTGTTTTCAATCATGATGATAAAAAAAGATTTCAAAGCCCAAAGTAGGTTCAATTTTCATATCAAAGACAGCTCAACAAATCATTGAGAAAATAAGAAACAGGAATACAAATAATGTCTATATTCACTGAGCCAACACTTAAATTTTCCCAGGGTATTTAATTTATGTCTTTTTCTTTGGCCATGACAGAAAGCAGCAGTGCTAGCACAGCACACATATCCACTGGAGCTAACAGACAGAACACACTTGTGTATGGTACTGACTGTGATAAAGGAACCATAGATGATGCTGCTAATACAGATACTGCACAATAACAAAAACATGGAATGGGTCAACAAGGGTCGGCTACAATGTGAATGGAATTTCAGTTGAATGATCAGGTCAACAATGAATTTCAAGTACTTCAAACTGGTCAACCAGATGATGTTGTAACACTCCAGCTCATCATATCTGTGTAAACAGTTCAAGAAAAGAAAGTGTCACTTGCTAACTTCATATTAATGAAATACCGATTACACCAACAAGTTGTAACATGACATGGGTGCTATAATGTTATAAGGCTGAAGTTGTTTGGTCAGAATGTCTCTGTATCATTGTATTGTATGAATGTAGCAGCATTTCTCTCATTATTTTTTTATGATTGTTTTTCATTAGTGTTCAAGTTTATGAAGCTTACTAAAGTAAAATTAACAGTGACATCCTTAATATATTTTTAAGAATCCTTGGGGTTTGGCACACATTTCCTTCAACAGTTTCTCTCATCCCTCTTGGCTTAAGAGGGTTATGCCTACTCAGGTCAATTCACAGTTACTCTTGGATCTTTCCAGGAATGCTGAACCGAGTTCAGGCCCAGAGTTTGGCTGTGTGAATGTAGGACTTCCACACTTTTCCCAATGCCAGTCATATGTTATGTTGTTATTTCTGACTTGCTTTGTTGAAATGTGACCCCTTTAGGCCACAGCTCAAGATTCTGTGCACAATGTAATTTTTTTTTTTTTCGCTCCAAATCAAAATGTTGCTCAAAAGCCTTTAGCAAAATATTTTTAGCATTCATGTTTCCATTTACCATAGTCACAGCATAACATTCCCACAGTAAGATAATACCATGGGTGACTGTAGGGGTGGTACATAGGTGTGGTGCTCTGTGATTAGTTGCCTGCACACATGCCTTTGGAAAAATTATTATTAAGCTGATTAAAGGGTTTCTGCATATTATTATCTATCATTCAGATGTCTGGAAAATTCCCAGCAGGCTGTTGTGTGACTTTAAATAACTTTAAGTTGTCCTATAATCTCCAAAAATTAACTCAGGATGCTTTTTGTTGTGACTGTGGGTTGTTGGTGATCTGACCACGTTCCTTCATCCTCCCTCACTCTGTTTAATACACAGTCTGCCATTGTTTCCAAACTTGTTTAATTTTAAACTGATGGGGGCTTCTGCACTTTAAGAGACATTGAAATTGCGGAAACTTGTATCTATCTATTGATCTGTTGCTCCAAACGGTCCTATTTCATGTTAACCTCATGGCTTGCGTTCACTCATGACCCCTGTGGCATTTTTGACAGCTGTACACATCTGGTATCTGCTGTTACCTGCATTTTTCTTTCCTAATTATATTACTATACTTGTGTAAAATGCTGCTGCCTTATTATGCATTCATGCACAAGTGAAAGGGTCAACATTCATGTCATCTCTTGATCAAGACGAGAAACACACATGCGGTGTATTAAAGCTTTCAAAAGCAGATAATTTGCCATTATGCTTTCAGCCATGTCAGGCTTCAACACATACATTGTCTGATTTAAGTGGTCTGAAAAAACTGTGCTTTTCAACACAATTTTTGAAAAAGAAGCTTTGCTGGATTGCTGAAACATTGTCTGGTTTGAACATACCCTGACTGGTCTGAGTGCTTGGAACAAAACATGCTTTCAGTGCTGGCAGTAACAGTGATGACAGGCAGATGGTTCACATCACACTGTGAAGACCTAGAGCTAGACCCTCAAACACCTTGTAACTTAAACATGCATGAAAGTTGCTTAAAATGCGACTTTTCAGGAATATTTACATCAAGTTTCCCTCTTTCGGATAAGGCACAAAGTTGGATTTTAGAGTATTCTTCTAAACAAGAAATGTCTATCATACATTTAAATAACTCAAATACAGGAACTGAAAAGTAACATAAAAACGTTTTCATCAGTTATTTTCTTTTTTATCAGAGATCGAATGAAAGGCATGCAGAAAACTGTTTGATAATTACTGCACTTTGATCTGGCTGCAACAACATAAAAAACAGCCAAATGACAAAGTACGTGTTACCTGTAGAGGCTCAGACAGACTGAACCATAGAAAAACAGACAAGTTGAAATACAGGTGAGTGAAATTTTTGACAGAGAAACAGAAACAAAAGCAGAAGATAAACAGGGAGACTAAGGAAGACAAAGACAGAAGCAGACAACATCTCAACCTACGTGCATAGATCCGTCAGAAACACTAACTTTTTTTTTTTAGATAAAAAGCCAATGATCTCACAGCTATTTTAGCACTTCCAGTAAAGGCATTGGGTTGGAATCCCTCAAGTTCTTGAAAATAATTGACTGGACAATTTAATTCTCAAACTGTATTGCTAAATTATGAAAACATTAATTTTAGGCACAAAATTCCTTAAAGATGGAGGAGTGTGCACAGTGTGGCGATTGTAATTTACAAGGGAAAGCTAAACTTAAACCCTTAGTCAGAATCAATATAACATTAAACTGTAAGTTTTAACAGACATCAGTGAAGTAATAGAAATCCAAGTGATTCTGTAAAAGTATACAGGATGCATGGTGTGTGTGTGCACTCTTAAGCTGCCCAGCACACTCTATTGTGAATACATACTTACAGGCCTTCAACAGAATGGAAATATTTGAAAATAGCTGTTTCCTACCCTAAAGTAATATGTGCACAATAATCACTGCCTGACTTTTACTGTATGTTCATGCAGGAGATCCTAATAAGAAAAAGCTCTATTGAATTGAGTTCCCACAGCTAACTCATTGCAGCTACAGCTGTCAGATCCACATAAACATACAGTTCACATCAAACACAAAACTTTGGATGGGAGATCTAGGCTAGATATCTGCCATGCTTGTGAGCAGTCTCTCCCATTCAAGCATAATCCCCCCCTATCTAATCTAAGCTAGTGAGTATAAACATTTTCTTTTAGCTATCCCAAAAAAATTGGAAAACAAATTATTCCTCTGATGCTAGTTTATAAAGTTATTGCTTCACAGGCCATGATAAAAGATCCTGTCAGAGCTTTTTATTAGTCAGGTGTCTTTCTTTATCCAGTAGATGAGATGTAAAAAGATATAATTAAACCCATGTTTGAATAAAGTTTGGAATGTTAACAAGGATGCGACATTTTGCCTAAGATGATTTATAAATCTTGTATAAACAAGCTCTGATTCATTTCGTCACATCTTATTTAGCTGCTTCATGCTGAGAAATGTGAATTGACAGCCAATTGAACAACAGCTTTCAGCGTGACTACAGTTTTGTTTTGCTGTCATTAAAATTGCTTTAGGACATAGTTAACACTAAATAAGATGAACTTTTTCTCAGAAATAAATATATCACCCCTTTAATGGATATATTGTACTCACAATAAATTTTTAATTCCCCCTTTTACTTTGGGATATTAACAGCAAAGGAAAGAGAAGAACTGTTAGATTATGGATTTAATTTCTTCACCATCATCCATTTCACTTTTATTCTTCTCTGTCTTTGCAATCCAACAATTTTATCCTGAATAAACATGATCAAGGCAGGCAGTCAGTATCCTGAGAGGAAGGTGGAGGAGCCATGACAGCATTGAGAGCTACTGTGGAAAATACATTAGCGCTGCATATAACAATAGGTTATTCTAGTCTCTTCATTGTAAATTCCCTGCAGTATGTTATGACCTGGCTGTGCTGTTCTGCCAGGGTTGTAAAAGTTTTCTGGCCTGAAATGATTTTATCCATTAGAAAAAAAAACAGCTCTTCTTTAAACGTGTACTACAAAAATTAACAAAGAAATACATTGTCTTGGTACGATGTCTATAACTTAGGGTTTTCTTCTAATATTGTAGAACATTAATGTCTGAGGGCTTCAAATAGATTTATCATGGGTGCCACAAGCACTTTTACCATTTAAAGTAAAATTTCCCTTTTGGCATTTAAACAAAAGTGAAAAACACAAAACCACTGAAATGAAAACATATCTTGCAATAGGATGTGTGGCACTGATACTGTATAGCATTTAATGATGTGCAGACTACACCTGTCACACCAACATACTGTAACTTTGGCATCAGACACTTTATGACCAACTTGCATCACTTCATCACAGTGGCTGCCTAACTTATCCAGAGATGTACTAGTGTATACTACATATACACACTATACATGTATAATGTAGCAAGAGCATACATAAGACCAATTACTGTAGGAGGAGGAATTATGAGAAGGGAAGAAACAATATATATAGAATGAAATAGTCTGAAACAGACCACTCATGGTGGTCAGTAATCACTGCTTGCTGAAAAGCATCTCTGGGGAAGCAAGAGGCAGCCTTCACTAATGAAGTTCCAGAGAGGGCATTCTTCCATGAGAAGGTTTTAGTATAGATTAAGTGCCCACTCACTTTGTAATGACTACAGTACAATGTAGTCTAGAACTGTTCTGAAACCAACTTTCACATTTTTAGAGAATACCATATAGGACTGCAGAAAAGATTTCAAAATATTCAAAAAATTACATTCTCGAAGATTAAAGATTAAGTGAATGAACTAAATCCCTCAAGCAATGCATGGAAAATGTTGATGATGTCTCTGTTCTTACAAATCTTATGTGTTTACTCCCATGGGTTACTTTCTCTTAAATTATTTTAGCAGTGGATCCATTAAGATATTTTTATGTGTAAAACAAATAAATGGAGATCCCCATACATGTTTTAATAGGGTTTTAATGGTAGCAGCCATTGTATCCATAGTCAAATGTTTCACTAGCACTTAGAAAAGCAACACCATCAATTTAGCCTACTTAAGCTGCTTTTAAAAAGATAAAAGAGGTAGCGAGGGCAATTTACATTAAGGGAGTCTGAGTACATACAGTGGTGGTTACAACAACTCAATCCAATGATGCAACACTAGTACAATGTGATAACACTGTGGCTACACTTAGTTCCATAAACAAAACACACAGTATATTTACATATGCGTTGAGCTCAGTAATAGCAGCTGTTAGGGTAACTGTGGTTTGGCAGTGGTGTTGCATTCTCTAATAACCCCTACTCTGTGGTCTGTTCTAAGAACTAACACTATGGTTAAACTGGCAGAGAAAAGTCTGAGTGTGCTTCTGTTGTGTACATGGATACATGTGTCAGTGATACGAAATCAGAACCTAGAGGCACTGCCCTTCATCACCATGAACTGGTTTTTTAGGGTGGATAAGATTAGGTTTTAATCTAATTCTTGGTAGCTAGGCTAAAAAGTTGATGTTGGTAAGGAGTGAATCATGTGTTACATAATATATAAGAGCAAAATAGAGTTACTTAGAAAGAGAAAAGCAAATAGGATGGTACTGAAGAGGGTGTGATAAGAATGGAGGGAGAGGCAGATCTAGATAGATGATCTGTTGAGTGACATCATATATTTGTATAAGACAAATAGTCATCAGCTACTCAGGTTAAAGTGCTACACTGATCAGTCACAACATTAAAACCACAGTCAGGTGAAGTAAATTACATTTTGTGCCAACTAGACTTTCTCTAAAGAAATCATAAAGTCCTAGATGGTGATTTAAAACACGAAGCCAATTTTAGTAATCAAAATTGTTATACAATTAGGGAAAAAGAAAAGTGAAAATGAACAAAGCATTTTCAAAAAGAAACAAATGAAAAATGTCTAAAATGAGCAAAATTTGATAATATGAAAAGTAGGAAAAGAAAGGAGAAAAAACCAATATAAAATAAATTTTTAAAAAAAGGTATTTGAAAAGTCCTGAGTCATGATGTTTGGTCCTTAATACCAATCATTTAAAGTAAAATATCTGTCAGTAACAAGTGTTAATCCAAAACTTGAATTTGCTTACAGCACACACACACACATGTTCTAGACACCTCAGTAACTTTAAAAAGAAAACAAAACAACAGAAACCATCATTAAATTTAAATTTAAATGTAAATCTGCTGACACCACATCTTAGAATTGGGAAAGATGGTTTACAATTTTAACAGACGCTGGCACTAAAGAAAACTTCACACACTCTTATATTTAGTTGGAGCACCTTTAGCTTTGATTACGGCAGCATTTGCTGTGGCATTGTTTCAATAAGCTTCTGCAATGTCAACAGATTTTTTTCCATCCAGTGTTGCATTCATTTTTCATCAAGATCTTGTATTGATGATTGGTGAGTCAGACCACTGTGCAAAACCTTCTCCAGCACATCCCAAAGATTCTCAATGGGGTTCAGGTCTGGACTCTGTGGAGTCACAAGTGTGGAAATGATGTTTCATGCTCCCTGAACCAAAATTTAAGCCCAGTGAATCCTGGCATTGTTATCTTGGAATATGCCCATGCCATCAGGGAAGAAAAAAAAATTCCATTGATGGAATAACCTGCTTATTCAGTGTATTCAGGTATAAGCTGACCTCATTCTTTGGACACATAGGTTGCCGAACCTAAACCTGACCAACTGCAGCAACCCCAGATCGTAACACAGGCTTCTACAGTAGGCATGGTGGCTGCATCACTTTATCTGCCTTTGTTGCTCCCATCTCTGGAACAGAGTAAATCTGGACTCATCATACCACATGACCTTCCTCTATTGCTCCAGAGTCCAATCTTTATGCTTCCTAGCAAATTGAATCCTTTTTCTCCTTTTAGCCTCGCTGATTAGTGGTTTTCATATGGCTACATAGCTGTTCAGTCCCAATCCCTGGAGTTCCCTTCACTATTAAACATAGTCCTGAGTTCCACTGTTTTTCTTTGATGTGATGTCACCAAATGTTTAAGCAATCACGATCACTGTCATTCGGGATTTTTTTCTGACCACATTTTTTCCTGGAAGACGATGGTTCCCCATTTACCTTCCAGTTCTTAGCCCAATTTAAGTAGTTTCTGCAATCACATTAGATGTTTTCTCTGCTTGATTTTGCCATTGATTTGACCCTTCTTAAACAGATTGACATCTTTTCCACAACCACATTGTTGCTTAAGAAATGAGAAACTACTTATTGCATCAGTTAGGGTTAAATAACTTGTTTTCAACTGAAATATAATTGCCCATGCAGTAATGATCCAATAGGAGGTTATTACATATTTACTTAAGTAAGTAAAATAAGTTAGTTAGTTAAATTCAGGTGGTGACTTTCTTTCATTTCTTTTTGTTTTTTTGGACTAGGCAATGCACTACAGATTGGACCAGGACATTTTTAGTTTAGAAAAAAGTTTATAAATGGTTTTAGAAATTGTAGACTCTTGCACTGATCAAAACTAAGTATCAACTCAGCATGGTGAATATGTTTACTGGTTGAGCAGCCTCCCCTTCTACAGGGTCTATGTCTCCTCGATGCAACTGGCCCAGGTTGGATTCCTGACCTGGGGACCTTTGCTGCATGTCAATCCCTGTTTTCCCTGACTCCCTTTTCTGTTGAGCTACTAACAATTAAAGTCCACTAAAACCACAAGAGTCTAGAAATAAAAGAAATGAGTGTAAACTCATGGTGTGTCAAGTTCTGAAAAAACACCTTTTATATCATACAGTCCTGCCAACATCTTCAAACCTCAGACCGCATATCTGTCATTGTGATACTGCAGTTAAGGTCTCAGCAGAGTGCTGAGGCAGTTTTGGTTTACATGCTACCAACTCTGTGACAGAACCTGCTGCATACAGAACAACATTAATGTCAAAATTTTGAATAATTTAACACTTTTTTCACGACAAAAAATTCATTTGTTCTCATTTGTGAATAAATAGCATGGGGAACAGTTTTTGCTATTTTGGATGTGACAGAGTTAAACTTTTCTTTTTGCTCTTGTTGCTATTGTTTTTATTTTCTCTGTTTTTTAGCAGGCAACGTCTTTCAAAATGTTGTCTCTATGCTCACCCTCCCAGACTTAAACACGCACACACATACAAACATGCAACTGGGGTAAAAAATTCACATGGCTTCAGTTAGTGGGAAAAGTATCACATCCAAAGCAATAACCCAAACATGGCAACCCGAAATGGCCCCAAAGGGGATTGGCACAGTATTTGGCAAGCCATTCATCATCATACTCACGTTGCTAGAAGTCTGTGCACTGCTGGTGTCAGTGACTTTCTTTGGGACCCTGTGTGTGTGTATGTGTTGGGGGAGAGTTTATGTTGGTTTAGGGCATATCCAATTAGAATTTAGCGGAAGCTTTAATAACTTATAAAGAAATTATCTCCTTTCGGGGTCACTGTACAGTTAAAATAATGAGAGAAACATGTGAATGAACCAGAGAGGGAGTACAAGGAGAGGTAACACTATGAGGAGACATTAAATGGAATAAAAACCAAGGGGCCATCAAGTTAATTGTTCAATCAGAGGGAAAGAAGCCAAGATTTGTGTGCCAGAACTTTGATTGCTGCACTTTCAACACAGACACTCAAAGTGAAGTGGAATGCAAAGAAAGCGAGAGAAGGTTTCCTGTGTGGTCAATACATGACAGATGGCATATGATTCAGCTAAGCTATCAGGGGTGTGGTGGTGGGGGCTGATGAAAGGGGCTGCAGAAGTAAGACAAGGGAGCGGAAAGATAAAAAAGGAAGAAGGAAGAAAGAACAGAAGTCAGGTTTCACCAGCCACAGGACATCGCTGGCACGCAACTCTACCACTGGCATGAGCTATGATGAGTTATGTTAAGCTATGTGAGTGTGTTTGGAAATAAAAATGGGTATAGCCTTCAATCAGATGGAAGACAATCCTAAAGAGTGAGATAAGATTATTTTAAATGGACTAATCAGCTGTCCACGTCTGCTGGATTGTCTTCACATTTAAGTGTGTTTTGTGTGTTTAGTCTTACCCTAGAGATGGTGAGGGGCATGTTGAAGTCCTTTCCTCCTTGCAGCCTGAAACCCCAGGGGGCTGGGCCTAAGAGAGTGACACTGTAGTTGCTGCTCATGGTCTCTGATTATGTTGTTCAAGCAATGTTGGTGGCAGTGAAATTTTTGTTGCAGATCAAGTTTTGATGTGATGTTAGCAGCTTTTGACAGGCTTTGCTTAGACTTGCTAAGGTTCCTTTAAGATATTTTTCAAAGATCTGAGGGAAGAAGTAACACATAAACACGTGAGATTTGTTACCGTTTGGTAATGTAAAACAAAGGAATCGAGAAGAAAATTCTATTAATTTATATTTAAATGTGGAGCACAAAGGAAAGAAGATGGATCAAGAGGACATTGCAAAGGAAAGAGATAAAAAGATGCAAATAATTAACATCAAATAGTGAAAATTACCATAAGTTTTCATGGATATCAATATTGATTAATCATCATACAGTTGGCTGCACATTTAAAAGCAATTAAACATTGATATTATATTGTAATATAATGCAGGAGTTAAGTAAAATAAAACAGTTAAAGTAAGTTTCCACTTTTGATATCCATGCCAAAAATGTTTAGATGGTTTACATAATATTACTACAACATATGCAATGTAATTATTGAATGGATTGAAAATATGTACCTGTTTAACAGAAATTCCAGAGAGGAAAACGATTGCTTTGCAGGTAAACAATGTAATTCCTTGTTTGCCCTTGGCTACCCCCTTCCCAGGATTCACACTATGAGTGTGAGTGGTAGAGAGGGATGCAATGCTCTTTTATACTAGTTAATGACAGAGGGGAGGAGAGAGGTGGAGGAGGGGAGAACAGCAGAGGGAGGCGAGATGAAGAATGGGTAGAGGTTAGGGTGGGAGGAGAAATGGGAGGGGATTTAGCCATGGGTGGAAGGGCGACATTGAGGAGGTGGAGAAATAAATGAGACAATATGAACGGTGAGATTAGGGTTTGGGAGGAGGCAACATGGAGTAGAAGGGGAAGAGATGATGGAGTAAAGGGGGGATTAAGGAAAAGAGTGTGACCGTATTACACATAGAAAAAATGACAAGGGGCAGGGAAAGGAGACCTGAGTGAGGGGAGAGAAGAGAGAGGAGCAATGGAGCGAGAGCGTTTTATCTTTCATCTGGGTATTTTAGGAACATAGAGTCAGTGCTTCAGGCTGCTTCATTGAAGGTGGGAGCAGGCATAACGAGATCATGACCCATGATCAAGGTTTCAATGAAAAGGTCTCTCTGAGGTCAGTGAAGTAATTGTGGAACTCTAAAGACAAGATCATAAGTGTTGTAACATGTTAGTTTTGCTGAAATAACACTAGAGTAACATAATCATTATCAGTCTTCTCTATCCCACATGGTCCTTTTCATTTACTCCAGACAGTGTGTAAATCTGCAATGTTATCTTTGTGTGACAAGCCTAGGCCTCATCTTCTTAAAAAAAAACACATAAAACTATAGAAACAAATATAACCAATCAAGAAATTAAATGGCATTAACTCAGCTTTAATCTCTGTTCCCTTCAGCTTACATACATAAACAATTCAGCGCCAAAGTGCAGCACAGTAATTTCCCCTTTATTTATTTATTTATTTATTTATTTATTTATCCATTCATCCATTATTTTGTCCAGACATAGAGTAATTCTACTTCTGCACTAAATTTAGTCTATTCTACTTTTTTTCTGATTCCAGTCAGATCAATATTGACTTTGTATTTATACTGATATTGCAGTGGCTCAATTATCTCATCCCATTCCTCTCTCGGGTCACCACACATGCACGCATAGATCCACTGCAGGGCTGTTACAGCAGCCTAATGAGGCCTTAGCTGAAAGCAGATTCTTCAAGAAAAAGCAACAAATACTGAGGAGTAGATGGGGAAATGAAATCTGAGAAAGGCCTTCAGACTCAAAAATGTGGTGGGAGGAAAATGCAAGAGTTTTAAGACAGTAAAGACAAGAAAAATCCACAGTGATCAAGGATGGAGAGACAAGAGAGGGCCATAAACAGGCCGAGACTGCAACACGCTTCACCTTATCAGCTACAGATAGATGAAGTGCCTAAACTGCAATTAAATCAATATTAAATTTTCCGTAGGTCAACCAGGCTGTTGTCATCACCTTTAGAATATTTACCTATCTAGCCAACATGTGAGATGAAGTTTCAAGGTGTGAATGTTCCAACAATAGTTTTCAGGCCTAAAACTTTCCAAGAATCCATTTGACCCCAGAAAAAACAAGACTGATAGGTAAAAAGTGAAACATCTTAAAGAACCAAAAATGGATGGTTAGTTTCCATCTACAAATGCACTCAATACTGTTGTGACTTGGATCAATGGAAACCTATTCAGATAAACTGTGTCTGGCTACTAAACATTTCCATGCTATTTCTACAAGTTAATTAAAGAGAAAACTCTGTGAGGAGCAAAGATGGAAGAGTAATTAATTTGTTCTACTATAGAGTTGATGTGTCATTATCAGACTTTTAAGCCAAAAAAAATCAACAAATGCAAAAGGCAATGTGTTTTTCAGACAGTAGGATGCTTAGGACTTAACTTTTCTTAGGCCGTAGTCTGAAAAAAGTTAACACACAGCAGATTGATGATCAGTTTCTGTTGTCCTGCAACGGCCCCAACAATTGCTGCCATAACATCCTTTTTCTCCTCCATCTACACTGATCTTGCATTTAATACAGGCATGAGGACAGGGCTGTCCAAGTTAGACACACAACAAAAGCAAATCGGGAATGAAAAGAAAGAGTTACACAAACATAAACACACAGACATCAGTGAAATAGGATAGAGAGAGGAGGAACAGGCAAATAGCAAGTAAAGTAGGAGTAAATGCAATAGCAGCAGTGTGTCATAGGAAGACTGTATTCCCATAAGGTTTAAATCCTTTTGTGCTTCATCATTCATTTAAAGACATGAATATGGAAAATATGTCACTAAGGTGACAGTATTTAAGTAGTCTACAGTCAATAAAATGTATTGTGGGACTGGAGCCCCTGTCAGCTGTTCCACTTTAAGGATACTTTTTTCCTCATTGTAATAAAACTCAGCCTTGTTTACATTTTCCATTTTTAATCTGACCTTTTTAAGTAAGCTTAATTAATAGTTGAAAGATCAATGAATGAAATAATTCACTATACAAGCATTGTTGTTTGTTGAGTACTTGTTTTGGTTTTGGGTTTGCTTGTCTACTTAACTGCCTGTAGACTTCTGATTGATTAACTTGCAGAGTGAAAATATTGCTAATGGCCAAAAACTGTAAGAGACGGAACAAAAGGGATTTGTGGACAAGAGGATAATGATATCAAACACTAACAATAGAGAGTTAAAAAAAACCTCAGACACCCTACAGCCCTTTGTTCTTTCTAATAGTCTATTCCTGTCCCCATATGCTCACCTCTTCCCATTCTCAATGATCAGAGCTTAGCAGTCTGCAGCCAGACACACATGCTCACGCTGAGACTAACTCCACCTCTTAATGCATGATAATCTGCCCCTTAAAATGAAATTTAATGCATCACCCAGATGAAAAGGGAGGACCCCACACCCTCACATTTACCCCATACTTTGCCACACCCACCCACTATTCTAACAGCTGCCCACAAACACACTGACACACATGTAACCTGACGGGAAATTCAATCTCTATTGTGTAGATCCTCTGTTTCAGGTCAAACTGAAAACAACAGAAGTCGTCTGAATAGCAAGAATTCTGAATTAATCTGAAGTCAGAATTGTAAATATTAGAAAAAAGAGTAATTACATTATAAAAGCTCTGGTCACGGCTTGATCTTACTTAACCATATGCTGAAAACTGTTAATATTACTTTGCTTACTTTGCGTGTAAAATGAGTTTAAAATAGAGTAGTCAATAGTAATTGATTTGCAAAATCATAACTGAAAAGAAATATATATATATATATATATATATGTTTATTAAACTGTAAGAAAACTTCGGCCCACCGGAGAACACTGATTAACTTGGCGATCACATCAATTATTCTACATGTATGAATATGAATTTACTTACAGATATGGGCTATATGTGCTTACTGATCTACAAATAGAAACACAAAAACCAGCATGGTTGTTTATTTTGAGGACTGTAGTTGTCTGCCAGCCATCTAATCAGTCTGACCCTTCCAGACTAATATAAGCCTAACTAATCCCACAGCCCATCTCTGTACAGTGAATCATGCATAGCCATTTCTCTCACAGGCTTTTTGTTAATATCAAATAGAAGTTTATATATAGCTTTGAATATGAACAAAATACCTTTCTATTGTCTGGTCATAAAACTAAACTGGCCTTTTTTTTCCAAAATGTGGCACAAAAACCCCACAAGATCTCAAAATATCAATAAGATTAACATTTTTTCCAAGAATACAAAGAGCACGATACAGGAATCATGCCTGGAGTCCAGATGATAATCTCATCAGAAGCCTGCATCTACTGTCTAAGCACAATCACTGTTTCTTTTCACAGTACAAAATATTCATCTGCACTTATCAGCCAACCAGTCAGATACATATTCACAAATGCAAGAGGAGACAGATATCTCAGCCTCAAA
Organism: Rhadinocentrus ornatus; assembly: GCA_037177495.1. Classification (NCBI taxonomy): domain Eukaryota; kingdom Metazoa; phylum Chordata; class Actinopteri; order Atheriniformes; family Melanotaeniidae; genus Rhadinocentrus; species Rhadinocentrus ornatus. Next base: position 15,147,490 of record JBAMHW010000012.1, on the reverse strand, counting down.
TAATTGTTCGGCCTAAAAGAGATAAACAGAAAGAAATCTGGCTTTAGACATAAATACACAGGTGGTGTGTACAACGCTGACACATGCACTCTTGAACCATAAATGTGCACTTATCTCTTTAATGCTCAGGTCAAATTTGGGTCAGTCAAAGAGAAGCATTTAAAAGCCAAGTGAAATGTTTCCTTTGGGACATCCAGAGTACTAATTTCAAAGAGTCCATCCACTACTTAAAGACTTTTGGATTCAGCTGTTCTTTATCATTCTGCTGCCTCCTGTTTGGAGGCGGAGTGATAAACAGTCACAGCAAAGAGCTCCCTTTGTAGCAGCATCATTGATATATATATCAAGTTATCACTATGCTGACTAATAACAAATTAATAAATAAAGTTTTGACTAAAGTTTATAGTATGTTTGTTTCTAGATGACAGTGAGGGTGTCACCTGTGGTGCGGGAGAGAGTATGTGTGTGCATGCGTGTTTGTGTATGTGTATAAAGTCATTCAACCTCAAATGGGTAAATGTAGCAAGTGACCAAAGTGCTGTATTATATAACTGCAGATACATAACTGCTTACAGGAGTATTAAAAAATAGAAAATCTGCAACTAATAAGTAATTAATCTCAAATGGGGGGCGGTCCGAACCTGGGGGGGCGGTGGCCTTTCTGTGTGGAGTTTGCATGTTCTCCCCATGCATGCATGGTTAAACTCATTTAGCAGGAAAAGAAAGCAAATTAATTGTAACAGTTTTCAACGTAGGGTTATGTAAGATCATGTAAAACACTTACTTGGTGCACTCTAACTTTCCAATGCTTTATTTCCTTCCTCTTTACTAGACAGCAGCCATTCTGTGTTGACAATGGAAAAATGGAGAAATAAATAGGAAACAAAGGACAAATGGGTTGATGTGAAGAGAAAAACGGTGAGGCTGAAGAATAATTCATTTGAATCTAATGAAGTGCTTAATGATGATGATTGAGTGTGTGTGTACTTCCATGTCTATGACCTCTGTGAGGAGAAACTTGAATTTGGTGGAAAGTGATGTAATTTTTGGTGGAAAGTGATGTAACTTTTGGCTGGTCCTACAGACCTTCGAAGGACTGTGAATTTAACACTTGGTTTAAAGTTAAAGTAAAAAAAAAAAAAAGACAAAACAACGAAGTGTTTCAGGTTGTGATGGTACGTATTTAAGTAATGGCTTTGGAGGGTGTCGGTTATGTCAGGGAGGGTCTTTATAAACATAGAAGTACAAATGGATGTTTGCAAATAAACTTGCCATTTCCGCCCATACATCAGTTGCCATGGGCACTGTTTTAGAGGCGGTGGGGTCTCAGGGGAAGATAAAAGCATCTGCTCCATCCAACATCGACTAAAGCCCCAGCAAACATCAATACTGCAACCCCTCCACATACACACACTCTTTCTACACCTCACTCCCTTCACCCTCCCTGCACAAGCTGTATCAGTTACGAGCAATGCCAGTCATTAGCCAAGGCTTCACTTTACAGGAACAGAAGTTTAATGGCCAATGCAAGTTTGACACATACATCAAAGTGCAGTTAGGTCTATGTATAAATGGGGAAAGAAACTTTTATTTTAACTACTAACCAAAAACAGGGTCATCTTAAGTTGATTTAAAACATTTTTTTGTTTTGTTTTTTTATTCAAGAAGCTTTTGGTGCCTGTAAAACAGATCATCTTCAAGCAGCAGAAACAAATCATATCTGTAAGAAAGCAAGAAGATTGAGTGGCTAAATGAACAGTTTAGCAGGATATAAAAAAAATGAAGCCAATGTTAGATGATGCCATTCTGTTACACCATTTTTATGATAAAAAAAAAATTCAAATGTCTCCAGGAGGTAGACATATCATTATCTATGCCTTACATGAAATAATTAATTTAAGAAAGCAAATACAAAGAGTTCACTACAACTCACAAGCTATAAGCCCAAAGAACAGAAAAGCCAGATTAGGCTTTGCTGTAAATCATCTTACAGCTGATTGGATGACATCATCATTGCACTAATAGATGGTGACCGTCTGTGATCTAAACCGATTGAGCTGCTTTACATTTGCTGAGGAAAGTATTACAAAGCAGGAAACCCATTCCTTGTGATTCCCATGAGCTGTCAACCAGTGAATGATTATTAAAGTTTTATGAGTGAACTACATATTGTTGTCTAAATGTCTGAATATAAATGTTACCAATTCTTAATTAAAGTTCTGCTGAATTTGAATAAATCTCAATCTATTGTGTTAATTCTGTATATTATCCCGATCTAGCTGTAGCTACAATTACACCATATTAATAAACTTGCATCAAACAGCACAATAAATTTGAAACTGATTCACACACAAAATGTATCAACACTCAACAGTGTGAGGGCCTGAAGTTTTAATTTGTAGCAACAATTAGTCATGAGAATATAATAATATATTCAAATTTATTAGCTGGCTTCGTTGCTTTAATACATTCAACAATTTTCAGGGGATGGGGGTATAGATGACTTAATGCAAACATCTTCAATGTGTAAATATGCTTAAAATGATCCAGACACTTAGCCTGCCAACATGTATTCACAATTAAAAATCTGTTAATTAGTACTCACAAAGTAGGATATTGTTAATTTAAAAAAAAAGTTCATTGTTTTGCAAGATGCAATCAATTACATGAACTCTTGCTTAATTAGCGTGCACACCCCTTTAAAAAAAAAACAAGGTGCATTTTTTTATACAGTGAGTGTATTTGTGTCCAGGGGCACCATAAGGTGTATCTAACAAGAAGGTGTGTGTGCAAATAGTTTGTTAACAGTGGTGGCATGACACATGAGTTATAAGTACATTCATCAATTTGACTAAAGGTATTTACTTACATCAGAGGCAAGTTATGCTTGTTAACAGGTAATACTTCCTGCCATGATGATGCAATCTCTGAGTCTCTTACACTCACAGGAGCAGCACATGCATCCATCTACATCTGGTGCAAAGATTACTTAATCAGAATAGAAATAACTCAGATGTCTGTCAAAAACAGGATTAATGTGATTACACTCACACAATACACAACTTTAAATTGAAAGTCTAGATTTGTAAATGACAAGTGAACCTCAAAATATTCTTTATAGTGAGTTAATCTTTTTTCTGTTAATTTCATTCTGAAAATAACATCTGACAGAGCCAAGAAAAGACTGAAGATAGCTTTTTAAATTCTGTTTTTCTACCGCCATCTTGTGGTTATTTACTGTCATTACATTTACAGCTTAACTTCTTATTAAAAGAACTGTCTTGCAACAAGGCATTTAAATCAAAGACATTTTGACTGAATAGAAAGTTTATAATACTAATTAAAAAAGTTATTCAGAATGGATTGTTCAGCAGTGGTGTAGTCCAGGGTATATGTGGGTATACGGAGTATATCCACCTTTTTTTTAGTCAGCTTTGAGTATACACACTTCAAAAAGCTAGTGATGCAAACCACTCAGTTATATCTGCAAGCCTAATAATCATTTTTCCCCCAGAGATAATTTGTGCCATGACCCACCCTACTCTGCCTTCAATTGGCTTGTACTCACTGCTTCACTGATTTAATTGGTTAACTTTAGCCGAGGAAAACTCTGCAAACCGCTTACAACAGTGCTGCCCCAGTCCGGTCCTCGAGATCTACCATCCTGCAACTTTTAGATGCAATCCTTCTCCAACACACCTGCCACTAGTTTGGGTGACTTCTGAAACAGTGGGCACTGAGAAATGTTGTATGTTTGTCTTGGTGTGTCCATTTGGATGTACTGTATGTGGGAGAAATGAACCATGCTCAAACAATTGTGGATACAGTAGTAACATTTGTAGTACAAAATGCTCCTGATCAGGGGAGAGAAAAGTTGTCATTTCAGTGGATTATTGTCTCTCTAGTCACCGGGCCAGTATAGGTTTTGCAATTTCATAACCCCTCCTTAAAGATGTTTTTCTGTGCTACTAAAAAAAGAAGAAAAAATAAATTAGGAGTATAGCCACTTCTCAAAGGACCACTACATCACTGTTGTTTAGAAGAACAGCATGCACAAAAGGGAGTGCATCTTATTTGACATGATACATTTTTGTGACACATTTCAATATATTTATTAATCAATCATCTTGGATCAGTCACTTTTCTACCTGTTAGCTTATAACAGTAGGAATCATCACCACCAAAAATGTAAAATGTTTGCCAGTAAGGGTTTCATGACACCTGACACATGTTTTATTCCTATCTTTAAAATATTGTGGTATTCTACTAAGACAACGGTTTTGCAAAGCATCAGGAGTGGTTTATGTAAAGGCAAGACTTAAGAAAGCTGTACGTTTTAAAATGGACAAGTGAAATGTAATGTCTGAACTTTAGCTGGATCCAAACTGGGACCTTCTTCATGGCAGGTTTTTGAAAGGAGTGCCATCCAAATGGCACAGCTGTTTCTCATCCGCTCTTTGCTTTGTTTCATTTGCTTTGTTAGACAGGTTTATTAAATTCAAGATTTGAAAGCAAATCTGAGTTTAGAAAAGACAAATAAGAAACATGAGAAAGAACCATGACTCCATTGTGCTTTTTGTTGTTGACCATACAGGTTGGCTATTCATAATTTAAGATTTTTATAATAGCGCAAAAGAAAAGAAAAACAGTACATAAAGCAGCAACTCTTTGGCAGAAATTATGTAATCTGTCCACAATACATTCAAGAAATGTAATTTATACATAGGTGTTGTATCTAAAAAAAATGAAATACTAATAACCAAATGGTTAGTCCATCGTAGTAAGGGAAAAAACATTACTTTGTAGAGAAGATGTTCACTTACGGGAAAGAAATTGACTTACTCAGCTTGAGTCATCAAATACAGTAATTTATATTAAGCAACATCTGCTGTTCTTTTAGTGCAAGTCTGCTGGTTGTATACCTTGTAAAGAAAAGAAACTAGCGCGTTGGTACAAATGACAATAGCAGTATGGAAAAATGAATGAGGTAAGTATAATCTTCCTCAATATTTTTTTCCTTAAACCAAAGTTTAGCAGAAAACAGTTTTTTTTTTATCATCTTTTGAATTTATTGCTCTTTTTTCACAACTACTTTGAGCTATTAACTTTCTGCTCAAGACTGACGGTTATTTTTATACACTAAACCTTAGACTGTGTAGGATCTGTCTGGTGTTAGACAATAAAATAATGTTAAAGTGACAGATGGACCGGGGCGGAGGGAAGTACATAAATCTCTGAAAGTCAAAGATGGTGAGATCAGGCTTAAAAAAACTTCAATTCAGTGTTACTCAAAGAAAACAACAAATAATAAATAATAAATCATGTTTGGTTACAATGTACTCTTGTCCCTCATAAAGCCTGTCATCATTATTTGATTATTTCATTTAAATTAGAGATTATAATTGCAACAGTTTAAACAATGCACAAAATTAAAATACACAAACAATCATAGAAATAAACAAAAACACATTGAAAGTAGTACCTTTTGAGTGTCTTGTGGGTTTTCTTTCCCTCTCTTTTATGTACATATGACAATAAAATAAAACTCCCAAATTTCTAAGTATTACATGTTATTCACCAATGAATTGCATATGATTTAATCTTACCCTGACAGTACAAGCGTTTGCATTGATCATACCCTGTTAGACGTACATCCAAAACAATCAATATAATCAATATAATTTTTTTCTCTCTCTGAAGATTTATATAGGGCAAACCTAAACCTTTATATTCTGCACAGCATTCTATGTGTAAACAATTTAGTAAAATTGTGGGTGTTTTGTTCCAGGTGGAAATGGAAAAAAAATGGAAAATGGACTTGTACTTATATAGCGCTTTTCCAGTCAGCTTGACCGCTCATAGCGCTTTACACTACTTGTCACATTCACCTATTCACACACACATTCATACCCCGATAGGCACATCGGGAGGCAACCTTGGGTTAGGTGTCTTGCCCAAGGACACTTT
>JBAMHW010000012.1:15128999-15141423 GCA_037177495.1 Rhadinocentrus ornatus | reverse complement strand
CAGGGAAAGCCTGTAATCGATCCTTCAACCTTCCGGTTGAAAGACGACTGCTCTTCCTCCTAAGCCACAGCCACCCACCTTTGCTTCACCGCTAGCAAAGAACCAACTGTGGGGTGACTGCAGTTATTCTTGTCATACATCCTTATTTGGAATAGTCACTTCTTTTTCTTACTCAAAAAAAAGCACGCCAGATACTGGCATGTTTCAAGGGTTTTGTAAAATTGTTCAGTATTACTATTTTGTCTGGTGATACTGCTGACCTGCAGATGAGGTTTTCAGAGCAATGGAAACATAGAAGCTCTTTCCCAACATATCCTTATCTATGCATCTCTGAAAATTCATTTATGCATAAGTATCAAATGGCAAAAGGAAGATGATGAAACTATAAAAGTCCTTAAAGGAACAGCCAAGCATCTAAAACAAAGCAGTGTCTGAACAACGAGGAACACAAGTTATCACAGAGGAAATTTCATTGTCTTCGAGACACGCAGAATTCTTTATCTTAGTTCAGAATAAATAGCTTCACTTTTTCATTGCTGCCCTGCTGCCAAAGAAGAGTTGGATTGGTCCAAACTGCCTGAAGGAACCAGCATCACAAAACAAGGAATGAATACATGCACTTACAGCACATCCTTACACCCAGATATTATGGCTTCACTTTCCTTCAAATGCTTTGTGATAAAAGAACAATGTTTCTTTTTTCAGGGATTTCTGCTCATCTGCTGTCCTTTTATAAGGATAACATTATGATAAGCAATTTGAAGAAAATAACAACAGGGGATTAACTCAAACCCCAGTTGGCAAGTTAAAGATGTCATTCAGCAGATCCTGGCAAATACCTAAAGTTCTATTATCTCCACTTAAAATGTTTGATGAAAGCAATGCACTTTGATTTTTTTCTGTCAAACCTAAGCACCAAGCCCAAGAAAACATGGTACTGTTGGTAATTTTGAAGAATCTCACAAAATCAAGCAGCAACTTATAATATCGCTTAGCTTGGTCATATCTCTACCAAATTCTGACTAAAAGAACATACTTCATGGTAGAATCTGGATATTTTAATTTATTTACACCATTAACTTTTTTTATACTCTTTAGTGTCCAAAGTTACAGAGCGATGTAACTTTGATTTTCAGGAGGAGTCAACAGTTGGTCAAGAGAGCAGTTTCACTGCCTCAAAGACTTCTGATGAGAAGTTTAAGCTAACAAAAAAATTGTTGTCCATTGCCTCAATGCTGTCTTCTAAGCAGACACCGTCATGGCTGATGAGGCTGCTTTCAGTGGTGGGACTGATGACAATAATCCGTGGAACAGCCTGGGGTGGCTTCGCTTCAGGAGATTGTATATTTCCAAAATACAGGGAATCAAAAGAGTTGCTCTTGTGACTGTTCAGCCTGTCACGGATGTTCTTCGTCTCGTCACATGCATCTGAGGTTTCATTAGTCAGACTCTCGCTGCGCCTCCGGGTAAGAGCCAGTAGAGGGAGTGTGGCAACGATCAGAGAACTGGAAACCATCTCATGGTCACGGTTGCCCACTGGATCACTCATAATAGATGGATGCTGGAAGTTTTAACAAACACACCAAAACACATACAACATACACACAGACAAATTAATTTGAAATTAAGATTACCCACAGATTGAAATATCCTATTGTTTTCTGATTTAACTCCCGTTTGACCTGCTTCTCACCTTCTCTGGTGTGCTGATGTTGATTGCTTTCTGCTCAAACTGTTTTCTGTAGGACCTGTATCTGTTAGACTGACTGTATGATGACATGCGTCTGAAGGAATTACCTGATTTCCTTCCCCGAGGTTCCATCATCACATCCTTCAATACCTGCCAAATGAAAAAAACAAAATAAAAAATGACAGCTCAAGTTTAAAATTCATGTCCAGTATGTGTAAAAACTACATTTAAGCTATTTTCACTCATACCAAAGCATGGAAAAATGTCAAGTCGGCTCATAAATTAGATAAAAATTAGTTGATATTTTTTCTTTGTTAGCTAAAAACATCAGATTGTCTTAGAATAAAGCAAAATAAAGCTTTTTTTTTAAGAAAAAAGTTTGATCTGTCATTTGGATTCTATCATTAAAACTGTATGTCAGAGAATCGAAAATATTACATTTATCTGATAAAAAATAAATTAAATTTAACAGTGTAAATATTACATTCATGTTGCATTCCTGTATACTTTAAATATGTGATTTTGTGTTTGTTTTGTTTTACTTTAAATATTTTAACCTACCAATTGAAGGATGTTGAAATATTAATATTCATCCTAATATTGTTTGTTTTGGTTTTTGTTGGTGAGTCTAAAACTTTAGTAATTTGTGCATTGTGCTGTCTCCTTTTTTTTTCTTTCTAGTAAGACATTTACTGATATTTACACATCTTAACAAACCTCCCAAGTGCTCAGATGAATCTGAGGATTGTAGGTAAAACTAGATTTCTAAATGGCAACATTCAGAATTAGTTCCGCTTTATTACCATATCAAGGCGGTTGGGGGAGGCATTAATAAAATGAGCACTTGAAGTTGTGGACTGTCTGCTGATGATGGAGTCCCTAAGAAATGATTCACTGATGGAGTAGGAGATGCCTTTCTTCTGAGTAGGGGGAGACAGAAACCAGAGGCAGGGAAATTTCTCCACCAGAGTCATTCTGTTGAGAACACAACAATGCAAAGACTTAGCCTGGTATATAATAGTTTCTTTTGATTTATAAATTTAAAAAAATAAATGTATAAGACCAATTTTGTTTTGTGCAATGAAACAATGAAAAACTAATAAAAACACAACCATTTTTTCAATCACCTACCTGTACTTGTTATGTATGATGGCATAGATGATAGGATTGTAGATAGTAGAGGCCTTTGCTATGACTGCAGGGACTGCTTTGGAGTATGGTGACAAGATGTTGGCATGGCTGATTGAGTTAAAAAAAACAACATAATCCATTTCTTTCACATACTTTCTACAGCTCCTGTGCATGTGTGTGTTTTTGAACATAATGAAGAGGCATGTTTGGTCAGGGATTAGCATGTACCAGCTGTTAAAGGGGGTTGGTTAAGTCCATCTGTTTGTGAGTGCTTGTGTGTGTGTGTTTGCCTGTGCACATTGCAAGGCTACCTTCTTCTGCGAATTAGCAGGACAAAGATGTGATTTCAAAGTTACATAACCGCATACTAACCTACAGTTTGCCCTAAGAGAAACATGCAGTTTAGGGATGCTTCGATAAGAAGTAGAGGACAAATGAACAAGTTCTCCCACCTTTCTCACTTAATCCGTTGAATTCGTGCTGATACATTATACAATGACCTATTTTACACTGTTTAGCTAAGACATTTATAAGAACATGTTCTAATACAACCAAATACAATGAAGCAAACAGCTAAAATTAAACAAAATGATGTGTCTGTTTTAATGAAGAAATGCCAGATTATTTTTTTTATTTTTTTTTTTTCATGTTTATCTTGTGTGCAGGTTTGAAATACATCAGTGGTGGTTAATTCAGTCCAGAAAGTCTCTATTCAAAAAGAGTCAGACACCATTGGGGAAGTATGCCTTCACACTCACAAGCAGCAGCTGTGAGGTCATGTCTTTTGAGCATCCTCACATCTTGCTTCTTTAACTTTATCAAAACTGTCATTACATATTCTGATACCCTAATCAATAAATTAATAAATGGTGTACATTATATGGCCCTAATGTTAATCTAGTCTTCTTCAACTGATGATATTGAAGGAGAATATGCACCATTCTAACATGGTTAGAATACAGGAAACCATATCGTTTCACTAATAACAAAGCAGCAAGATCCCCTCACTGATACCACAACTAAGTAAAAAATCTTACATAATTAGGGGTTTGTTGACATAAGCTTACATCAGTATTTCTGTTTGTTATTGTGCAACATAATTCTTTTTAGAAAGTCTGATCACATTCTGGACTGAGTCACCTCATATGCTTACCTCTTTCCCCCATGCTTGCACTACTAAAAGAGCATCATGCCCATAAAATCAATGTTATTTCCAACCAAATGCCCAAATGCAGATGGCTCTTATATCCTGTTCCCATTGAACAACAAGCCAGTTGGGCAGATTTTCTAAAATTCACACTCAGTAAGCCCTTACTCAAAGTCACACTACATTACTGAGAATCCCCCCCCCCTAATTTTTCAATCATGTTTATGTCTTTATGTTATTATTAATTTAAATAAGGACATTTTGCACATTCATGAACAAACACTAAAAAATACAAAATAAATGTGCACAAATTTTCTATTATTGCTCATTTTTACCTGTTGTCCTTGACAGGTCACAGACAAACTTCAACACTACATAAATAATAACAAGGTACAGTTATAAAAAAGTGAAGTAACTGGTTGTAGTACATACTGTATTAAGTGCATGATTTAAGTGTAAGAGTTAAAGTGCTTTTTTCAAGTGCATGAGATCAAAGTATAATTTTAAGAATGCAAGATTAAAGATGAACACTATAATTCAATTAAAACAGAAACAAACTACATGCCATGTGACTGTGACACTGTCATGTACATAATCAAGTCTCAAAATAAATAGAAAACAAAAGCTTTACTAGGAGAAAAACTATCCAAAAAATTTGTTCTTACCCAGCCCAGGATATCAATGTGACACAGGCGTAAGGTGACCAAGAGAGGACGTACACCACAATGACAACAAAGGCGATCTTTGCCAATTTCCATTCATTCCTTATGGACTTCTGTTGGATTAGAGTGGATTTTCTCACCTGAGTTCCCAAGCGTTCTACTTCCCTGTGGGTGGAGAAGCATGGAGGGAGCATTTAGATGGAGAGGAATAGCCCAAAACATTGTCATACACCTCACTTATGATATTGCTACATGAGGTGCAATACTGCAATATTGAAATTTCATCCCACGATGTGAGATTATTTGTGCACATGAAAAATACATTAGACATTGCAACTTATACGACCTGCTGGTCTTCCTTATAGACACGAACATCTGAAGATAGCAGTATGAGATAATCCCCAGCGGAATAAAGAAGACAAAACAGCACAGCATCATTGTGAAACTCCTATTGGCTGTTGTGTACGTAACATAATCCCATGTACAAGATGTCATCAGGCCCTCTGGGATGTAGGAGCCTAGAAGGGGAAAAGAGCATCAAATACATAAACGTTTAGGTTATATTAATAGATTATAGTAGATGGCAACATGTCAAATCAAACATCAGTGGTATTGCATAGTAGATGGGATAATCTTCCACTTTTACACTATGTTATTACAAAAGAGAAACATGTAATGTCTCTGTAAACCGTTCACAGGGTCATGTATGCTCTTTATTAGCTTTGATTTAGTTTCCCTTGAAGAAGAACAATGAGAAAACTCACTCCATCCAACCAGTGGAGCCAGACTCCAAGCCAAAGAATAAAGCCAGATCAGAAGGATGGCAAGAGTGGTTCTTCGTTTGGAGCTCCAGTGCATGCTCTGCAGGGGCTTGGTGATAACTAGATAACGTTCAAGTGAGATGGCCAGGAGGTTTATCATGGAAGAAATACCAAACAGGGCACCACAGAATGCATATACCTTACAACCTACAGGAAAAGAAAAGAAAAATAAACAACTAGTTTAGCAGCAAAAACTAATTTTACGTCACTTGTTAACAGGGCAGAACTTTGTGCAATATATTTTACCGGTTTCTCCAAAAACCCATTCCTTGTAGAGGCAGTTAATGAAGAAGATTGGGGACTGTGTGAAAGCCATGAAGAAGTCACTGATTGCCAAGTTCACGATGAAGTAGTTAGCTAGGTTACGAAGCTTCTTGTTGCTACACACAGAAACACACAAATTAGATGTATGACTGTGAGCAGAAACATATTGTACAGCATGGCTGTAATTGCAATGTTATAATTAAAGTTAAATTCTCAGTGATCACAAAGAGTACTGATGAAAGACTATGTTCATTTGCAAGGTTAAGACCGTTGAACCTTTTAAATATTGTATCGTAATCAAGTCAATTAAATAATCGTAATTTAAAGACTTTGTTACTGATTGAGCCATTTGTAAAACATTGATTCCTTCTTTTTGAACCAGTTTGTATCAGACTGGCAAGCTGTTGCATGAACACAACTTTCCCAGTACAAGCTCCACTAAGAGCAGCCCATAAATTGTAGATACAGCACAAGAAATTTGAAACTGGGAAAGAAATGGTAAGCAATGTGTAGCAATTAATTGTCTCATTAATTGGTTTTTAGCCTGCCGACTGCTTTGTTTATTCAACTTCCTGGCACACATTGGGTCTTTAACCACAAAAACTAAACTTTTACAATGTTACTGACATTTCTAAAAATGTTGTTGTAAAATACGACAAGTCATACTGATAGCAATGAAAATTTTGCAAAAGTTATATTTTTAGAAATAAAAGCCAATAGAGGCCCAGGTCTATTAGAGCAAATATAGTGCATGCAGTGCTGAGTCACATAACTAATTTTGAACCAGCACATTCAGAGAAAAAAATGTTGGTTTGTAAACTGAAAAGTTAGTTCTCAACTAGGTCTAGAAGACAATTGTTCTTCTTCATGAGCTGTGGCATCATCAGTAAGCAAAGGAAGAGTTCGCCTAAATGCCAGACTGCTGGACAGCATAAAGGGCCATCAACCAGCGAGCCTGGTTACAGGTGCAAAATTCAGCAATTGCAGCAGCAATACGAAGCCAGAATAGCGTCTGTCTGAAAGTACTAACAGTGACCACTAGTAGCTCAAATGACAAAAAACCTGAATATCCTTAAACTACCATCAGGACCATGTGCTTTAGATGTAACATTTGTTCTATTTTTTTATTTTTATTTTATTTTATAAGTAGGAGGAAGAAACACATTTCTGCTCCACTTACTGGATTACTTTGACAATGGTCCTCACTCACAGCAGAAGTGATTGCTGATGAATACTGGTGACTGTACATGTTCACTTTCTAAAGTGATTACTGCTTTTCCTGGTTCAGGCAGCCCAAACCCTAGTCTTATCTTAAACCTAACAAAATGCTTTTCTAATACAAAGATTGACTAAAAATCAAAGAAAAAATCTTTCCCAATTTCTTTCTATGAGCATTGTTTAGTGTTGATTTTACACATTGTCTGACCCCCCTGCTGAATCTGACCATCTTCTGCAAAACTGGAGCCTGTAGATTTAATTCTAATCCTAATACTAACCTCTCTATTTGACAGGAGTTGGATTTTGCAGGGAGGTTGCTGTTAACAAAGTGCTGAAAAGGTCTAGATTGTTTCACATATTTTTGTAAGACTAAACTGATTTTGCCTGAATGAATAACCTACATTCAGAGAACATTTAGTTATTAGCATTAATCATATGTAACAGGTTTGTTGAGCTGGTAAAGGTTATGTAATTGTGCAGTCATTTAAGGCTGACCGAGCAACATGCTGTCCTCTGCCTGCACAGCTTTTTACTGATTAAATGGTTTCTGTAACTCCTCAATCAAGGCTGGTTGTTGCCAAAGTCAGACAGTGCACCAGACAGTCAGGACTGATAAGTGAATATGTGTGTCAGTGGATATGTATATATTTGTCTGTTGATACACCCGTGCTGGGGTTTTGCTCAATTGTGCACATTTACTTGAGTATTCCCTTTTCCTTAAAAAAAAATAAATCATACCCTGTGACATCAAACTGTTATTTTCTTCTCTATCTATCCCCCGTGTGTGTGTGTGTTTGCTTGTATGAAAGTCAAATTTTCTTGGAACTCATAACATTATGTGGATTTCTGATCCAGTGAACTCATACTATGAGCATAATGCAAAGAAGACTCCATCAAATCTATCTATGGTGATGGGCAGATGGAATATGAGTGCTCCTGACAATCCCATAGCACACATAGCTCTCTCTCTCAGACACACACACATATTGACCCAGTTTCTGTGGAACATTTAATGTCACTAGCAGAAATAAGAGGTCATAGCCTCTCCAAATTACATGAGTCCCTCCAGAATAACACTTCAGGAGTGACTCATCTTGAAAAATGGCATAGATCAATAAAAGAGATCTATTATAAACACCACTTGTTGAAAATTACTATTTTCATTGCAGATTTAAGCTGCATGGTACGGTTGATTTTTATTTAAATTCATATGTTTTTACAAGCATCAGCCTATTGTGTAGAATAGGTAACACAATTCATTTCAAGGAAACAGGACATATTTGAACATTTTTTAACTTATCTTTTGATCCATTTATTCTGCCAGGTAGTAACAAACACCTTTCAATTGAACTACTAAGATACAGTTATTATAAATTACATTACCAATTCTACCCTTACACTTTTTTTCTGGAAAATGAAAGAATAGAGAAATGAAAAATTCAGACTTCTTCCTTTTTTTTCTTTTGTTAAAAAACATATCTGCCCTCTTTGCTGTTTTATTTTTTAAATTAGAACTGTAAGTGCATTTTATAATATCATAACCTGCAAAATAGATTATCTGCACAGTAAGGAGATCATCATCATATCTGAGCTAATATCTGAGGGGAGATTTTAAATGAGTAACATGCATTTAAAATGGCAATGACTTGGAAAGTTTTGAGTGACCTAAGTAAGCAAGGCTTACTTTGCACAGACAAACATACACACACATAAAAGCATTCACAAACAAATACATGATTTCAAAAATGAAAGAAAAAACAAGTCAGTTGCTCACCTGTAAAACGCAAACATAACCAGGGCATTGCCAGTGATGCCTAGTGCCCCGATTACAAAAACAAAAAAAGCGACAATATAATGAGCATGGTCTGGGACATCCACCTTGCTAAACATGCTGCTCTGGGTGTGTGCTTTCTCTGACTCCATGCTCTCAGTGGACCACATGTTTCAAACAGCTTGGTAGGACTTCCAACCTGGCAGAATCTAATATTTCTACCAGTTTATCGTCCATAGTTTCAGCATTTTAATAAAAAACTGAGTACAGATATGTAGTGTTTCTTTGTGGATTGTTTTCAAGTAACAACCCTTGTACTTCCCATTCTAATCATCTATAAATATGATGAATCAGGTTATATATTAACTTTATGAAAACAAGCAATGCGAAACTTAACTAAGTCCACATTTTTCCTTCTGTAGAAAAAAATGGAAAAATGAAAAACTGCAAATCAGCAGAAAATCACAAGGTAAGGAAACCAAGTTGCTAATATGATGAGGAACAGGAAACACTATGGATTTACTTTCACTTCAGCATCCAGTGGTTTTAGATGCAAGATGACATCCTCTTGGGCTGCACATATGCAATATGAACTCTGTTATTCCTCTTTTGCCTGCCGTTCAAAAATAGCTCTTCCACCAGTAGTCCTTAAATATTTCCTGGTTGATACTTGTGGGATCTTAATATCCTCCAGTAATTCAAATCCCAAACTCATTCCACAGTGTCCCTGCCAGTCCCTTGCCAGTGCCTGTAGCCTCTTCACCTGTCATGCCAGCTGTAATTCAAGCTCTGAAACAGTGGCCTGTCCCCGCTTACATCTTGTGCTTTGGTGACTCCCAACCTCTCTTTCTCTGTGTGAGCCTCTCCCCCACTGTTCCACGCATGCTCTGCCTTTCTCGCAACCCTCCATCTCCCACCCCCTACCCACACCTCATGTAATATGGCCCAGCCCTGAGCTCAAACCTTTTAACCACCACATTCTTACGTAACAGACATGTTGCTCACTATGAATATCAACAGAAACTTAATCTCTTACAGGCACTGTAAAACAGACATTTAAGTAAGTGATAAATGTTAGGTCAACTGATTTCTGCCACTCTTCAAATCATTAGTAGTTAATGCTAAAATCTCCTTAATGCATGCAAACATTCATATATGCTGCACAAGAACCCGCATTTGTAACAGACATTGATGTGCTGCTGCTCAACATGCAAATGACTGTGTATGGTTATTTATGGAGAAATCAGCTACCCTCTCCCTAATTAGTTCACCAAAGCTCACCTCAACTAGTTCATAATGCTGAATATGCACACATGTCTAATAGTTCCCAACTTCCCTTTAACTGTAGTTGCATTTTATTAACAAATACAGACCATTATTTAAATCTTAATTCATGGTTACCGGATGTGTCACTTGCATGTGATAAATATTGCATAAATATAGATCTAAAAATGATCTAATACCATGTAATAAGGCTGGCATTGATTTGAATGCAATCAATACTTGGAAACACACGAGTGTTTTGAATTATAAATGCCAGCAGCATAATGGTCAGCAGAGCCCATCAGCTGGCTATTCCTTTTTATGGTGCTGGACATGTTGATTAAGGAAGATGAAAGGAATAGTGGGAAGTCAAGAATGCAGAGCTTAGACAGAGATGTCAACTAAGCCCCTGCAGGAAGGGATACCCTTAATCTGCACACTGTGCATGCATTTGGATGGGTGTTTGATCTGCCTCAATAAGAACTTACATGTTACTTAACAGGAGCAAGTGTCATGTGTGCGTGTGCCTTTGCCTACAAGCACTTGCAGTCACTTTGCATTTTGAGTACTTGTGTGATATATGTCACAGAGTTAATAGAAGAGCAGATGTTTCAAGGGATTCTTGTTGTCACAATTGTTAACCCTTAGCTGCAGTGTTTTGTTTTTTGTTTACATGTTAGCACAGCTGGACATATGTTGCTACTGTAGAGGAAGCAATATTTCATGGATTTTGTAGACATGTAAAGGCCTTCTTAATCTTAATAAAAAGTCATTTATAACAAAAAAGACCAAAAGCCTTGATTATTAAGGTGGAAATAACCTGATGTGTGCACCAAAGAAACAATTACCAAAAAAAAAGAAAAACTTTATGACAGTCCCATTATGTTAATTAGGTAAAAAAAGATTACTTGCTTTAGTCAGTGGCTGTTAAAGCTTGTCATTGAATGATGTACAGCCTGTGCAACATCGTTCAGTAAGAAAGAGATTAGAAAGGAATGAACAAGAGGATGTCTCTGCCAGCTGGTAGTCAGAGAGAAATGCTTCCAATCATAATTAAAGTTATGAAAAGCTAAATTAAAATAAGAAAATCAGCTTACATGCAATTCAAATCTGCCATTTCTGCACATTTTAAGGTTTTAAATTAAATCATGCACTATGAATTTTATTAACTGAAGTGAGTAAAAATGTTTTCCTTTCTTTGATATTAGCTTATCTGTTGTCTTCTGGTCACTAACCTTATGCAGCTTTGTTTTACAGCATTTAAACAACTGACCTTGTCTTGATGGAAAATATGATTAGCTTGTGATATGTATGTGATGAGAGCATGACCTAGAGAGGGGGATTCACTGTTCCACAGGTCACTGAATCATTTACTATTGAACTAACTGGTAACACTGGTTCCTATTTCCAAGCTAGCTGTGTATTTCCATATAAAGCTAGCTTCCAGCATGCAGTGGAAAGGGACTAATTATAATTGAGTGACGCATGCTTTCCTGATAGGAGCTGCAACCACAGGCCCCCGGGTCAATTGAAAATCAATACTTCACCAGAAAAGGGCAAATAGGTCACAGATACAGTATTGAGACTACTCAAGAACATCAGAAAGTAGGCATCAGCAATCTGTCAGGTGACTTCTCTTGAAAGTTTACTCTTTATTACACTTAATCATCTGAAAGCCTTAGGATGCACTCCACCCTCCGCCCCCACGATCATCCTCTAGATACTCTTATTTTTACCTCTTCAGTATGTACCACTTACATGGTAAGTGTGTATTTTACCTGTTTATTTGTTGTTATATGAAGCCTGTTACCACCAGCAAGTTTTTTTTATTTTTAAGAAAACTCAACTCATGTTAACTGAAAAATCCCACATCACACATCTTTACACCTGCTACTTGGGTTTGTGGTGCAAAGTTCAGCTGAAATCAGAACATTTATCAAGGAATGGTCCATATTTTCTAGAGCGTTAAATGTCACGAGTTGCTTGTTTTAAGCCTCTTTTGTGTTTCGGTGCAACATCAAGTTAGAAATCTGGGTTGGAGATCAAACCATGTGGAAAAAGCAGGTCACAACATGCTCTTCAATAAGTGGATGAAATTCAGTCAATAAAAAACATTAGATTCTGCACCTAACTCTATAGTCCATCACTTCCTCCATCAACGATTTTTTTTTATTTAAAGCATTATTTTATCATTACTAGTAATGACTGATTAACTTGATCAATAGAGATACATGTTTGCACTGACAAGTTTTTATTGGCTTTCTTTATTTATTTATATATTTTTTTTATTTCCCCTTGATACATATTGTTTGTTTGTTTGTTTTCATGTTGGTTTTTGTTCTGGTGTTTTCATTATCTTCTTAAAATCATCAAAGTCTGGTGAAATAATAATAATAATAATAATAATAATAATAATAATAATAATAATAATAATAATAATAATAATAATAATAATAA
>JBAMHW010000012.1:15105433-15116703 GCA_037177495.1 Rhadinocentrus ornatus | reverse complement strand
ACAGCGGCCTCATAAGATATAAGATTGGATCTTACCTTATAACAGCTCCTCCAGAGCCGCAGTCAAATCTAAACTCCACATATCTGTCTACCAAGTTTATAGCAAGAAAGTCTCCGCTTCCCGCATCATCACTGTACAGGAGCACCCCATCAGGCATCGATGGCTGGAATGTCACCTCAAACTCCATAAAAGAGAGGTAGCTCTGAAAGGACTGAGGCCATGGGATGACAGCATATGAAAATACTGTTTCGTTAAAGAGTGGGGAGGACAGCAAAAAACCTGAGGAATTGAAAAGAGAACCATGAAAGGATAACTATCAGGACTGTTGGTAACACGTGATCATTATGATAATTAAGGATGATGAGGAAAATGACAAAGGTACTAAAAACAGAAAGAAAACAGGACGGAGAACATGGGCAAGATAAAAAGAGTGAAAAGGTATATTTTGGAAAGTTGGACAAACATCCCTCTATATCTAAAAAAAAAATCCTCATTTTAACTCTTTTTTTTATTTTACTTTGTAAATATTGAGTAACTACAATAAAAGCTCTATGACAGCCATTCTTTTTTGCTGCTGAGGAGGTTAAAAGCTCTCATTGTAAGTAAACTTGTGCTGTTTTTGTGAGTGCGATAGGAAAAACAATCCAGTCAAACTCACTCTCTTCACAAAGTGCTCCTCTGAAGCCAAGTGGGCAGAGGCAGATGTAGCCGTCGGCACGGTTTGCAAAGCAGACTCCGCCATTGGCACAGTTTGCCAGGTTGCACACGCTATCACTGCACTCACCTGACATGTAAGAACAAATTCAGCAAATTTATCTATGTATTTATTTTGTGTCCATAAGCATTCATTATTTACAAAGATTGCAATATTTAGGTGTTCACCGTCTACAAGGCTAATTTAATTCTTAAACACATGTATCAATTTCTCAGTGCTCAGCTATTAACTCGAGAACTAAAACGTTTGTATTATGGAAACTATAAACAAAAAAGAACAGTACAAATTAGTAAAAATCATCTTACAAAGGAAGAAAAAAAAAGGGAAGAAAAAACAATAAAACATTCATCACGAAGGAAGAAGCCACACATCCCCAATATCTTACCAATGTCAGCTCCACTCAGAGCTTTTCCAAGAGGCCATGGCCTGATGTCTGTAACCTTGTTGTTGATGGTCAGACTCTGAATGCAGCCCACAAAGCCACGATTTGTACCTGTCGCCCTCGCCAGCCAGTAAGCACTTGGAGAGCCACCCACATACAGTGGGGAGCGGAACGTAATCTTAGTGTACTGACCCTGAAAAGATAAGATTAAAGATGGTCAATGTGCTCCATCTTCAGTGACAGTAATATTGATTTTCAAGACAATCCAAGTCCTGTAAACTTGATATTTTAGGTAACAGATAACTAATCCCTTCCCATTTTTTTGCATAACACATAAAGGTTCATGTTTACCTGTGAGCGTCCAGACGTGGGGGTGTCGTTGTCCATACGGAGCCAGCCACTCATTCCATCTCTGAAAACGGTTACCGTGTGCCACTGACCCAGAACAATATGACTTCCACTGATGATCTGAGCAGCTCCTGTACCACAGTTAAACCTGAAGAGACAACAAGCAGATTGATGCTACAAGTACTTTCACGGAAAACCAAAATGAATAAATTATTTAATTAATTAAGTAATAAAAAGTCTAAAATAATGCTCATAAATGACCTATTTGAAAGTTGTTTTTTTTTCCTAAGTGCTTTACTTTATGATATTTCCATATTAGAAATTATCAAAATAATAATTTAAATTGCTATTGTTATTCTTACCTGTAGTGAAGCTTGCCTCGAACCAAAGCCAAAGAGGTAAAGTCTCCACGTCCGTGTTCATTCTCTCCGCAGAATAGTAGCAAGCCATCCTCTGAGTCTGCCTGTACCGAAAAAAATACTGTCTCAATACATTTTTATCTTTGACGGGGATAAAAGAGCGAAAACTAAAGTGTACAATAAACACAATGACTTACCTTAAACTCCAAAGTGATCTGAAAGGTCTGATAAGAGTTTTTCAAAGGCTCAAAGGTCATGTGAGAGTAGCCGTAGAACCTGGGAAAGTTCACTGTTACCACTGGAGAAAAAGAAATATTAATCATGATGAAGCTAAGCAAAGAAACGTTACAGTGCCATTTGTTGAATTGTTAAATAGTGTACACCGGCCCAACCACTTTATTATGTACACCTGTTCTATTGCTTGGTAGTAGAAATAGCTAATTAGCTACTCAAATTGAAGCAACTTCATGCATTTAGGCATTTCACATGGTCAAGATTATTTGCTGAAGTTTAAAAAGAGCACATGGTTGTTGGTGGTCTGAGTATTTTTAGAAACTGCTGATCTACTGGGCTTTTCACATACAGCCATCTCCACAGTATATAGAGAATGGTCTCAAAAAAAAGAAAATGAAATGGCTGTCTGGACAAAAAAAAAATCTTTTGTTGTCAGAAGTGAGAGAAAAATAGGCAGACTAGTTGGAGAACATAGAAAAAGGCAACAATAACTCAAATAATGCCTTGTATCTGATTTTGGGACACCTACGCTCCACACTGGAACCCCCCATGGATCCACTGCAGTTTGCCTACCGGCCTGGCATCAGAGTGGAAGATGCTAATATCTTCCTGCTAGATCATTCTCTGTGCACCTGAAAGCCAAACTGGAGAGGCCTGGGGTGGACGTGTGTCTGACCTGCTGACCTGCAGCATAGGTGTCCCCCAGGGGACAGTCATGGCCCTGTTTCTCTTCCCCTTCTACACTGCAGACTTCAGACGCAACATGGACAGCTGCATTCTGTTAAAGTTCTCAGATGACCCTGCGATTGTTGGACTAATCACTGAGGATGATGACGTGGAGTAAAGAGGACTGATGTGGACTGATGCCAGCAAAATCACCTCCTAATCAATGCAGGCAAAAGCAAGGAGATGGTGGGGGATTTTTGCAGATGTTGGTCTGCTGTCCCGTCACCGGTGAACATCCAGGGAATAGACATTGAGAGAGAGGACTCTTATAAGTATCTGGGTGTTCATCGAAACAATAAAGTGGAATGGAATCACAACACGGACACACTGTACAGTAAGGCTCTATCTTTTGAGGAGACTGTGGTCTTTTGAAGTGCAGAGGGCACTCCCGAGGACCTTCTATGTGGGGGAATTAATCCTGTACGATGTGGTCTGCTAAAGCAGCAGCATCACAGAAAGGGAGAGGAAGAAGCTGGACAAAGTCATCAGGAAGTCCAGCTCTGTCCAGGGCTGTGCAGGAGGAAGGAGACAAAAGGGTCCTGGAAAAACTGACATTCATGCTGGACCATGAGTCACACCCCCTGCAGGAAGCCCTGTCTGCTCTGGAGAGCAGCTTCAGTGACAGATTGATCTATCCTTGCTGTGCGAAGGAGAGATACTGCAGGTCTTCCTGCAGCTGTCAGACTTTACAATGAACACATGTAAACTGTGTTTGCATATTTATATACAAGTACATACTCACCCTGTCAGACCATATACTGTACATATTATTATTTATTATTTGTGTGTGTGTGTGTGTGTTCTTGTTTGATATCACCTGTATGCTTCTGCTTACTGCACCTGTACTGCTGCAACTAAGCAATTTCCCTACTAAGGGACTTAAAAAGCTTTTCTTATTTTTCATCGGTTCAGGCCGGTGGTGGTGGAGTAATGGAATAGAGAAAATTTATTGGCATTCTTTGGGCCCCTTGGTACCAAGTGAACATGGTTTAAATACCACAGCCCACCTGTATTTGGTTGCAGACCTTTCACCCATCTTCTGATGGCTATTCCCAACAGGATATTGCACTATGTCACAAAGCTCAAATCATCTCAGACTGATTTCTTGAACATGACAGCAAGTTCACTGTACTCCAATGACCTCCACAGTCACCAGATCCCAATCCAATAGAGCACCTTTTGGATGTGGAAGAACTGGAGATTCTCATCTTGGATTTGAAGCCAACAAATCTGCAGCGACTGTGTGATGCTATCATGTTGGTAAGGACTTAAATTGCTGGGGAATGTTTCCAGCACCTTGTTGAATCTATGCCACTAAGAATAAAGGCAGTTCTGAAGGCAAAAGTAGGTCGGACCTGGTACCAGCAAAAGTGTACCTAATAAAGTGGCCAGTAAGTGTCTGTGTCATTTAATGGTAAAGAATCAGTTTTGTTTTGTCCTTGCTCACACAGAACAATCAAATTCAGGCGAAGCAGACATTCAAATTTTCAACTTCTCACCCTCAGAGCAAGTGTCTCCTCTTCGTCCAAGGTTACAGTGGCAGCGTGAGCCTCCACTGTCATATTCACTGAGACAGAAACTGTCAGGTGGGCAAACAGTATCCTCACAGGTCAGGTCGTACACACGAGGTACCTCACCTTGCCATGGGGACATGGTTGGAGTGGTTGTGGTCAAAGGAATGCTGAGGTGGATCCAAGCAGGACATAAGATAAGGAAGTGTGGTTAGTTTAATGTATCATCACATAAAGTTTTAGCTATTCATTCACTATCGGAAGCAATTTATTATGCTTAATCAGCTTAATGTGATTCTAAATTTCCCCTATTTCATTAAATGATTTATCTCCCATGTCTTAAATAACAGAAAGTTAAAGGTTTTGCAGAATGCAAAAACATTGAAGACCACCCTTTATTTACCCCTGGTAAGGATGCTGTGTTTTACAACCACGCTGACAGCTTAAATTGATGTGACATTTCACTGCTTCAGTCACCATTTTTATCAAATGATTAAGTGGAGGAGGATGAAAGTTGTAGGTGGCTTTTAAGAAAAAAGCAGAAAGCCAGAAGAGATGAAAATCTAGCAATCAAAGAATAAGAGGAGCCGCGATAATGGTTGGGATTCAGTTGAGATAAAAATAGGACAAACCAACAACTCTTTCACATTAAAGATCCTGAAGTCTTATCAAACTGAAACAGAATCTTTATCTAAAACAAGAATTAGGTTGAATAACTATGATACAGCTTACCTGGTAGTGGTAAGGGGGACATTTGTTGTGGTGTCAGGACGAGAGTCTGGGGTTGCTGAGAAAACCAAGTCCGTGAAGATTGAAGAGGTTGTGGAAACTGGTTGATCAGTAGCATTTGGAGGAGCTATGGTGTTCATACGGTAAACAACATTCCGTCCAGATGGTGGACCAGAATGGGAACGGAGTTGGGACTTCTTGTTGTCCTGGTTGATTCCAGGGAATGGTTTCAGCTAGGATGCAAGTAAATAAATTTAAATTCAATTTGCACAGTTTAACTGTGGTGTGTCAGGCCTACCTCTTCAATGAAGATATCATAATCTGAGTCATCAACATCAAATCCATCTTCATCATTGTTTCTGGAACCTGGGAAGTAACTCTCAATATCACCGCTGCCAGCAGCTGAAGCACCTATTAAAAACACCAATGATGAATGTCATACAATCATTATATCACGCCGTCCATCAATATTGAATGCAGAAAAATGAAGAGAAAACATGTCCACCAAGCAGCTGACTTGGTGAATCACATTGTTCAAAGATAGGCAGTGACACTGCAAACCTGCTCTAAAGTTTTATTATAGAAACACTGTGCTGTTTTTCTAAACTGACATATAGCAAGCTGGTGTTTGTTACTGCAGTTTCTTTATGCTCAGATATTTTAACACTTTATATGAACACACAAAATCACAGCACTGCAATTATGGACTTTAACCATGTTATACATTTGCAGAATCACCTCCATGCATACAAAGTTATCTCACTTACATGAAGGAAGTGGTGACAACAAGCATGACCCAAATGGTAAAAAAATAAAAATTAAAAATTAAAAAAACTGGGTTGCTGCGAGAGAGGTTGAAAAGCATTGATGAAACCTCTGCTTTTATAGACTCTGAAATGTCTGTTCCCTTAATAAATGAAAGTGAAGAGGGAAATGTGATCATGTTTCACTGACAATGATAATGATGAAGATGATTAATGATTTATTTCGGTGAGTGTACCTGCTAGCCTGTGACCAGGTTCCTGCACCACATACTGAAAAGTATCTCCTCGATACAGAACAGAACCATTGGGAGCTCATAATGTAAGACAAAGTCAGACAGTGAATACCATTTCCAACAAATTAAATTTATACTTTCAACTATTCACATATATCAATTTATTCTGTCATGTTTGCTTGTTTGTTAATCACAACCACTCCAGCACTAAAAAATATGCAAGAAGCATTCTTAGCATAATATGCCCCCTCCTGTGCATCTTACTCTGAGAAAGCTTAATCTTATCTTACATAACACCCCTCCACCACCCTACTCCCCCCTTGCTTCTCTACCTCTCCATTTATGTTAATTGTATAAATGCTTTAAATGCTGCAAGTCAAGAATGCAAAAATAGAAATCCTTTTCATTTATCAACATCATAAAAACCAGCAGAGATTAATCTGTTAATTGGTACTCACTTATAACATTAACTCCTACATAAAGAGTGTGGGCATGAGTTACACCCCCACCCCCCCACCCCCCTAAAATCTCCATGTTTTGCTCCAAAACATATCTGACTATATCACAGAGTCACTCACTCAATCCCACCCCACTGTCCGTATGTATCCATTAGTGTTGATGGGAAGAGGAGGGGTCTGGCATCCCGTCCTTAATCCTGTCTGATGAGACCTGGACATAACCGGCTTTTATCCCCTGCTGAGAAACCACGCTTCATCTTTCCCAGTCTGTGTTGCTGTGACCCTCTAAATTTCTTGTTTCATCTTGTTTCATGTAACTTTCATTGACATTATTTCTCACAGTGTACCTCTAACATCTTTTCTAATCTCTCGCCCTGTTTTACGAAGGATTTAAGGCACTCAGTTTAATTTGTACAGTTTTCCTCAATACTTTACAGAACAGCAGTATGTCCACGTAAATCTGAACAATGTATTTGTACTTGGTATAGATGGCTGTTATATTTCAGTGGTTGTAAATAGTAATTTTCTTTAAACCTGCAAAAGCATCTCTTTACACACATCCAGGAACATAAACATACCACATACAACACTGCTTACAGATTTGCCATCATCCTTGTTGAATACATGTCATTCTGTGTGGCACACACCTATTTAAGTTTGTGTGTGTTTTAATATCTATCAGTCTTAGCCATCCCTCACATCTCCACCACTACGACATACAACCAGCAGCTGACTACATCTGCTCTACATTTGACGACTTCTGCCACATAGACCCGCTGACACATTTTCACTGTTTCCCTGCAAGCCAGTGCCCTAAGACAAACTGCTACACATGCTATTTTGTTTTGTTTTTTTATGTCAAATTTTGCATTTTCTACATATAATGACTAGAAAAATATATGTTTACTTATCCAGGTTTTTGTAAAAACATAAAGCTCTGCAGCACTAATGAAAAATGCTGCATCTTGAATCTGAAGGAAAATCACTGAACATTATACATTTAATTGTGAAGTAATGGCAGCTTTTAAGTTAATTCAAAGCAGCAGATTTTAATTTGATTTGTGTAAAAGGTAATATGTAATTGCATTTAACATATTGACTGAACAGAATGAATTTCTAATGACCATCACTGCAGCACAATGCTGGCAAAAATGTGTGCATCTTCACATTAACTCTGGGGGTTTCCACAGTGTGGCTGAACATGGCAAATGTTGTAAAAAAATATACATAGTAGGTTGATAATGAGTGCATGTTTTGTTGAAAGTAAGTCAAAACAGTCTTAAAAAAAAGGCCTGCAAGGGAGCTGGGTGGGATTTCTTGGTTATCACATAGTTTTAAAAATCATGA
The DNA here is from genome assembly GCA_037177495.1 of Rhadinocentrus ornatus. Classification (NCBI taxonomy): domain Eukaryota; kingdom Metazoa; phylum Chordata; class Actinopteri; order Atheriniformes; family Melanotaeniidae; genus Rhadinocentrus; species Rhadinocentrus ornatus. Next base: position 15,108,897 of record JBAMHW010000012.1, on the reverse strand, counting down.
TTTGGCCTTACCAAGAGTACGCACAGGGTTGTTGATGTGACTGGGTGGGCTAACTCCATGCATGTTGACTGCTCTGACAACAAACTGGTACTCTGTGTCTGGTATTAACCCTTTTAAAACCATGGAGTTGGTCTCAATGGGTTCTCGGATATAAGTCCATTCTGTGTCCATTTCTGGCCTGAGAAAGAAAAAAAAAAAAGACAAGAAGACATTAAGATAAACAAAAGGAAAACAGAAAATCAATCAATTGAACACATTGGTTTTGACTTTTTTTTAATCATATTTCTGTGTGTTAAGACATTTTCTTGAAGTTAAGTAAGAAAATTAAAAGACTGAATATATTTCTATTTTTTGGTTTTAATTAAAAAAATCACAGAATATATACCCTTAGGTCATAGCTCATCTGATGAGTCGAGCCATCTTCCACAACACTCCATGTCTCTCTTCAGTGAGCTCTCTTTTGATGTAAGGACAGAAGGATTTGTGTCTGTGATGGCCTTTCTGAATTAAATAATGCCCTCACATGCAAACACAGACACCAATTCATGTTGCTGGGAGTAAGAGACAGTGTTTCTGCCCCATTTTTTTCTTTTTTTTCCTTTTCGCTCACCAAAGAAGGTAACACTTGCGTTTTTTTTTTTACACATTTTAATATTGTTACAACTGCTTTTATTTTAGTATTTTCTTAAAATAATTGTTCTGATTTCTATCTGTATATTCATGTCTGGCAAGTCATCAAAACACCCAAAGCTACTTATTTCTGATCTCAACCTTCTTGACTTTGCAGACAAGAGTCTAGACAGGGGAGGTCCTTTATGTGAGTGTGTGCGAGAAGCTGGACACATAGAGAGAATGAAATCCATTATTTCTCATGCCCCAACTGACCTCATGTCAAAATACAAGTGGTTACACTGAACAGACCAGCAAAGATGCAAGAAAGTCACTGCAAAAGAGACCTATGCATTCTGTGTTGTAGTTATTTGACTATGGTTTCATTACTGATAGATATGCAGCTATTTTTAGTCGTTTATGAAGACTGAGTCCTTGGAATGAAGTAGATGCTTCATTTAGGTTTTGCTCTATTAAAAAATGTCAGTAAACATTCATTGCCTACCATGTTATTGTGGCAAAAATGCTCATATTGTTAATTGTAGTGTTCATAACAATATAACTAAGCATTTGATAATTGTGATTGTTGAAAAGCTACATTTTAAACATGTGTAGAAGATCTTCCACTGTACTACATGTTTGCTTTTGTATGTGCAATAAAAAAGAAAATGCTGAATCGTGATCAATATCATGAGCTAAAATATTATCTTTGGTCTTTGTCAGCATCACATGTATGGACATCGTGGCATTTTCTAAAAATAGAAATATAGATCAGATATTTTTGCATGGGTCAAGTTTTGGAAGGAGGACAGACTGAAGGAAGTGTTGGGAAGCTAAAGGTAAGAAAGCTGCCAAACATAACAAAATATTGGGAGAGAATTAAAGACTCCCTAATATCTTTTTCTCACACAAAATGTGTAAGTATGCAGAGGGGAATATCTCTGTGGCAACTGTTTTACTTACTATTTGGACTCTAAATTCCAGTGTCCAACACTAGATATTTTGATTTAAAAAATTTTGTTTAATTTTATTTCTGTTTAAATAAACACAGAAAAAAATAGAAAAATACATGAAAATGTTGCAATGCTGCTGCTTCCCAGAAGAAGCTATTTATATCTACAGCTGGCATTTGTCAAGGCTATCATTGTCATGCCTGTTCCTTCCTCTCGGGTGCGCTCCACCTCACCTGAGTACTAGTCACCGGTACAGCACTACAATACCCTGAAACCCTCTGCTCAGGCCATTTTGGATCCCACCTGTTCTCTATCATCATCATCATCATCAGTTACTGCACCTGATCATCTGCCTACTTATACTCCCTGCACAGACTGCTATATTGTGTTGTATTCCTTGCATCTCTTTTGACCCATACCGGTCATTTCTGTAGTAGCAGCTTTATTAAATACTCTCAAATTTTACCTGTGTTTGTGTCCGGCTTCTCTCTGGCTCAGCCTGACTATCATGTTGCACAGTAATGCATTTTCATCAGTATATAATAAAAATGTAAACATTTAACCTTAGAAAGATGTTTTATGCTTTGAAGGAATCATTGCTTTTAAGTAAATCAGGAAATTCTGTTTACAGTCTTTGTGCAAAAGAAAAAGCAGATAACCCAACCTCACCAATTTTATTATATTCATTTATTTATTTTTCTGTTGTTTTTGGATAAAAGAAATAAAACAAATAATTACACTAAATCTTTTTCGAGAACTTATTTCTGTTATCTCTAAAACCTTTTGAGCTTTATCACTGTTTGAATTTTTCGAAATAGCCTCATCAAGCTAAATAGGGGCTTTAAGGAAGAGTTCTTTAGGAAAGAAATCGTCTGAACTCTGGGTTTGTTCAAGGACAGATGGCTTATCAACAGAGAAAACAAATAGAAAGCTGGTAAAATTGGTTAGTCTATTTTCCTCTTTCTGTATCAGTTATTGGTGACTTCTTCATTAAGGTCTGCTTTTTCCATCTGTGACAAAATCATTTCAGGCTTTCTTCCCTTCTGACGGGTAAGTGCCTCTACAGGCTGGTTTATTGAAGTGGGTGGCTTATGGTGTGTTTGTTTGGTATTGGGCGAACACTAAGAACAGCACATCAGCCTAGAGACATCTTTAGATAAACGATTTAGATAAAACATTTTTTTAATTCTATTTATAGATATTTTTTCAATTAATTGCTCGGTCATAAAATACCTGATGTAAGCCACCAGGAAGTGAAGTACAGGTGCGCTTCCCTCGTTCTCTCCTTGCTGCCATGACAATGCAAGCTCTGTGTCTGATACAGCCATGACAACAGGTTGAGTAGGTGGTGAAGGGGGCATGCACATTTCTAAGAGCAAAAAAAATCTTGAATTTAGTTTGAGAGAAAAAGTGTTCTATGATAAAACTGAATCCATCTACTCAAGTACACTTACCATGTGAAGCAGTGCTAATGTCTCTGGGCATGCTGGGTCTACCTTCCCCTGCCCAACCATATGCACCAACACTGACTCTGTACTTAGTGTTCACTTTTAAGTTACCAATGTCCACATCCTACAAAGTGCATGTAAAATGTGATATAGATTAAAACAGAGCAAGGTAAAGATATTAAGAGTGGGAGAAAGAAAAGGAAGTCATGACACAGTAAGTGCAAAAAAAATGAACAGGACAGATGTAACTTACAAAGCTCGCTTGTCCATCAAATTGCCCCTTTGAGAAGATAAGAGCAGAGCATTGCATTTTAGTGCTCAGAGTGTGTACAATTTCTTATTTTAACAAAGAATATTAATAAATATTAAAGAAACAAATAAGAAAAGAAAAGAAAAGAAAAGAAAAGAAAAGAAAAGAAAAGAAAAGAAAAGAAAAGAAAAGAAAAGAAAAGAA
>JBAMHW010000012.1:15095215-15105333 GCA_037177495.1 Rhadinocentrus ornatus | reverse complement strand
AAAGAAAAGAAAAGAAAAGAAAAGAAAAGAAAAGAAAAGAAAAGAAAAGAAAAGAAAAGAAAAGAAAAGAAAAGGGTCTTTGCACAGAAGTCTATCATGGTTTTGGCTCAACAAGTTTTAATTTTTATACTAATTCATGGTTGGTTCACACACACACAAATATACACACACATATGACAGTTTCATGTAGCCTAATGCTAAATGTAGGCATGTTGCATTTATGGTGCATTGACGATTATTTGATTGTTCTAGACAATTTTATGGCTCTTACACATTCTGTAGAGAAACCATTTTCATGGCTGCAGGTTACTGATGTGTGGTCTCAACTTTATAATTCGTTCCGACAAGTTAGTGATGAATGCTCACAAGCTAGTAATCCTAAATTACTGAATTATAAACATAGACATAAATTTTACAACTCTTTTACAACTTTCTTTCCCTACATTTTCTTAATTGTCTAAGTGACAGACATCCAATATATACTAAACCTAAAGATTTTGTTGTAATGTCTACTCACAGTGGTAAGCATGTCCAAACTGAGGGGCACCTCCATCAGGGATGTTGTACTAATGGGACGGCCATTCTTCATTTCAGTGTAAAACACCTGAACAACATACATGTACATTTACTTTTTAAGCTCTTATGAAAACATAGCTCACAAAGAGAAAATATTTTTAGGGCAGTTTATGAACATTTGACTAAATAAACACAAATGCTTATTTGTGAGTTGTGGGGGAGCTAGGTTGACTAATCCTCTTAGTGCAGACATATGGTCAGAAGCAGCGCACACAGTTATACTGATCCAGCTTGTTAATGGTTAATTCACAACAAACACTTGGATGGAGGGAAGGAAGGAAAGAAGGATGAAGGGAATAAAGAGGTTATATAAAAATTCAGAGAGGTCAAACAGAAATAGTTAATGCCAGGTAATTAAAAAAAAATAATAATAAAAGAAATCTGCTCGTCGACTTGTTGCTGCAGCTAAATGTTTATTTTTAAATTTACTTTGTCTATTTATTATCCTTCAACCCAGAACAAATCTGGAGAGAAAAGTAAAGCTCACTTTAGTCTTAAAAAGAACAGGTTGTGAACGGTGCAGCACATCAAGCATTTACTGACAAGACTCTGAATTAAGATGTGACCACATGTTAGGAGCAATATTGTACCTAAAAAAATATAAATTTGACAGTAAAAGGGTTCAGTTCAAACACAATATTTTTCAAAATATCATCTGAGGCCTCAAGGCCATCCGCTTGGACAGTGTGTTTGACGGGCACTTTAGAAGCAGAAACAGGAAAGTGGCAGCCATGCACACAGAAATGGGCATCCACTCAGGAAAACACAGGGGAAATTTTATTTATTTGCACTTTCAAAACTTTCTTTGCATTTAAAAACAAATTCTCAAAAATGTATTTTCTTAAAGCTAGATGGTTTTTTTATCTTTATTCTTGTATTATTTTTCTGTAATTTTTCTCCAAGATGTACAATTTTTTAAGAAATAATTTAAAATCTATTTGCTGCTACCTTGTATCCAGTGATGGTGCTGACATGTCTCCGAGGCATCTTCCATCGTACGCTGAAGGCAGTGCAGTTGATGGTCTCCAGTTGAATGTCTAATGGAGGACTCAGACGATCTGGTTCAAACAAAGAGAAACATAATCAGTGAGACTAACAGAAAATATATCAGTGATCAGACAGATTTTCTTTTGGTAGACTGAGATGTTGTGTAATTCTTTTCATGTATTTACAAAGAATCCATTGACCTGTAATTAGCAATTATTACAAAATGTTGTTTATGCTTTACAACACAGGTTTGATCAACACAGATGCAACACATAGTTGCACTTGCAAAAAGTACATCAAATTCCTATTCTAAAGTATCCCCGGAATCCATATGAAGAGTAGGAAAAAAGACCTGCATGAGATAACAAAGCCTGTAACCTGACTACCTGGCTCATAATATCACCTGACTCTCATCACAGATATCATGACTGTCTGTGCCACTCCAAGGGATCATAATTGCTCCTTCACTATCCAGCCACATTAGAACAGAAAAAGACAGTTACAGTCATACATTATGATTTGACCTAATCTAATGTATGTTGAATATTTCTCAAAGCTTCAGTAGAGAAATATGACAAGATAATATATATCCTATACAGGTTTGGTAGGTCCAAAGGTTGCATGGGGAACATTTTGCCCACATTTCCTTTGGCTTTGATTTGAATTGGCATGACTCTGGCATTCAGACCACTGAATAAGTGGTGCTCGTGTTTTTGTCATCTGAGGTCTCAGTATCTTCAGGGGTTTTCAGTTTCTAAGATTTATCAGGCATATCTCTGTCTGTCAACTTTCTTTTTCTTACTGCCTAGGTATTTTTTTAAATGAGTAAAGTAAAAAAAAAAAAGATTATTAGTTTTATGTAAGGGAATGGCTATAAGACTTTTTCTATTCTATTCTATTCTATTCTACACTTTTATCGCTTTTATCCAAAGCGACTTACCTCTGAGAGTAAGAACAACACAAGCAAAAACACAAGAAAAAAAAAAATTGCATTATTACATTACAATCATTTAGCCGACGCTTTTATCCAAAGCGACTTACAATGGTAAGCCAGTAGCGTTCAGGGTCTTGCCTAAGGACCCAATCAGATTCTGTCTAAAAGACAACAGTTAAATTTACTGTGGGTCCTATAGTTTTATCTTCACTTGTATAAGCACTGGGTAGGCAGATTCATTGTAAGCGCTTTGTAAGCGCTCAATCTCACAAACGCTCACAAGCGCAAGAACAAGAAGGTGGTGGGCAAACATGAAATGATCATAAAAGTTCTATTTCATCCCTAAGTGGTGGTAATGGGGGCTCTACAACTCTCCCCATGTTACAACCCTACCCAGTCTTACCTATACAAATATGATTGTTACTGCTAAAACAATGGTTAAAGCTTTATACACTAGCGGACATTTCAATGAATTTGAATAAATAATTACTAAAGTGTTGAACGAGAGCATAGTAGAAGATGAGACAGAAGTGACCTTTCTTAGTCTGCTGCCAACAGACTGGACATCGCTAGTTTTTAACATGGGGATCAAAAGAGAGCAAATTTTAGAGCTTAGAAAATTGAAATGTCATATTAGCAAAGCTTTTTATTTTTTATTTTTTTACTTTTTTTATCTTTATTTTTGTGACTTTCCTTCTCTTCTCCTTAAGATGACCTCTCTTCTTTTCTCCTCATCCTCAGCTCACATTGTTACTTGTACCCCCCCTCACTCTTCCATCAGAGTGGATAATGCAATATGTCAGCTGAATCCCCCGATCCTTCAAAACTCCCCATGGGTGTGGCCCAGCAAGTACATGGGTGAACTCTAGCTCCCAGATTTTGAGGGAGATATTCTTACTTCGTCTTGGTTAAGACTTAACCGTCTTAACCAATATGTAATGCACAAAATACACTCATTGCAACAATTTTAATACTAACAGTAAAATTGAAATGAATTTTCTTCATCAATGTTGATCCTGAGGATCTAAATATAAATCCCTGAAATTGATGATTACTTTCAGTTGAATAGATTAATTCTGTGTTAACTTTTTCCCAAAGGTGTGTCTCTGAATATTCTTGGAAAATATTACAGAAGCTGCTCTTGAGCAAACTCATGACTTGAGCAACAGAAACTTGAACACATAAAGCTTGTTGGATATTTTGATTCTCTCTTGAAATATAAATTACCAGGAAGCTTCCTGTTAAAATCCTGGGAGTAAACTGTGTTTCAAGCCATCTGGTAATGTGTCATTCAGAGCCTAGATCAACTTGCCATCTCTGGGACCTTTTGTAGCGGAAGTTACCCCTCAACCTGCACTATTGCCATTTTTACTCACATTCACCTAATTTTTATTAACTGTTTTGTATTTTAACAATGGAAAGCACTCTAAGCTGCAAGTCTTCTTTATAAAAATGCTAAAAGAAAATAGATCAAGCTTGAATGATTGAAGGTGATGTTTTCATTGTGTGAATAATTTGTATTCACACAATGAAAATGATAAAATAAAACCCACTGGGCCAACGTTCACTAAAGGAAGAAGCTGTCAGCGAGGCTGTTAAACTGAGTTTTACTTCATAGCTTTTTTTCCTGTTTTCCTTAAATAAATATGTCTAGCATAAAGTGGTGCTAGTGTTGGCAGTGACAAGTGTGTGCTTTCGCATGGACTTTAACATCATTTGAAGAAGCCAGTTCTCATTAAAAATGTGCAGTTGTTGAATGCAAAATCATTGTTATTAGAAGTTATGTATGTTCACTATTTTGTTAATTGTGTATCTTTCTTTTTTGTTTCTTTTTTTTGTTTCTGACCATCCTAAATTAATTCAACATCTTTTCTACCATGTTTAAGAAAAACCTGAAGGTTTATGCTGGAATACCATAGATTTCTCTTTTTCACTAATCTAGTTTTGTAATGCTTAACATAGCTGAGTGTCATTTTTTGTTAGGTGCTGTCATGAATGTTATGTAATTGTGTTATTGTGGCTGCTATGTTTATGGATTGTTTAAAAACTTTTGAGGGAAAAACATTAAAACAGGGGAAAAAGAAGTTATGTAGTTTTACATAACTGCACATGTCTGCTGTCTGCTGTTTGTATGCATTTGTCATTAGATCATGTCATTTGGGAATCTTTTTTCATACATGAGTGTGACAACTGAGAGAAAATCCTGCTGTTCGGTTTTGTTAGATTTATCGTGGTCGGTGTATTTTCCTGTTTAAACTGCTGCTATTGAATAATTGGAAAATGAACTCAAGAAGATTTACCTGATAAGAAATAGAATAAATATGCATTCATTTATGAGATAACAAAAGAAAAACACCACAAATCTACTCACTTAATTTTAAAGTACTCACCATGTTTGTCTCTAATAAAATATAATAATTTAGAAATCAACTAAAGAAAAATTCAATGACAGAGTAGTTAAGATTTTTAAAAATCAAATGATATGATCCATCCATCCATCCATCATTTCATTTTACTGGTGTAGTTGTGTAATTGTTTAATTCCAAATTATATATTGTTTGTCATATATGCTGATATCCATGTATTTTCAATCATTGCCATATGTTTTGTTCGAGTCCAGTCCTACAGATCCATGACATGTGTGATTCCCTTTGTTAGTTTCAAACGTGAATAAATGTATATGAAGCCTTCTTTCCTCTGACAAGGAACATAAACCAGAGCTTCTTGTTTTAATACTGTACATTTTTAAACCCTCTATTTATTACTGTTCTGGAGCTTTAAAATCTTTCTCACTTGTTCAGCAATCATGATACCTTAGTCTCAGACACCTTATAGAATAAACCACCTGTACTGCCTCACTGATTCTACTTTTGGAGTCAGTCATGTAGAAATGGTGCTGCACATCCCTACAGATCTAACTCACCTTAAAGTAAATAATCCCTCAGCTCTATACTGCTTCGGTATTCTGGTCTACAGTTTGTTTGTGGAGTCACAATGACATTTTATACAGACATAAACAATTAAATAACTATTTTCAACTTTCTTAGTTTAAATTAAAATTTTAATTGTCTTCTACCAAGCAAAGCTTCATGGACTTAATGTAAAAGGGTCCAAAGACACACTACAGTGTATGGTTTACAAAACAACTTGTTACTTTAAAAATGTATCCCAGTAAGTGTAAAAAAAATAAAGCTTCTGAGTTATTCAATCAATAATTCAACAGCTTATTCAAACTGTAAAGCTGTCGAAGTACAGAAAAAGAAAGACCACCTTGGGGAGGGACATCATTCAATTTTAACCCATTTCTGGTATGCCACTAGTTTTGTTATTTAAGGCTGATGTGATGCATGTGGACGCTGAGCCCTGCTGACATTCTCTCCTTTCTGAAAACTACGACTGAGAGACCTAAAAAAAACAAGTACAAATGTCACTGGCAGTCATAAACGAGAGCTACAGCTGCCCTATGTATGGCAGTCTAAATTGTAGTGAGTGTACCGTGCTGACAGACAGATGCAAAAGTCAGCTTGCAATAGCCTGAGGGTCCGAGAGTGTGAGAGGAGGAGAAATTTAACAGTCAGAGAGAGTGACAGTGAGGGAGAAAGAAGGTGAAAGACAGAGATGAAGTGCAAGAAAAGAGAAGAAAGTAGAAACAAGCAGATATCAGGTAGGGAAGGTAACGTCTTAGGATTTCAACCCAATGAAGATGAATGTATTGTTAGTGCACAGTTAAATATTTCCCTTTCTCTTAAAGATATTTACTCATTCAAATATATACATATATGTATATATACAACCACTTACACTCACTCATAGGGAGAGTTTAGAGTGACCAATTAACCCAACATGCATGTCTTTGGACTGTGGGAGGAAGCCGGAGAACCCGGGAGAACCCACACATACACAGGGAGAACATGCAAACTCCACACAGAAAGGCCACTGTTCGAACCCTCCCCTCAACTAAGGCTTGAGACAACCTTCTTGCTGAGAGCTGCGGTGCTAACCACCATACCACCATGCAGCCCTATTCAGTTTTTCTTTTGGCACATTTCACGAGAAGTTAATCGATGCTGCATTCCAGTAATGTGTCTCACCTTAAGTTTGAGTGAGTAAATTTAACTACTAGAATAACTGTGGGAGATCTAGTCATACAGTTTCAAAAAGATATCTGAAAAGTGGATCAAAAGTGTCATACTTCTTTGACGTTTTAACAACAGCACACACTTGGAGTAAACCTCCCACAAGTTTTCATTGCAGCCACTGTCAGCTACTTTATGGAGGAATTTCTGTCTTCAGTCTGGTCTTCACAGCTGAACTGAAGTTAGAATGAGGGTTGATGATTGACCAGATGAGAGTATTTCACCTTTTCCCAACCTCTGCTGGCTTAGTCTGTACATTTCATTTTGCTGCTCTTTTCAAAACAGATACCAAGTTTTGTGATTTTATTGTTAGGGTGCTGCCTTTTTTCAATCTATTCTTCTTTGTTTCATAGAACTCTGTCGCAGAAATATGACCATTTATTTTTGTATGTTTCAGACTATGATTACTCTGTTTTTAAGGCTACAGGGGCTTTTCATCTTGTTTCAAATAACCTAAGGTTCCTGTATGCAGGGTTGGATTTTTGCAACTTACCAACTACCGTTTTGTTTGTTTTTGTTGTTGTTGTTTTGTTTGTTTACTGGGGCCAAAATGATATGGATATGTTTATGTTACATGGACATGCGACCTCTGGTGGTCATTAGCGTAAATGCAGCTAAAAAAATGCAACTTAAAAATGAAAATTGAAAGAAATGAATTTTTGCCTCAACCATGTCTTTTTTCTATTCCTAATCAAGCATTTTTGACTAACAATAACCAAGTTATATATTACCTAAATCAAACCAGTAAGTGTTTTAGTAAAGCTTTAAGTTACTAACTGGATGTGGAAGTAAAGTAACTGTTTCACATGATGGTCTTAAACTTAAAATACGGTCCAAATGATTGCAGACACTACACGTTCCAGCATACAATCCCCATGGGAACTTTCTGAATTTTTAAAGAAGCTGAGAACAATGTTTGGTCCAGATAGGAAACACATTCCGTATATGTCCATTGTGGGCTTGAATGGGCTGACTTCAAAGAAGGCCATATGGTGGAGGATTTCTTGATGAAAATATGTGAAACTTTTAAATATAATGATAAGGATTTAACTTTAACTAAGTGTAAAGAGAAAGGTCACATGCCATGCTGCAAAGTTGCTTTTGCTTTGCAATAATTCTTTTCTTGCATTTATACAGACATGCACAGATTACAAGTTGATGCATTCCTTACGAGCATCTGACAAAGTTTTTATTTTTTTTACATTTATCATCCTAATTCTTAACGAATGAATGCTTAAATCTTTTAAATGTATTATAACATTCATGTTTTATGTTGTGGATGTAAGGTGAAAAACGTTGAAACATGCATAAAGTCATATGAATTTGAAACAAATAGAAAGATAATCACGACAACACTGCAATTGTCCACGTTTCAACAAAATGTTCATCAAAATCTTGCTCATTATACTAATAATATTTACCATAACCATTAAAGCAGCCGTTTGTCAGGTTTCAGACGAACTTACCTGATCTCCGAACATTTAATCTTCTTGCACCAAAGCAAACACTGGCCGTGCAAATTGCGAAAAACAGATAGCATAAAAGATTCCTTTTTTTACACGCAGGATCCATATCTTCTCTGTCGAAAGTTGTAAACACTCAAATGACCATTTTAAAACACACCCAAACGCGCATGTAACTTTATTATTCGCAGATTCCTTCGCCGTTAAAAAGTTTTTTCAATTAATAGCCTCTTTTATCTCGATTTTGGCAGAAACGCCATCCAAAGACGCACGGGATCTGCCTGAGAGGAAAGGGCAACTGCGGGTTGACACTGATAAGATTACAGTCTGTAAAAGATCAGAAGAATGACTACAGAAACGGACGAACAGCCAGCCACTGTGACTACACGGGCGCTCTGACAAACGATGAAAAGTCCCGATAGTCCACGCGTAATTCGCGATCACAGCTCAAGGGTGGCCACAATCATTTTTGAAGATCGCTGTTGTGTCACGCCTCGGTATCTGTCCTAGCAGATGAGTTGGATATCCAAGTGCAAGGAACGTGGGGCCATTTAGAGCTAAGAGGATAATAAGTGTCTAATCCGCGCACTGGACACAGATGGAGAGCATGTCTTGACGCAGTAGCAGGGGAGTCTCTCAACAGCACATTCTTATTATTAATACCGTGTATGATTAAGTGCACGTGCATTTAATACAAATTTAGGAAGTGGGCTAAAGCAATGTAATAAATTTCCATATGACAAGGTGACCGAGCCTTTTGTGGTCTCAACCTAAAATAAATAAATAAATAAATGACACAGTGTGTGACCTCGGAGGATGTATGAGGGAGGTAACTGTGCATTATAGCTCAGATAAATTGTTTTCTTATCAATGAACAGGTTCGTTGCAAGACTTAAACCTCCACTGGGGCACAAGGTCAAACGTTTTTTTATTGTCTATTATTGCGTGGGTGAATTTTGCTTTATAAATCTGTCTTGCTCATCCTGTTTCTCAATAGATTTCATGAACAATCATACCATGAAATATAATTAAGTTCCCTGAAATAGTTGAGTTTCTGAACCTTTGCATTGCCCTGCATTCCTTAATGAGAATGTGTATTTGTTTAATTACAGTCAACTCTTACAGTAATTAATCAGCTAACTTTATATAAACATGTTCTATTATATTCTACAGTCATTTAACAGATGCTTTTCTCCAAAGAAACTTACATCTGAGAGTAATGTGATGTAAAGTGTGTGATTGAAAAGTTCTTCCAAACAGTTTAAGATATGAGTCAGAAGTGGTTTACAAGGTTAAAGCTGACTAAGAGTCCAAGAGGACACTTCAGATCCACTGGCCGGTGATTGTTACTCACCAGTGCAGTCGAACCTTTCCCCTCTTCCCTCATTTTCTTTGATATTTTTTTTAAGGGTCAAAAAATTTAAGTCAGTTCATCATTTTAAAAAGGTTTCAAATAAATAAATAAATAAATTGAACTTGGATGCAAAGGTAAAAATTCATAAAATCATTATTGTTTGGCTTGTTGATACATTCATGCAAATATTGCTGCGCAAAACAGTGTATTTGTAAATTACAAAAACATTAGATTGTTTCAGTTTTTTGATTAAACATTTTGATGTGCAGTTTTTGGTAATCCAGCATTGACTTTCTCTTTCAGGCCTATCATTTTCTTTCCATTAACAAGTTGCAGTCAACTCTATTGGACCAAGTATGAAGATTGAACAATTACATGTGTGCTGCTCTGCATACCTTTTCATTGACCAAGACTGCAATCCCAACACCTTGATTTTGGGCATCTTACTTTGCTTTTACATTACGGATTGGCATGAAAAATTCAATTTCCTATTAGTCAGTCACTGTCATATATAAAGCTTCTAACTTGACCATTTATTGTAGAGTACATTGGTTTAATTTTGGTGCAATAAAAACGTACAGTGTTAGCAACACAGATATACAGGACTGTCTCAGAAAATTAGAATATTGTGATAAAGTTCTTTATTTCCTGTAATGCAATTAAAAAAC
>JBAMHW010000012.1:15041672-15073127 GCA_037177495.1 Rhadinocentrus ornatus | reverse complement strand
CCCCCCCCCCCCCCCCCCCCCCCCCCTCCCCCCCCCCACCCCCCCCCCCCCCCCCTCCCCCCCCCCCCCCCCCCCCCCTCCCTCCTCCCCCTTTTTATCCTGTGACTGTAAGTCAAGTCTGCACTCTTTTCAGAAAAGTGAGCTAACCCAAATTAACACTTGGAGATGTTAACATAGCATTAGCTAACCAGATATGTAGAGAAGATTTATATACAATAAAAGTGTATAGAAATCTGCTGTATTTGCTGTTGTGGTTGAGTCAAAACTAAATCATTAAACAATCCTAAACCACATCAAACAAGGCAAACATTTGGAACAGATATGATATTCTATGCAATGTTGTTTTTTTTGTTTTTTTTAAAGAAGTGCATTTAATACATTTATTACTGACCTAGTGTCAAGACACAAAACAAAAACAGAGGAGTTACATGGCAACGCATTGCATCTGTTCCCTATTGGGTTATAAAGATTATGAATGACACAAAATGGACATAACATACACTGTGAGTGTACCAGTGTTCATCCTTGTCATCGTTTTTACATATGGCTGTGATGCACCTCTGAAAGGTACTGGGTAAAACTGGTCGAATCTACTTTGTAAACAGTGGTGCTTGTGAGCATGTGTGTCTAAGACCCCAGGAGGCAAACCAGACCCACTATTCATCCTTCCCTCTGTAGAACACAGCAGACCACCCTGTATCCCTTTCCTGCTCCTTCCCATCCCTTCGTCCTCCCTCACTAACTCTGACATCTCTCCATATCCTCCCACCTCTTCCTCATGTCCCCCTGACACTCTGTTGCTTCACACTGTAATGTCTCCAACCCTACAGTTTTCTTGTTCTTTTTTTACTTCCTGAGAAGAAAAGAAAAGCTTGGCTGGTGTTTGGCAGCCTCCTGTGTTTGTGCGTGCAAATCCACATGACACTTGTCTCTGTGTCTGTATGCACTGTGGTGGTAAAGAAAGGAGCCTCCTGCTTCTTCCATAAACACCTCAGTGGTGTGCCAAGTATTGTGGTAAGGCCTTACCTCTATCAGTCTCTGGGACTGCAATTAAGCCTTTTAATTGAGACATATAAGAGGTTTGTGCAATATCTGAAGTTTGCCATCTGGATAAACACTACAGATTATGACCAAATATAAAAAAAGAAAAGGGGTTAAGAGATGGATTAATTTAAGAATTGAAGAACATAATAAGGTTTTTGATTTTCCAAACTACCTTGAATGGATGACAGATTATTTAAACCAGTCAATCTGGAATCAACCCAGATGAAAAGCACTTTACTCTGCCTAAGTTAAGCAGTGTCTTATATAAAATAATTATTGAATAAGAATAGGAAACCTTTGATCGTCCCTCAGTGAGATAATTTCTTTGTTGCAACAGTACAGGTGCAGTAAGCAGAAGCACACAGGTGATGTAAAAAAGAACACACACACAATAAGTGATAATATGTATAGTATATGGTCTGACAGGATGAGTATGTACAGTATATAGTCACAAGGATGAAAATAAATTTTAACACGGAGAAAACCGGACTTTGGCGTTAAGGTCAGAATTAAAGCAAATTAAGACATTTTCATGGAAACAAGTTTATTTGTTAGCGGCAGTTGCTTAAAACATATTAAAATGTTGAGAACTGTGTTTTATTGAATTTTGGAATTAGACTGTTTAACTCTTTTTCGTCAGCCTGTTCAGGATTCAGGCAGGTCTAAAACCACAAATCCATGAAGTCAGATTGTATATGTGAGCACCCCTCCAACACTGGATCATTAGAAACAGGCTTATTACACTGCACTAGCCTCATAACATTTCTCTCTCCATTACAAAGTGGTTTCTTACTTGGACTTGAGCTGTTTACTTAAACAGAAGTACAATTTTTTGTTTGGTTTTTCCACAAATTAATTTTGAAAAGAGTGCAACTGAAATGCAACATCACCATATGCGTATCCAGGGTGCGAACCACAGGGGAAACATGAGCTCCCTGGAAACATGATTTATGAAATTTTGGGGGAGCTATATCAAACTGACAATAAAATGTATGGCAATTGCTCACAAATTCACCGTAGCCTAAAGTATGACTGTGGATGCTATAATTATTGTCACCACTGAAGCTGCAAGTTAACCTTCTTGTAGGCCTACTTTAAATACAAAATAAAGGAGTAAATGCGCGGCTAACACACTTGCAGTCTTTGCTACCAGGCCAGCCAGATGTAGCCACTACATCTCATACAGGAGACAAGTCAAAAGAAGCTGGAGATGAGTTTGACACTAATGTTAACACAACAGAGGAAGAGGCTAGGAGTACGCTGATCACGCTGGACAATCCAGTCTTCTGTTATACCTGTCGGAGAAGGGGCAGGGATGACGGTCAAGGTTGCGAACAAGGGCTGCTGCTGTCAGTCAGCAGTCAGCAATAGAGAGAATGGAGGATTGTTGCCCGTGGCTGACAAGGATGGGATTCTTGGTTGCACTAGAGGCAGAGATGCAAAACTCTTTCTTCTTTTGAAAAAGGTGAGGTAAGGTGGTCTTTGCAAAAAGAGTGGTAAAGAAATATTTTCAAAACATAATTGCAACTGTTGCATTATTGTTGCAAGAGAGTTATTAACTATTATGTATTGGTACGCCTATATTCTGTGGGAAAGCTATAATGTCAGTTGGCATCATAATATTCCTTGATTTTTGTCCATTTGTGCAATTTAAGATTTTTGTTAAAATAATAAACAAAAGTAATTGGTTTTGTATCAGAATAAATGCTCAAAAGGAGGCAAAAATAAGGCTTCTCGTAAAAATGCTGAACACAAACAGGTTTTCAAAACACCATTCATTAATTTTTGCGAAGTTAAGGTAAGTTATGGGGCTAAAAAAAGATGCTAGATTAAGAGCCGTTCGGGAGCCAAAAGAGCCGGCTCTTCTTTGGGAGTTGAGCCAAAAGAGCCGGCTCTCTGAAAAGAGCCAACATCTTATCACTTGTCCTCACACTGCCCTGATGTACATCTGCTAAATCCCTGCAGGACACATCCACCCTAAACAAAATATTTCTCAGCTTTTTGGTTTGCTGCAGGTAAAATGAGCTCCTGTTTGCTCCATGTGTTTCATTTGAGCTGACCTGAGATCTGTCAATCAGGCTGTTGTATGGGAACACCCCCAGCATCTGGGAGCTCATTTTCCTGTGATTTTGAGGCCGAATTTTATGTTTGGCTGTATGGTAACAATGTATTTTTTTATGATGTGACAAAGTCAGAATGTAGACCGATTTTACTTAGTATTTTTAATCTATTAATTTATTATAATCATTAATTTGCTTTACTCAGGCTTTAAAGTTTCCATATTATACATTTTTTCAACAATTTTTTATGGGTGTCAGAGGTCCAACAACATTGTTTTCAAAGTGTATAACACCAGATTTAGCCTTGGTCCTTAATTTCAGCCATTCCAAAAGTGGCACTAGTGAGCACTTCTGAGAACAGGCTGTTTCTGTGTCTGAACCTTTAAATGTTCATGAGTGGTGCCTTTCCTCACCCCTCATTGGGAAAGGATCCGGCTTTCGCTAGTGCCCACTCGGTGATTTTAGAGGGTAAGCACAGCTAGCCGGGGGGACGGGTCAATGACTACATGGAGCAGTGGTTTTTCCCTTTGTGATGTCATAAGGGGAAATATTTCAGATTAACCTGTTTGAGCACACATTCGCTAAAAAGTGGAGCAAGCAAGTGAGAGAGGAGACCGAATTTTCTAATGCTTGGGCCTCATACACAGACCATGCAGCCACACAGGACTGTCAGAAAACCTTTCGAAAGTGTATTTTGCATAATATGGGACCTTTAAGATTCAGTACATTTAGACTCCAAAATATGATCCGTTTTGGGGGAGACTGTCCCAGGACTTAAAAGGTCAGATTTAAATTCTTGACAATTCATGAACATCATATCAACTTTTTAAGAGATCGTATAATTTGATGTTTTTTTGCACGGTGCATTTGATTTAAACAAAGTTGCTTGCCTACTTATTTAAAAAAATTTAATGTAACACTGAAAAAACTTCGTTGCGTTTTTTCTATTTTTGACCATGTAAAAATTTCAAATATAGATATATACTACTTGTCTCACTGTTGCACTTGTGTTTTTTCTCTCTGCTTATAAATGCCAGTGTACTTAGCAGACATCTAAGACATCACGTTTTATTAGGTGCAATTCACTTGTTAATCACTTATGATGGTTTACACAAAAATACAGTTAAGCCTCACTGATTTTCATCGGTTTGTTTTGTAAACTTTGCAAAGAGCATGAAATATTATGCATTTAGCTGAAAAGAGCAAAAAAGAAAAATCTGGTGCCATATTTGAGTCTGGTTTGCCATCATTATTCTAATTACATGTAAAAGGACCTTAACAGTCAAGTGGGCAAATAAAGAATATGTTGTACACAATGCTATCATTATAAGCTACTTATCAAATCCAAACCTTGTGTGTAAGAGCTCAAAAAATATCTGCACAGTTATGTATCAGCATCTGATTCCATAACAGACATGTGTTCTTTCCTGAGTTTAAGAGACCCTGAAATAGAGCCTTTGAACCAGAAAATGACTCACAGCATGCCACCAGTTCAAACTTCTAATTCACTGCCCCTTTGCAACCTCTCTTTAACCTTTCATCCCCTAAAATGGCCTTCTCATGACCTCTTGCTGTGCCTTAATAACCCCATCCACACCAGGAGAGAGTGAGACAAGCTGATGGAAATTTGGCCTCATTCACTCAAACTCATCATCCTCTTCTGGCAAAAATCTACATTCTAGAATAATCTGTTGGTATGTGTTAAGACATTTAACCCACTAAGGCTCATGCACAAAGGGACACACAAACACAAGCTGGTAGTTTCCCTTAAATGGTATCAGTTTGGACAGAAAAATATTTTCACCCATATAAAGTTGGTAAGATAATGCTATAAATGTTGCATTATAATTAAAAACACAGCGCTGTTGATGTAGAACAACACACAGAAGTGCATTACATGCTGTAATACCTTGCCCCTGGACATCTGAGATTTACCTAAGTGAAGGTCAGTCCCCTATTCCAAAACTTTCTTTTCTTTCTATTTAGGTATACAGAATTTGTAACTAACAAAAATAAACTGCTCCAAATAGTTTGTTAGGTCTGCTTATTCAAAACTATAGTTTATCATGTTATTATATTTTCCAGACAAAGTCAGGAGTGCTATCCAACCCCCTTCCCCCCGTGAAAAACTAAAATTCTCAGAGCTCCAGGAGTGTCCAGCTGGAGCTGCTTAGCAGTCTTTTCTTTTTTCTTTTTTGTGTATGTAATTCAAAATTTCTAAAACTTCATCAAAGAAATAAGAGTAAATAAAGACATGTTTTTCAAATCCAAAAAAATCTGAAGGAAAATGACAAAAATGTTTCTACTTCTTTTTAAAGAAGGAGGAGAATTGAACATATTTTGGTGTTGCACAAGTACATCTACAGTATATACACCAGATGTTTTTTTACTTTATTGTTTGTTTTTTTTCTAAGTTGAATCATGAGGCATATCCTGTTTCACATGCAACATAAATATTCTTTTGGAGACAACAAAGTAAAAGATAAAGAATCCTAAAATAATTTATCTTTATTTAAAAGCAAGCTTTCTGAGAGGGTAAGACACAAAACGTGCTCAGATTAACAGAAAACTGCTGTGTGAAGCCCAAGAAGGTTTCCAGCTGTTATGTTTCTATTTCTTTTTATGGAGATTTGCAAGACAGTGGCATCACCATGGGAAAGTCTTTATGTCTTATTATCTGGCAGTGGATCCTGAATTTGGTGAATAAATTGTTTTTAAACAAAAGAATAACATTGAGAATCTGTTGCATTTGTCTTATAGTGGAATTAAGTACACAGACATGGAAAAACCTGCTGTGTGTAAACTGGTCACTCACTGAATCTATTATTCAACCACAGACACTCTGATTACAGCACTTCACATGGATGCTGAACACTAAACAAACTGCCAACATGTGGTGAAATCACACAGGAAGCTGCGATAGTGTCAACACTGCACACTGCCATCAAAGGAGACATAACAAGGAGGCAGTGGCTTCACACGTGCATGTAGAGCTGTCAACACACACCTGCTGACAGGCAGAAATGCAGCTGATTTCATTTTCCATCTGCTATTTTAGTTCAATGAAAATTTAAATAAATGTCTGCTCACCTTGTCCAGCTTTTACTTAGGAGTTTAAGAAGGATCCCAGTAATTTCTTATCCTTAAATAATAAGAGCTAAGTTGGCAGGATTATGACCTAGTTATAGAAATAATCAATCAAAAGCATGGACGAACAAGACTGGTCAAAAGTTTTCTTAGTACTATAAATTATTAGTAGTGACTCTGTAGGGGAAGAATGGAGTTGGATCCCAGATTCTGGAGATATGGGATCGTCATTGACTCCACACTCACTTCGGATGTGTCTGTCAGTTAGATGCCTGTCATGTGTCTGTGACTGACAGACACCTGGCAGTTCTTGAGTCTCAAAATAATGGTGAATATTGCAGGACAACATGCAGAGCTCAGGATTTTGGCACATTTTTGGAAGGCACTGCCCCGCATTTAACACATTATAAACCAGCTCAAAAAGGTGCAAAAAGCAAAGGTTGCACAGTGCATCAAGTCACAAAATGTTGCATGTTTACTTGGCAAATGATTGTGTTGGTATAAAGTTTTGAGTTGGAGTGTTGTTACAAAGAATAGACGATTTCTGTGTGTGTTTTCTGCAACTAGAGCAGGAGCTGATTTGTCTTCCAAGTCTGGAGACAATTAGTTTCTGGAACAGGAATAAAAAATGCCAGAGCTAGTCATAATGAATGCCTAAGAAAGAAAGATTTCAGCTATGCAGCAGTGTTTTACAAAGAACTTTTAGAGAAGAGAAGAGAGAGCTTTTTCCCTCACCATCATCCTTTTTCTCTTCTCCCATCTTTCACATCTGTAGAATAGATTATTGTAGCAGCAGATGAGTGAGATCGACCTGTAATAAGACTGCACATTAACACCTCAGAGATCCACCGCCTGCCTGTCTCCAGTTACAGAACAGGGACCAAGATCATTTTTTTAAACTTATAGCTTGCATGCTCCCAACCACAACATCATATGCCTTCCTCCTCATGTATTCCCTTCTTGTAAGAGACCATGTGGGAGTTACACACAAGCAAATACACATTTAGATATTCCCTATGAGAGTTAAGTTTTTGCCCTCAGCCAGGTCTCATGGACTCCCCTTGCAGGGACGTATCGTATATAAAGAATTCATGGAGAACTTACATGTTAAAATGCAATTACCCATTATAAAAACAATCTCACACAAGCCAAAGGCCACAGGACACACACATTTGTGAAATAACATAACATGTAAAGATACATGTAAGTGCATTTCTTAGAGAGTGCAAAGATATACAAATCATGACATTCATTTACTCACACATTCAGACAGGTCTTCTAAAATGGCTTTTAAGGACGCCACCTGTCCACATGTAATCTGATAAACTCACTCCAGCCTTCAGTGCTGAATACAATCTCTTCAGCTGTTAACATATGGTCCACCAACCAACTTACTCTTCCTCTCTATATGAAACACACACACATGAAAGGTACAGGGTGGATTCTGCAAGTGGTGGAAGTTATCCATCACATTTTCTTTCCCCCTCTTTGCAGAGCCCCTTACAGTCACCTCATCTGTCCTCATCACATCTGTCAAAACATTTCTCTCACGCTTACAGCGCTGACAGTTTTCAAAGGTTCCCAATGTAAAATTGGCTTAGACAGTTACTGTATTGACATAAGGTGGAGTTCAGTTCAGCAGTCAGCTCTAATTACAGGAAGATACTTCAGTCTTAATTATTTCTGCAAGATGACTCATCAACCAACCATCTGCTGTAATTACTACATGTATTATAAACTAGATGTCATTCCAATACACTTGTTCATCATACAATTTTTAACAGCATAAGAAATTCAGTGCAGATGCGCCTTGTAAAGGTGGAACAATGTGAGAAAAGTAGAAAAAGGTGCTTCTTTATCTAGAAATGCCTCATTAGCAGTTTGGGAAACTCTGGTTTAGAGGTGAAGAAATTAAAAGATTCTAATATTCTCAATTTTTTT
Source organism: Rhadinocentrus ornatus (assembly GCA_037177495.1). Lineage (NCBI taxonomy): Eukaryota > Metazoa > Chordata > Actinopteri > Atheriniformes > Melanotaeniidae > Rhadinocentrus > Rhadinocentrus ornatus. The sequence goes on along the minus strand of JBAMHW010000012.1, from coordinate 15,064,995 downwards.
TACTTTTCAAGAGCTGAAAATCTGAATTAAACCAGAATCCAAAATTTTAACTATATGCATATTGCCACTGGATATTACAGCTTTGTATACTGAAAACAATAAAGTACACAGACTGGATTAATTTAGTGGAAACAAAAATGTGTATAAGCGCTGCAGATTGATAGCGTATGTACCACGTCCAGTTTTTACCCTTCCTGGCATGTTTGAGCAAAGGACATTTATATAAGTTGTTGTTTTGTGCAATTTCAAAGCTTTAATGTGTTTTGTGAAAACAGGATGAAAATGACGAGGGGAAAATACTCTTGCTGTTTCCATTAATTAGCTTTTTACTCAAATGCCTAAAAAAAATTCACACATGCAGAAAAAATCCTCCCAGAAGGGGCCAAGTAAAGATGTGTGAAATATTTCTTCTCTTAGTGAACACGATCAAAATTTAATAACTTTGTTATTGTTGTAGTACAAGTACAAAGTTAGACTGACAGTAGTGCAATGGGAATGCTGACTCCAAACACAATTATCCAGTATTTGCTTTTGATTAACTTGGAGCAAGTGGTGATATCGGCTTCAGTCAATTCCCATGGTTTCAAACAAGCAAATACTCTTTTTGACATTGCAGTTTGTGGTCTTCGTAAACCGGCCTGTATAGCTTTAACAATGGAAAAAAGTCTGGGAAAAGCAGAGAACCCGAAATGAAAGACTTCCAACATGAGTTGACTATACTGAGCAACTCGTTTATGCTATTCTGTTTGTCCTACAGACACTAACGGGTTAAAAAAAAAAGCAGACAATCTCAAACGTTATGGTTGTCAGTGGGAGTGTGCTTCCACCTAGTGGTTTCCATGCAACATAGACTGACTGCAGAGAGGATGGAAGGTGGCACTGTTTGTTCAGTATGTTGTCTGAAGATCTTTCTGTAATCTTTTTTTTTTTTTAATTGTGCTATTTATCAGTTATTAATTAGCTATTAATATTTATCAGTGTTCTTTAGGATGACTGTAAACAAGAAAAAAAATTAAATTCATGAATTCTAAAATCTAGTATTTACTCTTTATTGTGAATGGGAACGTCAACAAGGTTATATAAAGTTTCTAAAACCTGTAAAGAATAAATGAAAGAATACAACAGTATTTGTTTTTAGGACAGAAATAAAGTAGAAAAAAATATATATATAAACATATATAGGGAAAATCCACACTTCCACTGTCCTTGCAATCATGTTCAGCTGCAGACCTACAGATCTTCATCCTGCTGTTTGTTTTTTATAAACTATTCGCCCCCAACTTGAAGTTCTTTAAAGTATCCCGCAGCTTCTGTACAGCAGCCTCGTCTTCCTCTACAGCCTTAGAGCAGATGCGCTGCACTCTGCTGTGCAGATCCTCCAGGGACTTCTGTTGTACAGGAAGCACAGTGCACAACAGTGAACAAAAAGCTGACAATGGCTCCCCAACATATTCACTACTCACGAAAAGTTTGACATATTTTGACTTCTTGTGTGATATCAGAATGTAACTAACACACACTGTAACATTTACAGGTGAACTTTAAACTTTTGATTGCACGTTATTAACTGTTCAATGTTTAAGTCCTTTAGCTTTCTAGTAAAATTCATGTTTTCATTGTGTGCAAGCACTAACACGTGTACTTGTAAGTAAATTTTCTGAGACAGAAAGTTCATGTCTGAATATCTGGAGTCAGTTACCTCAGTAATTGATAGGTGGTTGGCAGCTGTTGTAAATACAGATGCCAGGTTGTTGGCTACAGTTCTCCTCTCCTCATTTGTTTCTTGCAGTACCAGGTGATACCTTGAGAAGGCAAAAGCACAAATCTTTAATGAGCCAAATAGTTGCACAGAAGCGCCATTGATCCTGTGTTCTGTCACAAAGGAAGAATAAAAACGAAAGAAAAAAAGAACTAGATTGTGTGCAAAATGTAATAAACAAAAATCAGACAGTTACCTGCATTCGTTACACATTACAAATACTTAAGAGTAACACTTGCATTTCTTTACAGAAAACAGCATATTTAGCGTATAGAATAAAACTTTAATTGTCATTGCAACAAGTGCAACAAAATTACATAACTGTATAACTGAATATACAGTGACTACAGAGGCATAGAAAAGTCATAGTAGCAAATGACAGCCTGCATTTATTACAGCATTTGACTACTGTGCCAAACAGAAACAAATACCTCAGAGGTGTTAAAGCTCAAACACAAACTCTGATTATGAAAATGTGACTAAACTGTCATTGTTAAAGTGGAAATAGCTAAAACCAGTGGTATCAAGAATCCTTAATGTAACATAAACATGAAGGAGCTGCTTACTGTTGTTGTGCTGCCTTCAGTTGCTGCACCGCCTCGTCATAGCCATAATTAACTTTCTTCTCAAGAAGTTTGCGGTGGTTTTCCACTGACTCCATCTCTTCTGCCCACTCCTGCTCCTCATGAGCCAGCTCCTATAAAGACACAAATTTATGAAGAAGCACATGTGCTGAGCAATATTTCATTTTCAGTGCTACGATGCTGACCATGGACTATCATATTTTATATACCTGCATTTCACAATCCAGCTGTTCATCCAGTTTACGGATCTGCTCTCTGAGCTGCTTCAGATCGTTGGACTTTTCTATTATGTTGGAATTAACCTAAAGACATAAATGCAACAAATAAACTACAATTAAATCTGGTGAAGGTGGGGTTATTGCTGGTAAATGCAATATTTCTGAAAACAAAATACATTCATAGAAAAGTTGTGTTACCTGTTCACAAGACTCCTCTAGGCTAAGCTTCAGGTTTGCTAACCGACTGTTCTCTTCCTCCACATCACTGATCAGCTTTCTCAGAAGCATCTACAGCACAAAATACAAATCGCCAAACAATAAAACACAATTTAAAGAAATACAACAATCTTACTTTTTAACAATCATACAGTTTATATTCTAGTCTAGACATTAACTCCCAAGTTACAACTAACTACCTGTATCTGTGTTTTATGTTGAAGCATGTTGCTGGCTCCACATTCAAATGGCTTGATCTCAAAATCCTGACCACAAGCGTTTTCTGCAGACTGTGGTATTAGCTTCAGTTTCCGTGCCAGCTTGTGGTACTCTGTCAGCTTCAACTCGGCCTGGAATTAAGGAGACAAAAAAGACAATAAGGAGCAAAAACTAAATAAACTAAACGTGTAGCAAAAATGAACAGATGCATTGCAAATATTCCTCAAGATGGAAAATAATAAATATCCCTTCATTCATTCATACTACAGGTACATACAGTACCTTCTCTTTAACTTTTGCCAGAGCAATCTCTTCATTCCACTTGTGCTGTTCAGCATCCTCAAGAGACTTGGTGAGAGTGGAAATGGTCTGTTGGAGTTCCCTCTTTTCTCTGTTGATCCTCTCTACATCAGCTGGAGTAAACTTCTGGTTCTGCAGGCGTTGTTGCAGTTCATCCCTCTCATGCTTCAGAGATTCCAGATGACTGACTATATAAAATACAGAACGGGATGTACATGAAACCAAGTGCAGTCCTTAGGTCTGTTAAGAAAATATACTTAAAATAAACAGGTGCCACCAAGATTGAGTGACTCAATGAGTTTACAAGCCAACATGAACTGTAGGTTTAGTGAATAAAAACATGGCAGCTGGGTGCTAAATAGCTTTTCTACTAGTTAAGATTACTTTGTGGGTGTAAAGCATAACTAATTCCTAATAGGGCTGTCAAACGATCAAAGTTTTTTTAATCATGGTTAATCACCATGCCTGAAATTGTCCCGTTTTTACTGTATTGTATCAACAGAATGAGCCAATGCTTACACATTTGTGTTAATTGACCTTCTCTTGGGTAAACAGATGTCCAATGGTGAGTAAATGCAGCATGTACTCTATATGTTGTTCTAAATAATCTCTACCATGTACTAGATCATAATTCAGAATTCATCTATCATCATCTCACCACCTGTCTCCATGGGGATAATTTCTGTCATAAAATCAGCAGATGTGACGACTGAAGATAAACATCAAACATTGATAAACAAACTGATAATCTGGCTAAAAACGTGTTTTTCCTTTTATCATTAAAGTGTGTTTGTTCCGCAGTGATAAAAGTCCTACAGCAGCATCACCCAAAGTAAACACCTGTTAATAAAGTACATCATTGTTGTTGTTTTTTTATACATTACATGATCAGTTTAGTTGTAACAATCAGTTCAATATTTGATAAAAAAAAATATTAAAAAATAATAAATAATAAAAAGATAAAATAAAAATGCAGAAGTAAAAAAAAAAAAAAAAAAAAAAAACATATGGGCAAAGTGTGAGTGTGGAACCCTCTCACTGGGAAAAGTGTGTTTTAAGACACCCTCATTCTCCACGGGGGGCGACGTGTATGGATTTCTCCATTAACGTTGTGTTTATTCTCAAATTCATTGATAGAGTCAGCTGGCTTATCTTTTCCATCTTGCCTCTCCACGCCCCGCCGTCATAACAGAGAAATCAGGGCTGTATGGGGCTTGTCATGCCGTGCATGCATTAAAAATAATAAAACTAATAATTATATAAATTAGTTGCTAATGTTAACATGTTATTTTTGACAGCCCCAATTCTTAATAAATTATTTTGGTTACTTTCTGGCAGTGAATTTTATAATGCTGCCTTCACTGACACAAGGCATGTTTGTCAACAATATGTGGTTTGAGATTTACCGCTGTTTTCCAGCTCATTATTCAGTTCTGAAGCTTTATTTTCGAGATTGGCTTCAAAAGAATCCAGGCTGCTTCGATAACTCTGGAGTTTCTTGAGATCTGCCTGCAGCTTCACCCTTTCCATTCTCTTGGTCATTAAACGGTCCTGCCCAGGACGAGACAAACAGTTACCTCTGCAGCCAAGGACCCAAACAATGCAAGCACAAAAATAAAAAAATGTTACAGCAACACATCTTTGCATCTCCTATTCAAGTCATCTTTCCTTTTCTAAGTTTTGTTTGACATTCACCCTCACTGTATATATTAATAGCATGATCTTCTAAACTCTATTGTATAAATAGTGAGACGTGTCAGTACAAAAACCTTACCGTCTGATTTTCTTTCTCCAGACATTCAACCTCCTTACTGAGTATTTTGTGCTTTTCCTCCATTGAGACCAGCAGGGCTTCATCCACATTGTAAAGCTTCTCTGTAAAGACACATCAACACACTTCTTGCTGATTTTCCCCATGAGATTTTGACTTTCATGGAGGTTAGATTTGATCTTTGACCTTCACATGATTTAAACAAAAAAAAAGACAAATCATTTTAATGAAGTTGCTGTACATACTTAGTTTGGTGAGGAATGCTTCATCTTCGTCTTCAAATGTGTCATTACCCTGCATGAACTTGGAGTATGTTTCACCTGTGTAATCAAGGAAGAGCTGCACACAAACATGAATATTAAGTATTAAAATCAAAGATTTTGACCATATAAATTTGATTTTAACATCTGTTGCAGACAAAAACACAACCGTATGAGCAATTATGGAATAAGAACATTTCATGTTTGACTTTAGCAGCAGTTGTATAGTACACAATTTTAACATGGCACCTTGTTAAATTCAGCCCCCTCTTCAATGTTGTCGTCTTCACCGAAGTCGCTGAACAGCAGGTCCTGCTTCATTAAACTCCAGTTAATCTGAAATGCAGACACCCTGAATATGAAAAACACTGAGCCACAATGACATTCAATCACCCAGGTAATTAGTAGCAAGAAGCACAACAGCAACAACCTAGTATTTGGTTACTTGATTAGTTTCTCACCTTAACAGTATCAATTAGCCACATGAGAGCACCCAGGGCCTGAGGCCAGGTATGGGGAGCTCCAACAGAATACATCAAACACTTGGAGAAAACAAATGGATACCTTTAACAAAAAGAGGAAGATACTGTAAAAAATGTTACACGACTGAAGACATAAAGCATACATGATGGGTTAAAAGACCTGACACAGATCTGGTGTATTCTTTTACCTTTCTCTATTTTTTTTAACATTTACTGTTATATGAATGTATTTATTCAGCCTTAAACTTCAGCATCCCATGACTGCCTTGAACCACAGTTTCTTTTTATAATCAAAACATCTACAGAGGACAGTAAAGACTTTACACAAACACAGTAATTAATATACATAAAATACCTGCCACCAGTGAAATAAAAGTGAAGTTACCTCAAAGCTTTAAGGATAGCCGGAACCTCCTCCTCAACTTTAGAGTTTGGCATCTCAAAAGTTGGGTCAAGCTGGCGATAAATGAACTCAAACATCTTCACAAACTCCTTGGTAGATGGGGACTGCAGAGTTTTGGCTGACAAAGTGCCTGGATAACCTTGCTCTGCCAAGAACTACAAAACAAAACAAAACCATTTTAACTTTTTTGTGTCGGTACCAATAAGGGTCAATGGATGATTTAATTTCACTCTGTGATACATATTTTATCAACAGGAATTGAATGAGAAAAAACAACAACAAAAAACAAACAAACACATGCAAGCCTTTTGCATTTATACCATTTTGATTACACACTGGAAAAAAACCATACGTCTTTTACCTCCTGAAGCTGCCTGATGCATTGCTGAACAAATGATTTATCATGAAGAGGTCTGGAATCTTTGACCTTCTCAGTTCCTCCAAACCCTGACATGAGACTGTTGCGAGGCATGCTGGCTCCACTAGTCCTGCCGACAACACAACACCAACTGGTATTTTTAAAGATGTTAAAAGTGCAGAAGCTCTTATTAAAAACAAAACAAACAAAAAAGAAATCCAAAAGGAAAGGGGTACTTTCTGGCAATGTCCTTGGCTGGCATTATCGCTAAAGCCTGGTATGCACAAGACATGCACACAAAAGCTTGTTAATAGCTCAGTAATTATGCTTTAGCCATTAAAACGCCAACTGAAATAAAAATAACACCATAATTTCATGGTTATAGCAATTGCCACCAACACTCCTGTATTGAAGCTTATTTATCTGTGAGCTTTATGGTGGTCGGGGATAGTTGCATAGTTTAAGTAGATTGTATGCGTGAAAATCTTTCAAACTTGTAACAAATGTCTTTAAAAAATTAATAAATAAATAAAATAATAAAAACGGTTGTAACTCAAAAACTACATATCTTCAGTCCTGAATAATGAAACAATTTTAAACACAGTTGTGCTGGTCCAACACTTAACACACAAAATATCAAATTATAATTTTACTGGCAATAAGTACAAAATGTCAATCTACTTTTATCCAATTCACTATATTGTAAAAATGCTATTAATGCAATGTAAATAAAAGTAATGTCAGTTTGTACTTAATGATTAATTTAAACTATTAGGCTGATTTTATGAATATATACATACTGTGAGTTCTCAGTGTTATTCTGTTGCTAAGTTTTGTCACTTTGACATACCTGGCACCAAAGAAGCTGGTTCGCCTTTCCGAGGACACAGATGGTGGTTTTGTTAGGCTGAGCTTTCCGAAAGAAGGCTGCTTGCTGTAACCAAACAGTTTTTTAAGTTTGCCATACCATTTGGTTATTCACATTTTTAAAAAGTGGCACAACTTTATTTTTATTTTACTCGTCATTAATGATGTGTTCACACATGACCTTTTGTTGAAAAGAAACCTTAAATAGCAAAGTTTATTATTACACATATTGGAAATTAGCATGAAATCATACACAATTTAAATGCTGTCCAAATTATCAGTTTAGTAGCTCAACTGAATATAAACATGATCAAAAACACTCATAGCACAAAGTGCGTTGTGTCATGTGGGTGTGGTTACTTGAAAAAAATTAAAAGAAGCAATCACAAATTTGCCTAACATAAAAGTGGACTCTGAAAAGCTAAAATTTTGCACACTTATAATATCCCAATATCATAATGTTAAATTACGTTAAACCAACCTCTGGGGCGTTGTGTGCACCATGCTCATCCTCTTACTGTCTTGCACTCTCATCGGCAGCTCCGATGGTCTACCAGTTGCTCGGCTCATCCTTCCGCTGCGTGTTATTATTAAAAAATAACAGAAAAAAGGTAAACACCACTTCGCTAATAAGCATAATGCTGTTCTCATAACACATAAAACTATACAAGAAACGGTATCTTAGCATGAAAAATGGTGGCTTCAGGTACATATGTAAGTAAATGCTGTAGCTAGCTAGATCACAATTCAATCAAGTTGCTAGTTGGTTGCTAACGTCAAGTAACAAAGAGTGACTGTTTTGTTTTTTTCATCCAAATGAGCGGGGTGTCGGAGCGTAGCTTGTTTTGTATATTGAAAAACAAATAGAAATGTTTTTTTCTGGATGTTTGCACATACCGCTCCATATTCCGTGGGTTTCAGGCTGTTTACAAAAGGAACTAACCATCCAAACGTATTGCCAGACCCCGCCAAAAGAAAAATACAAACTGCCCGATGGCAGTGACATCATCGCAGTACGGTGAGCCGTTTGGTTCAAAATTGATTCACTATAACTTGTCTACTGTATCTACGAACTCATAAATGGAAAGGTGGCGTGAAGGTTATAATTTATAATTGAGATTTAAGTGTTCATTGTCTTGCTTAAGTTAAACAATATTAAATATGATGGATAAGTCATCTGGAGACACGAAGCTTACTTAAAATTATATTTAAAAAAAATCTAAACTTAATAAATCTAATCAAAAACAAATATACAAAAACAGAACCAAACATATTGCTAAAGCTATTAATATAGCATATAGTTTTTGTTTTACATAAACTCTAAAATACCATTATTCACAGGCTCTTTTCATGAACAAATCTAGTATCCTGATCAAATATTTCCTTAACACATTTGCAAATTGCAAGGTTCATATCAACACTTGGAGCAGACAAGTGACAAAGAGAAGTAGAAAATTTATTGCAGTATTTGTTCCACCAAAAGGGTATGAATCCCTTTTCCTCTTATTACTAGAGTGACCTAATACAACAAAATCTACATTTACAAAATATCCTTCTGCAATAGGCCACATATACTGCATGCGTAGTTTGAAATAGAATAAATTATATTCAGAGGACTCTGCCATTGTACAGCTTGAACAAATAAACGTGAACAAAAATAAAAATTCTTATTTTTATTTATTTTCTTTCTTTTTTTCCAAATATCTAAAAGCTAAAAGGAAAACCATCAGGGTGCTAGAAGTATAATAAACTCCAAAAAACACTTTAATAAGAACATCAAAAAGACTAATTTCCAACATTCACTTAAGGTTTTATTCTTTTTTTTACAGCTTTTTTGTATTCAGAGATATAAACATTTTAGTTTTTTCGTGTTAAACTATGATACAGTGGGAGTAGAAATGAGCGACTAGAATCTGCTGCACAACAGCGAAGGAGCTCCCACAACAATGTTGACAAACATTTCCCTCCAGGTCTCTTTTCTGATAGCCTTTTAAGGGATAACTTGGGTGAATTATTCCTTTAATGCCTTCAGGATTCTATCCTCTGAACATGTACACAAACAAAACACGAGCAGTCCCTCTAATATAAGTCTTATGTTTTGTGTCATTTTTGCAAGAATAACTCATGTAAAAGTATGTAGTGTCAAATATTCTTGCCCTCTTGTGTTCTCTTACAAAATGAGGAAGGAGAGGGGGCAGGGTAGGAATCCAGTGAAGTTTGGCTGTGTTGTTGGAGGTGTCAAGTTGATGAGGAGTAGGAGGAGAAAAGAGAAGGGTTTTGATAAAGTAGAAATGGAGCAGGGGAACCAAAAAAAAAAAGAAAGAAAGAAAAAAAAAGAAAAGAAAAAAGGAGCCATTAGCTAGCCCCTCCTTCCCGCGCTGCATATAGAGAGCGTAAAGTCTGTACTACTTTGTTGCTCAGTTTTTGGTTGCTGGTCAAGGCAATCTTCTTGTAAATGATGTCCGACTCCTTAATTGTGTCCACCCAAGGCACCTGTTTACGGCCATCACGTTTCTTGGCCTCTGCCCAGGGTCCCGAGTAGGAGCCTGCCATCCAGTGGATGGTGTATCCATGTGAGGTCTTCTGGACAACTCGAGCTATTTGTGGTCGGTCTTTGTATTTGGGGCAACAGAGAGCAATTACATCCATTGCCTCCACTGCCTCACTCATACGGCCGGGATCTGAGGGGTCCCCTGCTCGCCTTGACCTCCGAGAGGACTGCCAGAAAGAAGAAAAAAAGAACTGCATTAGTTTCCCTCATATTTGAAAACTGCAAAGTTTAGATTTAAAATGAATTCATGAGTAGTCTGGCCACTCTATCCATCTCACCCCTGCTGTCCTTTCGTCACTATCACTATAATCATCATCTGTTTCTGGTCCCGCCTGATTGCGCGGACTGGGTCCTGACATGAGGCCGGAGCCTCCTAGTAGGGCGTTTATGGCTTTGTTTCTGATGCTGGCGCTGGCAGATGCTTCTCCCTCCTCATCTTCTTCATCTGGATCCAGATGCTCCATCAGAACCTTAAACTGTGTGTATTGAAAAGACGAGACAATAACAGAACAATTCGCAGTGCAAAGCAGATAATTGTGTCTAAAATAAATAAGTAAAAAATCAGATATGGCCATGTGCAGTTTAAAGAACCCTTCCAAACTTAATACTGAAGATGATGTAAATAGTTGAAAATAAAGTATAAAATAACTCAGCTGACTAAAAAACTTTACAACAATAAACACAAAACATTTGTCTGATGAAGCTTTTTTACTTACATCTAGGTACTGTTTGACTATCCGCCTTTTTACATCCTGCGTCAGTGTGGCGTGAGCCATGTTGTTGGAGATGAAGTCAATCGTTTGTCGGGGGTGGAAGTGAACGTTGCTTTTTCTGTTCACTGCCTTATCGTACACCTTGGCTGACTCAGTTGGAGAGTACTTCTGAATTTTACTGTTAACAGACAAAACAAGTGTTATGAAATTCTCAACTTTGCTCAAATCTGAACTGGTTGAATCCTCACCGAGTTTGGTGGCTCTTACCTGTCAGAGAATCCATATTGGTTCTTTAGATGCTGTTTGAGCACCAGCAGAAGCAAGATGCCTTGAACGGCATTGGCAAAGTCCAAGAGTCCTGTGGGATTTTCTGGGAGGAGCCTCATTACTTTGTCCACATCTTCTACATCCAAATCCTCCAGATCAGATTCCGACTCTGAGCTGTCTGAGTTTGCAACAGCTTTTCTTGTCTTCTTTGGCCGCCGAATCACTTCATCATCATCATGTTCATCATCATCACTGTTACTGTTTTCTTCCTCGTCACTCTTGGGAAAATCACAGTTCATCTTTTCATCATCTTCCTCACCATCAGATGTATTTTTCCATTCTTTTACTTTCTTCTCCTTACGCCTCGGCTCCTTTAGAAGAAGCTGCAAGGAGGAAAAGCAAAAAAAAGACTAGAATACATACTTTAGACTTATATTTCCTATCGCAAATAATACAGAATATAGAATACACAACCTAAATGGACATTACAAATGCAAGCTTTTTCTTAAAATTGTCGTTCATCCTACCTCTTTGAAGGTTTGCAACAAGTTGCTGCCAGAAACAGAGAGGGTGATGTCTATGTGGTGCATGATGAAGAGAGGTTCTTCCTGGCTCTGGTAGGGGAAACAAGCCAGGTTGTCTGCGATAAACAGCAGCATGTTCACTTCTGTCTTCTGCAGAAAGAGCGAAAGGAAGAACAAGAACCCAAATTAGTTCCTGACACAAACTTATTCAGTATAGTAAACATCTTAGAACTGATTGGATTTTCCAAGTTATTCTATTTTTTTCCATTTTCAACAACATAGTCAAAAATAAATGAGTAATTTTAAGTGTATTTAGATTCAATTTCAGCATTTTCATTATCTCTTTAAAAATCAGTAGCATCACTGAAATATACATTTCTAAAAAGAACAAAAAAAGCCTTTCATTACAATTCCTGTCAAATTTAAAACAAATTAAAGGTCGATTTCCACTTATTTCCACAAACATATCACTTCACGCTTAGCAGCGTAAAAATGAGTGCAGGTTTACTCACAGCGCTGTCATCAAAGAGGTTCAGTAACGAGATGAGAAAAGCCCTGCGATGCTGGCGGTTCCCCCGGATCATAGAGTAGAGGTGGGAGCAGAGAGCTGAGTGGGTCTCATCCTGCCTGAAGCCTCTAATTATGGTTCTACGAGATGAAGCAATGGCCTGCTGCAAACTGTATGACATCTTCATCCCAGCAACTGCCTTCATCTACAATCATGTAAGATGAAAAGTAGTATTACATAGTGAGCATTTAAAAAAAATAAATTTTTTTTAATTTATTTCAGACCAAAATAAATGCATCAAAATGTATATTCTATAAAATAGTCTGTCTGTTAGTTGGCATTGAACATGCAAATAATATTGTAATCTTCGCAGAAAAGCATTAATAGTCTATGACATAAGCGAGTCCTCTTGTATTTTCAAATCTGTGCTATATTTTGATATATATAGAACATATTGTAATATCAAATCATTGTGTTGGTTAGCTTGCACGTTCTGTCAAATGGTTAGAGGCTACAAGATCACTAAATTATCATATGTAGACTGTGTGGCTCTTGGGGAGGAAAAAAAGCATGAATAGATTACCTATCAATGAACAAATGGTATAACTAGATAAAGCTGTAAGTTAACCTGTAATTCTAAAAACTGACTACACTGGACATTAACTCACATGAATGAATCCTGTGTATTTCTTGTCAATTTCCACCAGCTGCTGGTCAGCTTTGTTCCTCATGCTGGGCTCTGGGTCTGTTCCCATTGCAATGAGGTAGGGTACACACTGCAGAGACAAGATGAACAACCATGTTCACAAGCATATGAATATATTTGTTTCTAAATGTAACTGCGTTTGGATCATAGTATAATTTTTGAGAAGCTCAGAGCCAACATAGCTTTTCTCAAAAATGGACATAAATGAGAAGAAATTAACAGCAAACACTGCAATGGGGGTTTCTCTTCTTACCTGTACAGGATGGATGAGACCCTGGTTAAGTGTGAGAGCAATAACATTGAGAGCAAAGTGCCGTACGCTGGACTGGGTGTGGAAGAAAGCCTCCAACACCTGTTTTAGATAAAGCTGCATGATGGAGCTACTCATCCCTGAAGAAATGTCTCCCATCTCCTTCAGATCCTCCTGTTTGGACAGTTTTTTCCCTACAAAGACAAAAGACAAGAATTTGAGCATTTTTATTTATACACTAATGTACCCAAACATATTTTAAAAGAACCACTCTGCATAACTTTAAGTCTAACACAAGCAAATGAATGAAATTAAATAAAGTAATCTGAGTATTACTAGAGTATGCATCACACAAATGCTGGATTAAAAAAAAAATGCTGTATCCGACAGCACCAGCTATACTTACATTCTCTGTCTGCTTCCTGCATTCGTGTGTCCTCTTCCTGAAGGTATGTCTGCAGGTTTTTGAGGATCTGGATTTTGAGGTTGATGGAGGAGGAGCTGTCAGCCAGGATGCCATTATACAAGGTCTTCACGTCAGGCACAAACATCTGGCTCGGATGCATGATTACAAGGAAACCTGAAGGAAGAGAATATGGATTTACCATATAACAATAAACAAAACAGACCATTTATATAATTTCCATTGGCTGCAGCATGAATGTCGTTAAAAAAAAGGGCTTCCAGCACATTTCTCTCTTTGCTTGCTGGTAACTTTTTATGTGGGTAAGTGATTGAGCAAAACAACATATCCCGTTTAATTTTTTAAAACACTAAGTGGCAAACTTATGTAAAAAATGAATATGGTGACATGTAGACTGCTTTTTTTATGACAGCATTGCACAGTACGACTTGGTACATCTTTCTTCTGCTTTGTTTTTCACATATAGCACTCACTGTTGGATGGATAAGCAGTTTCTCAGTGCAGTGTGTGAAGCTGTGGTGACACAGAGTAGACATACAAGTTTGCTGTGTGTGTGTTTATTACATTACATTGACTCAGCAGATGCTCTTATCCAAAGTGACTTACAAATCAGTACAGGGTGGTAATAGCACTGAATGTATTTGTGACAGGCTTTTAGTTCAGATTAGTTTGATTGTCTGCTGGCAGTGATCATGACTGAGCTGCAGAGCTCAACTCTATCGGTAAATCCAAATTCACAGCCAATAAATAAACACGCTCCTGTTTTTATTATATCATGCTTACAGTATGCAACCATGCACTCAAATATACAGAATATATATTGTAAATTTTCTGCTGGAATTTCAAAACACTTCATGGAACAAGGAAGTGTGTGCAGCAGCTGTTGTTTACACCCAGGTCATGATTCTGACCAGCCAATGCTTTGCAACATCACTGTATGGAATTGGTCCAGCACGCTTGGAACCGTGACTGAAGTAGTTTCAAGAAAGTACAGCATAGCACCGAGCCAATACCATAGTGTGGTACCTTTTAATGGTGAAATACCATCACCTTTGTCAAACTTCTCCACTTTTAACTAGAATTACAAACTTGCTCTTCTACAATTCAAGCTACATTCAAGTTGCAGGCTGAGATCAAAACTTTGTTTTGGTAGTCTTTGACCCTTACCTATCAATATCTAAAAGAAAAAGAAAAAAAAAACATTAGTCCAATTCACATGCATGCCAGATTCAAATAAATTTCCTTAAAAGTGTTCTACAAAATGGGTTAGATGCTGAGGTCACAGTGAGCTTGACCCGATCACAAAATTTAAATCAGCTCCTCCTTCAGTCCAGATGAAATTGTCTCATTTCAATATTGAGACATAAAAACAGTACAAACAAAAAACAGAATACCTGCAAGTGGGAACTTCAGCCAGTAAAAGGGGAAATAAAAAGTCTTCTTACCCAAGCCAATGATGGCTTTGGTCTTGACTTCTTCATCCTCGTGTTTGGTAAAGTATACCAGCAGCTCAAGAACTTTCTCCTTGATAACAACCTGCACACAATTTTACAATGTGTACTTGCATTAGATTATTTGGCCGCAGTAACTTTTTCTTTTTTTAAATAATTGTACTCCTTCTAATCCCGAAAATAAAAAAAATTTAATCTGCTATCCATATGTCTGTCCAGCTGACTGATTGAAATGGTTAAATATTACAACTATCACCCTACCTTGTTAGTGCCCTTGAACTCTTCAAGATCAAAATCAAAGTGTCGGGCCAGAGCACCCACAGTGAAGAGCGATCTCAGCAGAAAAGGCTTGTTTGCTACCAACGTTGTGCTGTTAGGATCGTCCTGATGCTGAATCTTGAGCTTGTTAAGTGCACCTGGGGAGCAACACAGATTTGAAAGTTTCTAAAGACAACCCTGCTTATTGCTAAATCTAATTGTACACTGTGTGTTCACAATTATTAGGCAAATTTTGAGGATTTGATTATTTAACATCAGTGCACTGTCGATCCAAAATTTTTATAAACTTCAAACCTGAATATTTAAGTAAGTGAAAGTAAGGATTTGACTTTTTTACAAGTATATCTGTGTGCACAGTTAGTATTACTGTGCAGAATTATCAAGCAACTTAATCAAAAACAAAATCTCACTTATTTGCATTTGTTAATGCAAACTTTAGAAATAACATTTTGGCCATTTCAAAAAAATAAATCAGTGACCAACATAGCCATCCTTCTTTTGAATAACGCTCATACATCTTCCATCTATGGAGTCTGTCAGTTTCATGATTTTTTTTACCACTTATCCCTGTACCGCAGAGTATCTTCTAGAAAGACCTGGAAGTGCAGTTTAAGTTTATCTTCCACCCAAAATGGTCCAATAAGCTCATCTTTAACTCCAATAATAACAGCCAACACCAGTACCCCACCTCCACATTGCTTGGGTTGGAGTCGGAGTGGAGCTCTATGCCCATTGCTGATCCAGCTGCCTTCCCATCCACCTGGTCCATTAAGAGTCACTCTTATCTCATTAGTACTTAAATCCTTTGTAAAATCTGCTTTCAGATATTTCTTGGCCCAGTCTTGGGGTTTCAACTTATGTGTATTGTTCAGTAGCGGTCAGGTTTAAGCTTTTCTTACATTGGCCATGTCTGTGAGCACTGAATGCCTTGTACTTCGGGATATTCCAGGCAGGTTACAGTTGTGGAAAAGGACAGCACTGGTCGATAATGAGTTCCTGGTAGCTTCATGTTTGATTCTTCTCAAATTTCTGGCACTTAATTTCTGTCTTTTTCTCTCAACATGTTTCTTGCAACCCTTTGGGGAATTTGCAACTTTTCGAAGTCTGGAAATAATTTTTCCTGCCGCATTTTGCCTGAGGAATAGAAGCTGCTAAAGATTGTGCACACACCCTCCCTCAATACAAAAATGCACATCAGCTTGTATGCTGAAGTCCAGTAGGCTGTCAAGCTTATACAGCTTGGAGATGAAAAATTTGCATTGAAAAAATAATATGGTCAGAATGATCACTTGACTAACAGTTGTGCACACAGTGTATCTTTTAAAGTTGTTGTGTTTTTCTGAACCACTTGCGTTAAGGTCAAAATATACAGCTACACTTGTAAAGGTACATAAGAATATTATATTTACAAAGCTAATAAAAAAAATAAAATAGGGTGGCAATAAAAAAAAGTATCCAGTTGTTAAACTGCATATCTCACCATAGAATTTATTGAAGCAAGCCCACACAAACTTGTAGTTGTGTGTGACTTTATTTACAACAGCTCCGAGACAGCTCACACAGTGCTGGACCACCTAAAAAAAAAAAAAAAAAAGAGGAAAACCATGACGTAATACCTAAAAAAGATTTCACACACCAATAAGAACTTCTAAAAAAAGCCAGTTCCACACACCGTCATGCCATATTTGATGATCAGCTTCATGAGATCTTCTTCAATTGTGGCGAGGAAAGTTTCACTGGGGTGTTCCATCAGAGGCACCACAAGCTCCAAGATCTTTGCCACATTACAGATAACCATGAAGTCATTGGCAGTCTGGATGGTAGACACAAACATATCAGTTATTACTGGAGAACAACCTTCAAATTTGACACCAACAATGGCTAGTAGTGGTAATATATGACTTTAGGAAACTACTGTTTTATACTTGAGCAGCAGCACATTTTAAAAGAGAACAGCTGGATAGCTCAGTTGGCAGGACATCTGTCTCCCATGTGAGAGAACTGATTTCGAATACCACAGGGTACAAAGACAAACACCTTCAGTTGGGTCCTTAGGCAAGCCCCTCAACGCTACTGCCTAACCACCTTCAGATTTAAGTCACTTTGGAGAAAACCGTCTGCTAAATGACTGTAGAATAGAACAGTAAGATCCCTTAGTCTCCGGTAAAACTAAATAAACCCAATCTTTTTTTTTTTTGCTTAAATGTTTTTTTTTTTGGGCCAGTACAGACAAAGCAAGAACTGTTTGCTCCAACACAAAGATGGATACATGGACACATACATTTGACCATGGCATAAGTAGAATATAAAAGCCTCACAAAAGCCCCTTTTCCACCTGAGCAGCTCCAGAGCTGGTCCAGTGCCAGTCTGGAGGTTATAAACAATTATTTGTTTCAACAATTAAGCTGGAAAAACATAACTTACGTTACACTTTGTGGTCAGGTAAGGTTGCATGGTCATGGCATGTTTAACCATCAGCTGGGCTCTGATCTTGCTGAACAAGTACAAGGTGGTAATACACGCCACAAGCAGTGTTGAGTTTACCCCCTTGTTTTCTACAGAAAAAACAAAATGCATTGAAGTATTATTTACTTCTGACCTTTACAGAAGTACCAACACTAGGTACAAAAACACAAATTATGTTTTAATAATATTAATGAAGAATAACTGGGTCTTCTAAAACTTGAGACAGCAGATAAACAGAAATTCTGCAGCTGCATATTGATACAGCCGAGATTGTCAAATTTTACAAAAGCGCATACCTGCAAGAGACTCCTCATATTTAAGGATGTGCTCCACCAGATTGTCAACCAGCTGAACGCAGGCCTTTTTGGCTGGCTTATACGACGCATCCTCTTCAGACTTCAGAAGCTGAAGGAGGGACAATGTTAGTTTAATGCAACTTTTAAACAATGTTATGTCAAACCAAAACTATGACTTACATTTTGAAGAAGCTGCTCGAACCAGTCATAGCCAGTGTCTCGACATGCTGCAACCTGAAGTAGATACAACACAGTTGGATAAGCAATACTTGCCGAGGTTTACCATTGAACAAGCCTGGAAGGTTGATTTGAGATTGGGCTTTCTCATTAAGATACAACATTTCTAAATTAAATACATAACAGATTGGTTAGTCAGTTTAACTTACAACATCAGTTATGTTGAGAATCTTTCTGGTCATGGTCTCTTTGTCATGCGCTGGAGTTGGAGTAAACCACAGCTTCTGGAATGTCTCATTCACCAGTTTCTGTTAAGAAGTTAAATGTATAAACATCTTTAAATAGATTTCTAGTGCAACGTTTTGTGGAGAAATATGTTATTGCAATTTACGTCTTGTATTAATAAAGTATTTTTCATTTAATTTCATTTGATGTTGCAATACAGACAGATGTACTTTACAAAATTCTGCAATAAATGAATAAAATAATGCCAAATCAAGTCAACGAACAGAAAAAGATGCAGCTAATCCTACCTTGATTCCTTCTTCATCATTGACCCTGCGGATCATCTTCACACACATCTCAGTAATTTTACTGAAGGTTGGCTGCTCCAGACAGATGTCTCTGAGAATCTTAATCACCCGCTTTCTTACACTGATACCAGTGTCCTGTGCATAAGAAATATAGAAAAATTCTTATATTCAACTTTTATATTAAGCATTGCATCAAAAACAAAGCTGATTTTCATACAGAAAAGAATTCCCTGCATGAGGTGCTAAAGCACTTCTTTGCCAACAGGTGGCAGTATAAGACTATAATGAGAAGTGAACTTCACATGAACTCTCCTTCACATTTCCATGACAACAGGCAAAACAATATCTATAGGCGTTTCCCAATTCAGGGTCTGCACACTTCGAAGTGCGGATTCGTCAGCCACATACGTCATCACTGTCCCAATTCACAGAATTTGAAGGACCCTCCAAATCTACCCTTCAAATCCGCACTTCGTTAGGCCCCAAACAAAGGATGCTGGTATTGCATCCTTCACAGCCTCTTTTCTCCCAGAATTCATTGTACACAAGACGGTGGTGAATCAGCAACAGAGCTCAGAAGGGTAAGTTTTAGATTTCAGTAAAGTTTTGTTAAAAAAAAAAAAAGTATTTTTTTCTTTTTACACTACACTTTAGTAGAAAAGTTGTAAAACCAAGTACATTAAAAGCATGTTTGTTAAATGGTGACATAAAAATCGGTAAAACATGATATTCGTGGATTTTTAAGGGGTTCATGAAGTGTGTACCAGCTGGAAAACAACAGACCTCAGACAGAGGTTTTTTTTGTTTGTTTTTTTCCTACTCTAAGTGTTGTCGGTCGCTGCTCAGCATCCACTGAAGTGTCCAATGAGTAATTTCAGAGGTTTAACTGATTCAACTTGCTGTGTTGTTGCTACGGGAAACTCTTGTTGGCTAGGTAGGCTGTCCCATTTCACGAACGTTAAGCGGACTTTGACATGTGTAGACTACGGAGCACACTCTGTAGCCTAGGTAGTCTGCACACGTCGAAGTGAGCAGACCCTGAATTGGGACACACCTTATATATTCAACTTCCCAGACTTTTTGTTCAAAGAATGGGTAGATTTGGTTGTTTTTTTTTCTTCTTTTTTTGAACAGCATTTTACTACACACAGCCTTCATCATCTCAACATAGATCAAAGTTGATTCTAAACTGCCTTCTTACTTATTTGTGCGTCAAGCTATTTTTAGTCTGATCAGTATTCACCTTTATTTAAAAAAGAAAAAAGATTTTGTGGGTGCTCAGAGACTCAGCTGACTCCATGTTAACTCTAAGAAGTGTGCAATCATAGGACTATACCAGGAATCCTATGTCCTCATAACAGATACATCAGTGTACCGACAACAATCTTTTTCTAATGTTGGACATCATACGTTACATAGATATATTGTACTTCTGGTATGGCCACCATGAGAGGATAAAAAGAATATTAACTTACACAACATGTATACAACCTGTAAAATTTGGTGGGGAGGACTGCAATTGACATATCAACACTTCTACTAGTACCTAATGGTCAACATTTTGACTTAGGAAGGAGGCAACTTACCAGTATTCTCTCTATTAGCATGTCGTAGTACTGCTCAGTGAGTTGGGGTCTGCTGAGCACAAATCTGCCCAGCAGCTCTACAGCTGCCTCTCTCACACTGGTGGAGTTGTCCATTAAACGACCGTGGACGCCTCGCTGCATGTCAGACTTAAGATATAGACAATATCGGAGTATCAGTTCACAGAACAGAAGAATAATTTTCACAGTAATAGAAAACAATAAAAACTTTTAAATAGAATAAAAATATATGTTATGTTACAAGGCATAAAATATATGCAGACAGGTTTAGACATACCCTTGCCAGTATGCTGGGATCAACAGCCACAACCTCAGACAGACATTTCATGGCTTTAGTCCTTACAGCAATGGCACTTTCCCCAAGAACTCGTAAGATCTAAAAAGAATTTGTTTAAAATTTAAAAACAATGAGGATACAGAAACCTATGGTTAAACAAAGTTGTGTCTGTTCTGTTTTACAGTTTAAATGTCGAGACAGACCATTCAGTTCCATTATTAACAGAAATAATTTGTGTTTATTTTATGGCTATTGTGCCCCCCCCCTAAATAAATAAATAAATAAATAAATAAATAAATAAATAAAACAATACACTGAGGATATTTGAGTCTTACCTGTGTTAAATAAATATCAAAGCTCTGGGCAAACGGCCTCATGGAGGCCAAATAACGCACAATCAGACAGGAGTCATCGTAGTCCACAGTATCAGAATTCATTCTGAGGAGAAGAGCAAAGAAGGAAAAATGAATAGGTTGGCACAGTCATACAGTTGGCAGTGTTACTGACTGATGTCTGTGACAACATAGTAAACAAAACGTAAGGAAAGTCAACAAAGGACAGATCAGAGCAATCAAAGTTAGTCAGAAAGAGCAACACTGAAACATCTAACAGTCCGTACTTCAGTGTGGTGAAATGAGCCGGCATGGTCTTAATGATGTTGCGGAGGAACTTCTTGCGCTTCTCAGCACGCTGCATAATTTCACCAGTTGTTTCCATCTCCTTTGCATGTTGTGGTCCATCTGATGAATCATCATCCCTCGGATTCTGGTTTCGCATGGACTTCTCAGCTTCTGTTGTAGCATCACGGAACCACTGGGCAATGTAGAACTTTCTAGCAAACTAGAGAACAAACAATGTATCAGTATAAGATTAATCTTAATAAAAAACATCTCTTGAGCAAAAATAGAAAATTATAAAACATTTTAACAGTGACAATTGTTACACACATAGTGAAATATAGTTTTACAATATAGCCACCAGTTTCACAGATGTTTTATTTTTGTGCATGCATTTAGCCGTTAACTATTAAAAAGTATATCAGTTTATGGCTAAACAGCCCATTTAAAATAATGAAACTGAAACTAAAGCCACTGTGATACTAACAACATGTAAACTGACTCTCGAAATCCACACTTGCAGAATTAGTCTAATGTAAACTCACCACCAGTGAAGGATCCGTCTCAGCATTCTCTTCCATATAGTCCAGTAAAGCTTTCTGCAGCTGCTGGGTCTCATCATTGCCTTGAGACTACATAATTACAGTTAACAGATTACACACAAATCCATATTAAGTTAAAAGCTAGGAATCAATCATACGAAGCTTAACTGTAAAATATATATCCTGCCTATCAGTTTAATTTTTGTCCCTATGGAAAAAAGTACAAAGGTCAGCCAAAACTGCTCCCTTTATGCAGTTCATGCACCCTTGGGCTAACAAAGTAAGTCTGACAAACTCCAAAACAAATCTCTTAAGGTTTCCTGTGGCAATATGCTCACAGACATTAGCAGTAGAATCTCTTTTTCAAGCACATTCTGCAGATACTTAAGTGATCATCAGAATTATCAGTTGAATTTGGGGAGCCAAGTCAACATCCTGAACCCTGTGCCATGCTTATTAAACTATGGCCGAACCATTTCTGCAGTGTGGCAAGGTGCATTATCCTCCAGTTCAGTTACCCTGCAACAATGTTTGGGCTAGAGGTACATGTCAAAATAGTACCTGCATGGATAGCAATACCAAATTTTCATAGTATGAAGTAGCCCAATGTCTCTGCCAATTTGCACCCTAGGGCACATAATTAACATGTACATACAATCCCAGGGTTGCTCCAGAGTCCAGTTCTGATGCTAATATGTTTTCTGAAGGTGCTTGTAGCAGTGAACAAGTAATATCACTTGCATATTCACGGCAGAATGGAATGGACCAATGTGTAAAGCACTTCATTTTCTGACACTTTTTATTTAATATTCATTCATTCACTTTCTATACCCACTTATTCCAATGCAGGGTTGTATGAGGCTGGAGCCTATCCCAGCAGCTACAAGGTGAGAGGCAGGGTTCCCCTGGTTAAACAACTTGCATGTAAACAAACAACCATTTGCACTCACTCCTAGAAAGAATTAAGAGAAGCAATTAACTATCTGGACAGAGCTATGGATTGCATTACTTTAGATAGAGTCTAACCTTTGCCTAGTAAGAATATCCCATACAACACTATTCATTTGGAGGTACTCTAAGTGATTGATCATTATAACACTGTCCTTATCAAATTAGGCTTTAAGAACCAAGCATTCACTTTGTGCCTTGCAAATCCTGCTGACAGTTCCCAGACAAGACAACCACCATCACTCACTTCAACCTGTTATAATGTTGTGCATTACCGCTGTGTGTGCTAAATAAATAGTTTGTGTACCTCTTGTAGGATACGATCTATTGATCTCTGGTCCATCTTGCTTGTAACTGCGTCCTTTCTTAGACGGGCAGCCACCGTGCCAAGGTAGTCTAAAGATGCTACTCTTAGAGCCATCTCAGTTTGTTTATTACTGAACTGGTGTACCTGACAAGAGCAAAAACAGAAATAGAGAAAAGGGACCGTCAGATCAGATGTCAGCAAGAAATGAAGCATCATTATACACTGCTCAAAAAATAAAGGGAACACTTAAACAACACAATGTAACTCCAAATCAATCACACTTCTGTGAAATCAAACTACCCACTTAGGAAGCAACACTGATTGACAATAAATTTCCCATGCTGTTGTGCAAATGGAATAGACAACAGTTGGAAATTATAGGCAATTAGCAAGACACCCCCAATAAAGGAGTGGTTCTGCAGGTGGTGACCACAGACCACTTCTCA
>JBAMHW010000012.1:15025214-15041572 GCA_037177495.1 Rhadinocentrus ornatus | reverse complement strand
TGATTTCCATTGATAATTTTTGTGTGATTTTGTTGTCAGCACATTCAACTATGTAAAGAACAAAGTGTTGAATAAGAGTAGTTCATTCATTCAGATGTGTTATTTTAGTGTTCCCTTTATTTTTTTGAGCAGTGTATTTTGAAATACTGACTTTCATTTGCATGCTGCATTAGGGAAAAAAAAATAAAAAAATATTCATTATCACTTTTCAGACAACACAAAACTGATGGCACCTGAGCAAATGTGACACATAAATCTCTTAAGCACAAACAGTTGCATTTCCAGTTTAAAACAAAGAACTTGATTATACTGACCAGCAATCTACCAAGCAGACTGAGCAACAACTCTGCAGCAGGCCACTCAGGTTTATTTACGGTTGAGAGCAGGTCCTGGACAAAATTCTCAAATAATGGCCGATAATCTTCTTCTCCTTGCTTGCTGCCACACCTGAGGGTGAATAAAAGGTAGGAATTACAATACAATTCAAAAGGCCAAAAATCACCAAATAAAGATAAAAACTAAAATCGGCTGAACAATATGGCTGAACATATCAACCAAACCATGTAAAGCTTGGTGAACGGTTCTGTATCTCATGCAGTAACAGCATACACTATTCATACGTAAAGATTTTACACTATCAGGTTGACAGGTCAGATCACTATTTCCTGTGACAAGCAGTGAAATAAATTATGGGAGTAATCTGCATAAGTAATCATGTCCTCATAGAAAGAAAAAAATGTTAAATTTTTTTTAACATTAGTTTGCTCTGTCAAAATTCAATAATAGTATTAGTAACTTATTAACAGTAATAGTAAGTTCAAAGCACAGTTTCAAGTAAGAACAGGATAAAATAATTACTTTTTGAGGAAGACTGAGAGGAAGTTTTGTGCTGTTCTCATTGCCGTCTCATAAGAGTTGGTTATCAAGACATCCTGATCAACCTAAAAAAAAGGGGGGGGGATTTTTAAGAAAAGGATTTCTAAATGTTGCATTTGAATTTGTGAAAAAAATTATATTTGCATAAGTGGTGCATATTGTCCTCTCACCTTGGTTTCATACTCGTCAAAAACATCCTTGTCATTGGGGAGATGAACCACACACTGGATCAGCTGCAGCACCAGAGCAGTTACCATTTGAATGTACATAGGCTCTCCATCCTGGTCTGAGCTGTTGAGCCTAAAACACACAAGATCAGCAAAATTGGTAGGTTGTCATTGTGGGAGATATCTACCAAAATATTGGGACTTCTTTTTCCATTGTTTTTCCAATAAAGATGAGCCTTAAAATAACTTTGGCTCAAAACCTAAGCATTATCTCTGCAACAATAATGAGTGTGAAGAGATGTTAAACAAGTTGCCTGAAATTCCTGAGAGAGCGTTTGCTTGTGGGCAGCCTGGCCAAAGAAGTAAAGATCTCCTCCAAGATCAGCTGCCGGTGCTTCTCATACCGTGAGAACACCTGAGAAGAAAACAAAAAGGAAGGAGAAATTTACAATATTCGAAATGTACTATTTTAGAGACCCAACCGTCTGATCCCTGGAATTGTCTTTGTATAAATAATAAATTTCTGTAGACAAAGACCCACCGCTGTAACTAGCTTGATGGCACACAACTGCAGCTCACTGACATTCTCCACAAAAAATGGAGTGATTCCCATAGAGGAAACCTAAGAGGGAAAAAAAAAAAAAAGCTATGAGTCATCATCTGATCTGTAATGCAATTTCTGACTTGATTATCTGATGACTCTAATGCAGTATTGTTTATAAAGTGCAACATTGTTTAAAAATGTTTTGGCTTTTACCTGGAGGATGGTGGTGTCTGTAAGTAGCTGAATCTCTAGGAGTTCAGAAATGTTGCTGACAATGTCACAGACTTTGTTGTACAACATGACAATGACACGCTGCTTGTGTGTAGAGCACTTTGCACGCTTTGCCTTGGAGCTCAGCATGCCACCTAGAAAAAATCAGAATAACCTAGATTTTAAAAAAAATGTAAATCAACACAACAAAGTTCAGTGTGGCAAGCATGCATGGAAATTTTTACTAGGGATGACGCAGTCAGTGCAACAAAATTAGGCACAGTTCATATTTTCTTTAAAGAAACAAATGTCTACCAAACATTACGTCATGTTGTTGGCTAATCTGACACCAACATCAGCAACTCTTGCTAAAATGAGATGAGACCGATCCATCCTTGTGAGGCTGACATTCATGGTCCAGTCAAAAGTGGTGCATTGCATCCATAGGGCATCCCTTCATGTTGTAACGACATGCCTGGACCCCAGGATTAGGGCTGCAACAATTAGTCGACAACGAATTTACCCATCGACTGTTGTCGGCAAAAAATCGGCATTCTAAAATAACCACCTCAAATTTAAGCTAGTGGCTTTTCTCTGCTTGTATTTTTTTTCTTCTTCGTTACATGATAATTTTGATTGCCATGTTCATGGAATATTCTCATACAGTCAAATACAAGAAACCATCAGTTTTGTTTCACTTAGTTCACAACAGTGTCAGACCCAGGATAATTTTAAAAATCATGGTTTCAAAACTTAATAAGGTTGTGTAAAAATGTTCACCTCCATGTGGGTCCACCCTGTAGACGGGATCATACTGTGGATACAGTGTGTTCTGAAGGTGGAACTTTGTGTATTGTAGCACCCGCTCAATGACATCTTCAATGTAGACAGCTTTCGGCATGTGTGTCGATGTCATGATGTTAAGAGCTGTCAGACAGGCATCTGCGGACTTCGTGACTCTCTCCATTATCAGGTCTCTCCAAAGCCGTTCCTCATCTTCAGCATCATGGTCCTGAGATTAGGAATTAAAATTAATGTGAATTCCCTTTTCAACAAATTGCTCTCTGAATGACAGTTTTTACTAAGTTATACAAAAAATATGTAGTTTTTTCAATATTACTTTGTATTGTAAACAGTAACAATATGTTGCTGATAATAACAAAAGAAGAAAGAAATGGAACTCACATGATTCATCAGGGTTGACAGCTTTGCCCCATCCTGGATATTTTTCTCCAGGATGTTCAAGAGCTTCACTAACTTATCTGATGGGATCTACAACAACAGATATATTATTTAGCCCCGCGTCTGAAACAACCTTACTGTTCCACAACAGTGCAAAGGAAGTGTTTATAGTAATATATATTTTACCCTGCTGGAGATGCCCATGGCCTTGATTTTGGCAGACTCGCTACCCAGCTCATTTAACTGGTGTTTACCAAGTAGCAATTCCTGAGGTATCTCATCATCATCTGCTGCTTGAAAACACAAAACAAAAAGGTTAGTAAAATGTCACTGTGAAATTAGGGCGACCCGTACCTGCAAAGCTTGCGCTTTAAAAGGTGTTAGGTACTGATATTTACCCATGGTAGTGAAATCCACATCCTCCAGATTTTCCAGTATGTTGTCAATGCTTGCTAAGAATCTCTTGAATGTGGATGAGTCCATTAGTTCTTCTTGAGTCAGCTTGGGTTCATATGCTTTCCGTTTCTTCTGCTTCTCCTTAATCTTCATTTTTCTGGCAACTGAAAAAAAGAAATGAAATTTTTAGGTGTCAAGCTTCTTTTTGTATGTCAGTTTTAAAGATTAGAATTATCTCATTTAACCTGTTAATAATGGAAATGGTAGTCTCTGTACAAGACAGTTTTTGATGTCACACTACTATATTGCAATAAACATAATACAACCAATTAATTGAATTAATCCAGTTTGACTATAAAAAC
Organism: Rhadinocentrus ornatus; assembly: GCA_037177495.1. Taxonomy (NCBI): domain Eukaryota; kingdom Metazoa; phylum Chordata; class Actinopteri; order Atheriniformes; family Melanotaeniidae; genus Rhadinocentrus; species Rhadinocentrus ornatus. The sequence continues at coordinate 15,037,835 of JBAMHW010000012.1, read as the reverse complement.
CCAATAGAGATGCACTGCTCTAACGGTCATACACATCTCAGAAGAAAGAAAAGAAAAAAAAATAACTTGGAATGGCTAAAGACATACTTTCACTTATGCTGGGTGGTGGTGAATCTTCCTCAGAGGAGTCACGGTAGCGGCTCCCTGAACCTCGTCGGCTGTCTCGGTGGCCACTTTTACGGTGGTCCCCTGAACCTCTTCTCTCTCGTTCTGCACATTCCCAAGCTCTGTCTTTGTCTCGGCGGTGCCGCTTCCTCCCAGCTGTAGAAATTAAACAACAAAGTTAAATCCTAAAATCGACAACGCCACCATACAATGGTTAAATGGTACACTGTAAATAACTAACAATCAGCTCATGTATTAAAGTCTGTTGAATTTTAGGATTTCTTAAAAAATGTCTACAGAATTTACATCCAATGAATAAATTTACTCACACTCTCCATTAGCATCAAAGTCTTCATCTGAGCTAACTTCGGCATATTTGGGCCTTTCATTTACAGTGCTTCGTTTCCTCTTATTCATCTTTACCCTTTCACACAAGGGCATGGTCGACTCAATTTCTGCCAGCAACTCGGGGGGCAGCTCTTTCAGAACTGATGGGTCCATACCACCTAAAAAAAATTTATGACATTTTCAGGGTATTAAAAAAAAACAAAAAAACATCACTCTCTCTTTTCATTGTAGTGTTCAGAAAAACAGTTAAACATTGTAAAGGTATGTGAAGAGTTTGAGCAAAACAGCCTGCAGTTCCACAGATTTATGCTCTTACTTTTGCCAGACTTTCCTGAAAACCTGTTCTTTCCAGACTTGCTGTGCCGAATGATCCTCTGAATCTGGTCAACTGAGAGCTTTTTCAGAACCACAACAGGCTTGGGTCGCTTCTCAAAGTCCTTTACCAAACCCAGTCTCTCCAGTTTTACTTTAGGCTGACCCCACATTTGACTTTCAGTTGACCCACTTGTATCCTTATCACGATTGATCTGTTAAATAAGGAAATATAAGAGAGTAAAGTTTGAATTTCTGTGAAATTTACTATTTATAGAATACATGACAGAAAATATTAAATTTGTTAACAGAACATAAAGTAAACATAAATAATGAATGAAATCAACATGGAATTAATGATTTTATGTTAGTTCCCAGTGTCCCAACAGCAAAGGCAAAGATAAATTCCACTGTTTTCTCCAATCATACTACATTTCCAGTTCCAGAACAACAGTGAACACATGATACATTGTCAACATGGCAGTGAAAGGAAGCGCATGCTCCCTGCCACTAAAGCTAATGGGCCAAATAGGTATGCATTACACACAAAGAAATTATGCTTACACTAACACAGAGGTAACACCTCACCTCTGCCTCTTATTCACGACTATCTACTACCAAATCAGAAACACTTTAGCAAGGCAGCCAGTATCAAGTGTAAAACTAAAAAGAAGTAAAAACGACTACTAGTGATCAAAAGTGCAGCAAGGTTAATAGTGCTGTGCGCATTAAAGCAGGTTTGTGGTGCTACAGCTACAAGGGTACTAGCAGTGATCCTCAATTCACAAGTCCTCAACACTGCTCAAACTAATAAAATAGTAAACTAATTCTCATTTGATTTTAAACATTTGTTTATCTGAGAAATTTGTGGGGGAAATTTCTCACTTATACTAATACCAATAATACTTCTCAGCTAATTGTAACCTATTACGTCAAATATTTAAATAAACGCAATAATTTGGACCAGTTATCATTATGACTGTATAATCGCCCTAATAGCTGTAACCATTTCAAAACGGTTAGGTGAATTGAGAAAAAAAAGTCATATTTACACAATGCTCTATAGAAGTAATTGACTAGGGTTTATACCCTTTGTCCTCTGCTATGGAATAGCCATATCAAACATGGCATTTTTTTATTTAAATAGTCTAAAAGGCAAAAAGATGTAATCTTGTCTGACTACAATGTCATATTTTCCCTTCCTCGAACCAATCCAATTCATGTACGTATTAGGTCAGCAAATTTGGATGTAGCTGGATCATAATTCACTGAACCTTGCATTGAGGCATGTGGCTGGAGGTAGCGCCTCCAAACACTGATGACAACTCATAAGGCATTAAGTACAAGAAATTGTGCCCTTTTCAATTTAGATTTAATTAGTTACCCACAGTGGAAAATTTCTTTAAGACTTTTGCTTCTATTTGTACACCAACTACCTAAAAATAAAAAGAACAAAATAGACAAAAAAAATCTAAATTTTACAGATGATTAGGTGTGAGTTAATAAGTTAAAATAATTTAAAGACCAAAACCAGACATAACAATAAAACTGAATAAAAAAAAGTCTTAAAATGGGAACATAAAAGAAAGAGTGAGCACAGTAATTTGGCTTTGTGAGATAGCAGGCAGTGACAGGTGAATGATTGGTAGGTGGGTACGTGTTTGGTTTGGTCAGCCCAGATCACCTTAGGGATCTGGAAGTTCTTCAGTGCTCCGCTATGCCCTCCAAGGAGCTGAGCAGGGAAAGAATCTGGAATTTTAGCACCGGCAGTGGATGAGGCTGGTTTGGAACCATCTTGTCTAATGCTGCTCCGACCGGGATCTCCAGTGGAAGAGGCTCGGAAGCCAGACCTATCTCGATCACTTCGAGAGCGCGAGTCAGGGGACCGTCTGTCTCGACTGCCAGCTTCACTCCGATGCCTCCTATCCCTGTCAGATTCACGGTCTCTATCTCGTCCATGCTCCCCTCGATTTGAAGACTTTGGCATCTCTCCGTGTCTGTCTGAGGATTTCTCATCGTGCCGGTGCTTTGACGACTCACGACCGTCTCTCCGGCTGTCATGTTTATCAACCCTGTTCTTGATGACTTCTGGCCTTCCATCTGGTTTCAACCGCAAAGCTGTGTCAAAACCCTCCACCGCAGCTGGGCCGCTAGCTGGCTCTTCAGGCCATCGTTGGGCCTCAAGGGCTGGAATAGGAGCAGCCAGACAGGGGTCGAGCTGGCCATCAGCTCGGCCCGCCTGCTGAAGGTCGATGCTCACCATGAGGGGAGGGCGGCTGGCACCATTTCCAGCTGCAGTGGCCTCTTGTGGCGTCAGTTTGCCTGCATTGCCCCCTCCTGTTGATCCACTGCCTGGAGCACCTGTAGGGCCACCTGGTCCCCCTGCACCTGGCTCCAAGGGAAAAGAGTCCTGTTTTCTCTTCTTCAGTGGCTTGTCTAGAAACAGAGAAATAAAGAAAGTTATTACTCAACACCAATTGTGCTTTTTATTTTATATCAGTTAAGTCATATAGATCAGGATTCTTAAATCTATATTAAGATATCCTACATACCTTTATCTTGCACCTCCTTGGAACATTTCTCATTAGCTGCCTCTCGTTCTATCCTTTCAATTTCAGCAAGGGCATCGAGCTCTGCCTCATCATACGGAGAACTGGGAGGCTGAAGACCACCAGCACTGCCTGCTTGCTGGGGTACCTGCTGTTGCAGCCGGGCTGCTAGATTTTGCTGGAGAACAGGAACATGTTGAAAGCCCAACTCTGCCTCAATATTGTCCGAGTTCTGATCCATGCCATCACCTGAGAAATTAAAACATGTACAGGACCATTTTTAAGGGAATATACTTATTATTTTCACTTTTAGCACTGTAAATGACAAACTTACTACTACCTAAATATATATAAATTTTATTTTTAATAAAAATGGGGATCTTTCAATGACGGAGTGTTACCCGGTGGATCAGATTCGTTTGACTTGACCCTGGACAGCTTGAGGGTGAGTTTTGTAGAGTCCTTGTTTGGTGAACTGACAATGTCATACATATCTTTCTCCTCTTTAACTGCAGGGGTTTTCTTCCGTTGCTGAAGTTGTTGCTTCTGGTCGGGTCCCCCTTCCCTTGGTGATGGTGCATACGGAGGCGGTGACTGGAGAATCAGCGGTGGGCGAGAACCCGCTATGAGGTAGCAACACCAAGTAGAGGAAGTTATTAGAAAATCATCCTTAAAAATAAAACATGATGAATAGATAAATAATATAACTTTTACTATGAGATAAAAGTGATAATCTGTGACGCCAAATGCGACATGACTGTTCAGACTGAGGTCGCTTACATATCCAATCTAGCACCACATGTGAAAGTGGCCTGGATGGGATTTTTAATTGCTTGATTAAAAACCTGAGTCACATACAAGTGAGTAAAAAAAAAACAAAAAAAACATCTGAATTGAGCTCTAGTGTGATCGGAGCCATGACTCTTCTGCCCTTACGTTTGGGTGTTCCCTCACTGGATGCTGGTGAGCAGCCCGACTGTGGAGACCTCAGAGAGAAAGAAGGATTCCTCATGGTAGAGTCACCCTCCTGAACAGCACAGAAGTTACATTAAAAGCGTTACACAACATTTTCACCCTTGTTTTCCAATGTATAAACAAATCCTAGGGTGCAAATAAAATGATTTTGACAGCAATGAATTTCTACATTTCAAGACTAAAATGTTGACTTAATTTTGTAAAAGGGCTTGTGCGTTAATACGAATGTTTACGATTTTGTCAAAGCATGTGTTAAACAAAATCAATTCCCACATATTAGTATAAAATAGATCTGAAAGTAGAACATGAGCTTATAAAACGGCAAAATTAAAGAGACAAAATAAATATAAAACCATTCCTGCCCACTTTCTCTCTAAGGAGTAATATATTGAGGACTGGTGCCCTTTACATGCTTCACAATTGTAAATAATAGTTGTCTGCAATTACTTCTACTAAATCATCCCAGTGCCTTTAGTATTAAATGTTTTTATTTAATTACAGAGCAAATGCAAAATGTTTTCACTATGGTTTATCAGTCATACCTCACTGCCAAGTCGTTGCACAATATTCAGGTAGTCCTCAGTACCATGCCTGTCTGAGTGGTGATTGGGAGCACTGGCTATCTGGCCTGATACTTTGCCCTCATGGATATTTCGTACCCCACCAGGCACCATCGGGCTGGCCACAGACACTGAAAAATTAAAGAAAATGGACATTAATTTAAAAATAATCAACCAGTCAATAGATGCTAATATTAATGATATTTATAAGACAAAAAGATGGCACATTCACTTTATTCCTCCAGATTTAGGTAATTAAGAGAGATTGTATTTATTATCGTTTTATTGTTAAAAGTTAATTGTGAAATTTCCCAAAGATGTTTAAAATGCTACAAAGAGCTAAAGTGACATATAACACAATAGTAAGTACGTCATTATAACTCTAAACAAAAAACTAAATGCATTTCAATACACTACACTTACTGGTGGCACAAATAATCAAATAGATTTTTTTCATGTTTTTTCATTATAATTGAACATTTCTTTCTGATCAATAATTGTGACAGCCATATATAAATCACTATTTGGCTTAAGTAAACTTGTTCTTATTGTTACTCATTTACATCAGCACTGATAAGAAACTTTAATTGAGCAAATTGAGCAAAGGCAGGATATCTAAACATAAAGCATTAATACTTCAGTCAATTATATTTAAATCTTGGAAACACAACCATCAAAGTTCCAAAATGTATTGTGCAATTTTTCACGTTTTGGCATTAATTGATTACACAGAACAATGCCCATTATATAAATCACAACATGATACAAACAATACCAATACCAAACATAAACAATGCAATACAAAAAAAATCATAACAGTAAATCAAAACAGTGAAATATATTATCATATAACTGTAAAAAATATATATTCTTAGACTACAAGTGCAAACATACAAGAACAGATTTATTAGCCAGATACCACAGCGATGCAATAGCAATAGTATTGATTGATAATGTCAACCCTTTTGAACATATGGGCAATACTTATGTGATAACCCTATTGAGTGTAAGAACTTTTAGTAATAATTATTCTAGTTCATTTGTACATATTATCCATTTTCTACTTGGACAGTGTTTTTGCATGTCCTTGCCTTCCCTATTTTAAATTATGCATAAAGGTTTGTTCAAACAAATTATCGTAATCATGTTTAACTTTTACAAACTTTTAATAAATTACAGTTTAAAATGTTGGATCAAAATTGAAGAAAAAGAACTGTCAATCTGCTGGCTAGAGAATTTCTTGTGAAGTAACAGTAAGAGTTGTTCACTTACAAAAATGATGGCTTAACAATATGACATATTTTTCTACAAAATTCAGAACAGCTAAACTAACAGAATTATTCTTGAAGATAGTATGGTATGTGGTTTTGTATATGAACTTGATCACAGGTTTTAATGCTCTATTACAATTAAGGTTTGGCTAAATAGACCAGACAGAGATTTCATCATGTCAGAAACGCCACAAGTCTAATAATTTATATATATTAAAGGGTACCTTCTGCAGACAAGGGTATCTGTACACAATATGTACTAAACAACAAAATACTGATGACGACTGTGTGTGCACATTTTAGGTAACTTAAAAAACTAATAGAAGCAAACCTAAATAAACATACTTTAACTACCTGGTGATATGCACCAACTATATAGTCTGAAACTTTGTTCTCTGACCTACAAAGATTTTTTATCAGCAATACTCTCATGCAAGAAAGGATGGACAGATCCACATTTCTGAACTGTTATCTCAATATGGAATCTCACCTTGTTGTATTTGTTGGTGTTGGTTGTAGCTGGGGGGTTGTTGGTGGGGATACTGCTGTATGTAACCAGGTGCAGGGCTCTGAGGAGTGTATGGACTGGGTACTGGACTATTCTGTTGGCCCATGTACCGACTACTGGAACCTGTCTGTGGTGCCACAAATCGGCTGGACGAAATGACGTACACAACAGAGATGGGGCAGAGAAAAATGCCACGAAAAAATGTGAAATCAATATTTTCATTCAACCAAATACAATGTATTTTATGTAATGTTTATACAATTAATACAACAATAACCTTTTAAAAGCTTTATTATACTGTAGTCACCGCAATCTTGTAACATCACTCACCTTGATGGATTAGGAGAAATTGCAGTTGGCTGGAAATTTGTAGATTGGGCAGGGCTATGCATGGAGTTCTGGGTTATCTTGAACGGTGGTACCATAGGCTGCTGCATAACATCTGTTTAAAGAAATATATTTGTTTTTTAACACATCCAACACGAAACTTATATTTAAACGTTCATTTTTTAAAATAGTCATCAACTATATTTGCAACACAACATTCTCATGTTGAACAGGTATCTGTCTCCATACTTTTCTCCCTGAAAATGCCAGGGTTCCTGGCCAGCATGGTCTGCAGCAACAGTGGTGCATCTCCCTCTGGCTCATCGCTACCCAGGTTGTCCTTCAGCTCTCTGAACACACACAAAAAGGGCACAGGCACATTAAAAAGTACTTTGAGAAAGATAGGCTAGAACAAAAATTAAAAGTAATATGCAGGTTTTAAATATTATTTTGTTTTTTTAATTTTATGTAGTGATTTACACAGTGAATTTTACTGGTTTTAGGTCAATACACACTCATGGTACACTTCATCGCTTGCCTTAGGCTAGGTATACAAAGATTGCCGGGCTGTTTTTGCCCCTTCCCAACCAGGAATGGCAAACGCCCAATTATCTTACGTCTTACAAGATTTTCCTATAAAATCATCATTTGGTCTGAGATATGTTACAAGCAAATTCGTCCCAACAATCGGCTCTGAAACGGGTTGTGGCCAACAATCGGAAGTATTGAACATGTTCAATATTTACAACCAAAAATCTTCATGTGATGTGGAAAGGCAACAAGTCCTGAGTTGTGATTCTGTGGATTGTGATGTGGAATGGAATGTAGCCAATCAGAGAGCGAGCTGACTGGGGAACAAGGAAGGATATAAAGTCCGTGTTCATGCTGTCTCCGGTTAGTTATTATTTGTCAGTTCTGGATTTTTCTGTTGACAATAGTCAAAAACCACCATCATTATTTTATTATGTATGTCCTCTAACATGCTGGGTGTTTTCCGGTTGTTGTCAAGGTTCTTCTTCTTTGGTTTTGTTAGATCAAGTTTGGCTAGGAGGACTAGATTTTAGATCGGCTGTGGGACAGAATCGTTCTGTGTGTGTTGTGCTGTGATGAAATTATCAGAGCCCACCACACACAGTACGATTAAATCTGTTAAATGTTTGATTTTTTATCTTCGTGTGTCTCGAACAGATAAAAAGTCTCGTCAGGTTAAAAAATTCTTTGTGTGTGTTCCTAGCCTTAGTTTAATCTAATGCAATCCAATAAAAACAGACATTTCATCTCATTTCATTTTAATATTACATTAAAATAAAATAAAAATACATAAAATAGGATTGACTTGTCATTGCAGTACTTGATTTCTTTGAGTGATGCATCTACCAAGTTAACCTCTGAAAAAAGTTATGGTATTTATTGTAGTAACATTATCAAGTCTTTCATTTCTATTTAAATTTGTTTTGATTTGTTTATTTGCCATATTTAATAAAATAACATAGCAACGCTTTTGCATGTTCACAAGTCAGCTTAAACTTTATGACATTCTGATCAACAAGACACAATTCTGCCAATCAACAAGATTTATCTATTCGCTCACATGTGCTCTGTGGAGACCTGGTTGAGGCCATGGGCTAGCTGGGAGGCCAGATTCTCATCTCGACAGCCCAGTAGACAGGTAACTTCTTCCGCAATCCTCCCATTGAATAAGAGGCTCTTAGTGGTGGTGGCAGGTAGAGGGGAAGGAAGGGGCAGCTGGTTCAACACTACAAGGAGAACAGAGGTTTATTTAATTTATTTATTTGTTGTAAAGCAGACTAAGGTAGGTTGAGAAATAAAGGTGAGAGAAAAAATCCTAAGTGGCACAGAACACATACTTGTAGAAAAGAAGAGTAGGCAGACAACAAAGACTTAAAATCAAAACTATAAATTTACATTTGTTTAATCTGATTATTTTTGATTGGCATGTTACTAGATGGAGCTTAAGCTGGAGCAAAAACTGTAATAGTGTGTTAAGAACAAAGCTGTATGAGACTCACAGTCTGTAAGGCTAGCGATCCCAGCAAGAGTGGTGATGGGAACATGAGGCATATCCCCATTCATGCTGAAGGTGAGGGTGGGGGGGTGTGTTGATACACAGGTAGATCAGGGGGTCGATGGACGACACCTGTCCTCACATCTCCTGGCACCTTGGAGAAACATCATTAATGAGAGAGGAAAACAAAATCAGATTAAGTGATGGCAGAAGAGCAAATATTAAAATAAAGTGGTGTTTTCTACAAAATGCATCAACTTAAAAGAGTTAGAGACAAGCTCATTTTTCGACGTTTTTACTTATTAATGCCTTTCATGGACTTTTAAAACAGACTTGTACACACTGCATGCCTTTATACTAATCATCATTATCTGCAGTCAACACAAAATGTATTGCTCTTTGATTCATTACCAAACAAGATAAACAACTGCATATTTATTATATTAGTAGTCACACAACACAGATTAATAAGTGGGGGTGGGGGTACTTCAGAGGCCTCTACATTAAATAAAAACAAGCTGTTTTGGAGATATCTAAACATCTAAGCAATGGATTAGAAATTAATTCAATTTAGATCTAAAGGTTATAGAAGGCAAGACAAGTTTAACAATCTCAGTAAATACATGACTTTATATTGATGTAAACTTATATTTTTTTCTTACTAAACTTTTAAGAGTTAGTCAAAGTTTCACCCAGTGATTGTTATTATGAGTCACTCAAATGTAATGATAACATCATTAGTTCTTGGCTCTCTTACACACATTTTGATGGCTACCATATAAATACATTGCATTACATAATTATAACTTTCAAAAGTTTGGCTTGGTAGGCTTAACAAAAGTATTGTGTAGAAACTCATGTAAAACTACTGATACAAAAACTTTCTAAATGCTGTACAGAATTTGTGGTAATGTATTCTGTTAAACAAGCCCCAACATTCTGCTCATCCTATATACAGGTTAGATTCTATACAAAGCATGGGTATATACACCAGATTATGGAGGCTGAATTTAACGAATCACATATAATTAATATTATACAACATAAAAACAATGTTTTTGTATTTAGTGCTAACTACAATAAGAACAATAAACTATATATATTTTAAACTATCGGGCCTGTAGATCACATCTAACTATGACAGATTTTAACTAATTAGGCTGAAATTTTACACTTTTCCAAGATTGGTTTGCATGTTAGATGCATTTGACCTCGCAGGTAAAACTATGCAGAATGTGAAACAAAACAGGGGGAAAAGGTTTATCTTAAATTAACTTTCAGATTATTTAGGTATCTTTTACAGACCTTCGTACTGTGAATATTACCCTGCATAAGGAAAAATTCTGATACATATATTAGACAAAATAATTAAAATAACATGCACTAATAAAGCTATCGGAACTGTAAGTGGTGTCAATAATGACAACCAATGGTAGATATTTTTCAAACCATTATAATAATACCTTTTGGAAGAATTCTGTGCAGTCTCTGGTGGACTCAATGACATTTCAGATAAAAACTCCTACACCTTCAATCTGCTGAAAGAGATCAAACTTTGTGGCATAAAATTGCATTTAATTCTTATATGGGGCAATTACATGCCCAGAAGAAGAAGCCAAGATATAACAATCTGGTAACACAAACTTACTGTCAAACGCGCAATTCTTTTTTTTTTTTTTTTTTTTTAGCAATAACCCAGTTCTTACTACTACCCAATTTTAAATCAAGAACAGCAAAAAGTATGCTGCACTGTTACAAAAAAGTAATCAAGAATCATTAACAACTTCAAAGAAAAAAAGAAAACTTTTTTTCTTACAAAAATTCACATTTCACTGGAGCCATGTAAATCTGTAAACACAAGATTTCACCCCAAACAACCACGAATGCTTGCGATTGTTGAGCTTGCATGCTTAAATGCTAATGAAACTATTCTGCACATAGTAACTGTTACGGAGGCTCAACAAATGCATATTACAAACAGCATATTAGCAAGAGGTAACTTTAGCATGTTCAGTCTGTGCGGTTTTCCTCTGCACGCAGGGGCTTGGCTCTTGGCTGACAGCTGTGAGACTGACAGGCAGGAGGCAGCACAAAGGAACAGATGCACTGTGATGATGGTGGCAGTAGCGGGGGTCTGCATCTCCAAAAGCAAACAGCTACCAAACGCATTTTGCAAACTGAGTAGCTGGAAACGGAACGCTGCAATTCCCACTCACAACAATAATATGTCCAACTAACTTAAACAGTACTGTAAGAATAGCTCAGGCAAAGTAGGCTGTACTCAGTCAGAACATTTCCACATAGGCTCGCAACCAAACCAACATTGTCCTTGCCAAAGACTCCAGTAAGTCAAAACACATTGTAACATGCCAATTAGCCTATAATATTGATAATCATATCGTACAGCCAAGATTAGCATCCAAATAAACGTCTAGCTTAGCCTAACTGCGGAGCTGCAGCTAAACTAACAAAAAAAACAACACCGCTATAGTGCTGAGAAGTTGCTGACTGACTGGCTCTAACGAGCTAACTGCGAAGATAGTTAAGCTAAAAATCCCTTTCGACAACAGCCTAACAGTCGCTAACAACAAAAGTCGTATTTTAATAGCTAGCTAGTTATGCTAAAGAGCTGCAACAGTTATTAGCCTCTTAACGTTTCTCCTAGTTCAAATAAAAGAAGCCAATTCAGTAATACAAGCAAGCCCGAGTGGTGGTTAACGAATGCCAGTTAATTTCTATTGGGCTCAGAAAGAAAAGTGTTTGAGAGTGCATGTACGAGTAACGGTACGGTTCGCAATTCTGTGGCAACGGCCCAATCCTCGGGCTCGACAAATGACATCCAGTTGAGGCCGTGCGCCTCGGCAGAGGAAAAACACACCTAGCTAGCTTGGAGCGCTACTTCGTTAGCTTCCGTTACCTCCCGGTCAACGATTAACGACGCCGTAGGTGGTCTTGCAGCAGAGCTTTTATAAACATTATTTATAATAACTGCAATTGTAAAATTAATATTTTGAAGACATCTATGCAACTATATTTACCTTCGGATGTTGCGTTCAAAGGGAGGGGAATGTTTCAGCTTGTTTTGTGTCCGTATCTCTAGCTCCCCCTTTCTTCTCTCGCAGCTCCTCCAGAAGGAACTCGACTGGCTCGCCAGCTAGCTGATGAGCTAGCTTGGTAGCTATCAACAATAATCCGGGTCGGACTGATACGTTCTTCTTCCGTCACTCAAGGGTGAATGTTTCAACGTATATTCATGGGGAAACATTCGTTCTTCGGAGTTTCAGTCGGTCTGTACCGACATAAACAATGTTTTCAGCCAATTTCGATAATAAATGAGAAATATGACGATTGTTGCGATGATCAAGAGGCTCTCCTCTCGTAGAACAAAATGCCGACCGGAAGTTCTGTCGTCTGACTGACCAAAGATCTCAGGAGTGACTCCCTCCATCGGCGCCAAACAAAATGCCATGCAACGTTACGTATGATTACCGCTAGGGGGCAGTGTAAGATCAATAAAGTCTCTGCTTTTTCAAATTTTTATTTATTTATTTATTTTTTACATTCAAATCTATCTATCTATCTATCTATCTATCTATCTATCTATCTATCTATCTATCTATCTATCTATCTATCTATCTAT
>JBAMHW010000012.1:14981166-15000911 GCA_037177495.1 Rhadinocentrus ornatus | reverse complement strand
ATCTATCTATCTATCTATCTATCTATCTATCTATCTATCTATCTATCTATCTATCTATCTATCTATCTATCTATACACTGTAAAAAAAAGTTTAAAAGTGAAATACTGCAACACATTAACAACTTTACTTCTTATTTTAAAAAGTGCACTGTTACTCTGCTGAGTTGACATGGGTACATTTTCATTATAATTCATTTTTGAAAGCTTGAGACTTTTGTATGAGGTTCAAGTTTTCTAAAAGATCTGTGTCTTGTGATGCCAAGGGGAGTGACCAGAAACTTGACCGGGTCTCGGTTAAATTTGTGTTTGATGTTCACAAAGATTTAAATATGACACCTTTCTTTTCTATTGTAAACAAGTGGTCAATGAAGCCCGGCTCTACAAAAGAATAGCATAAACACAGCATAGCATAACCAAGTGATAGCAACAGCATGAAGAAGAGGTGATGATCATAGCAAGATTTCAGTGAGACCTTTCACATTGTTAAGTTGAATTTTTATTGCAATTGTGTTTGAGGTTGTATTGTTTTGTCATTTTTACATGAGCTAAGCGCTTCAGAATTAAACTGGAGTGATGATTTTTTTTTCTTCCTTAAGACTCACATGGTTTTCTTTGATAAGCCACGAAACACCAAAAAGTTCAAGAACAAATTCATTAACTCCATCTGGTGGTGACAACTGCAAAAATAGGGGGAAAAAGGTCATCCATAATTACTTGTGCTGCAGTTTATCTTCTATCTAGACATCAATAATAAGATTTAGGTTATTTACTATCTTTGAGGTAAAATGTCAGTGTTTTTTTTAACTTGCCCTGTCCAGCATCATAGCAAGCAGAATGATGGTCTGGCTGCTGTGTTGTTCTGAACAAATTTGCTTTGCCAAGGGGAGCTTTATGGGTATAAGGCAACTCTTGAAAAGCTGATTCATTTACTTATTTATTTACTGTTATGTAAACTTTGAATTATGGAATCTATGTAATCTTGCTGGACCTGACCGGAGGGGACAGCAAAAAGAAGCAAAAAGGAAAACTGAAAGAAGAAAGAGGAGACAAAAATACAACAAATAGAAGGCAATGACCCTTCAATTTAACCTATCACCAGACAACCAACTGCTACACCTGTTGTTAACTTAACTGAGGGACGCTGTGGGCTAAACTTTGGGTTATCTGCCAGACGCGCGTTCCAATAATATTCCAAAGCATTTCTGAGTCAGCAGCTTTACGCTTATTCGTTCCATGCACAGTTCCAAAAAACAAACAAATCCAATTAACGAATTAAATGATATTCTAACTGAGACAGACTTACTACAAATTATACGATACACGGTCAACAGAAAATGTGACCACCACCGACCTCACCCCACTTCCTCATTTATTTATTCTAAACACCGGTAAGTTGGTACCTTTCAAACTTTGTGACACACACCCACGCTCCTACACTTGTACAAAAACACAGCAGAGAATTTCCTATGGCTTTTACAGAAACACAAAGCTGACAATCATCAAGTGTTTCCAAATAATAAGCAAATCAACAACAAAAGATAAAGAAATAAAACAAACATGTATCACAACAACCAAAGTGCCAGATACACACTCACAAAAAAATAAAAAACCTAAACAACAGTAGCTATTAGTGTACAGGCGCACTGGACAACTCAGTGACCGTGTCAGCATGCAGAGTATGAGGAATGAGGAGTGATCAGTGATGAGTGTGATCGTGCAAATGTGACCACGCCTAGGCAGAAGAGAGCCTCAGCCATGGGGCACAGGCCCCGGCAGGCAAGTTCGGCAGCCACCAACCTGGCCAGGCACCAGCCATTCAGGATGGCCAGAGCGAACGGCCCAGCGCCCCAAGAGCCCAGAGGCCCACCCTCCCTCCTCCACTTGTTACCCCCATCAATCCACCCCATAAACCCTCACCCCGGCTCCGTACAGGGGTCCGGGGATGTAAGTCCAGGGGGAAGCAGACTTCCCTCTAGAAGGTGAGCCGCTAGCAGCAGTAGGCACCCTCATTCTCCGGGAGGCCCCCCAGGGCAAGACAGGACAGGAGTAGCTGTCCCCCACGACCAGGCCACACAGAGACCACAGCCAATGAGCCACCACAAACCTCAAAAAGCATCCCCCATAAGTGCATATGATCCCTTTCCACATATACAGCTATGTCCTTGCCCACTCCCACTTATCCTGGCACACACACACACACAGCATAAACACACACATGCACACACAAACCTCCCAGTCTCACCCCTAAACTTACCCCAGCACCTCCACCTATGATCCCCTGAACCCCACTCAGCCTCCCTCCTGCCCTGGACCATACCCTGGGTCCCGGAGCGGCAACCTGACACCAGGGCATGCACCAACCCACCCCATGGCAGCACACTCAGGCAGGCCCAGACCCCCCGGCACCAACCGACCCCTCGACCCCGAAGGGAGGGGGGCCACCTCCAGGTATCAGAGCCCAGAACCCCCACCCAGCCCGCCCCAGAATAGCCCGGCCACCTAGCTATTCTCCGGAGCACACACACACACACACACCCATATTGAGACATTGTCTCAATACTGATATGGTTTAGTAAGAGATTCCTAAACTGCTGAATACACAAATTATTTTTGTTTTTTCTTTGCAATGTTGCAATGCATAAGAACATAAGTATCATGTGTGCAGTTAATTACAATGTTTATTTTACCCAAGTCACCTAGTAGGCACAGTGTGGGGTTTGCAGGAACATTAATTTTAAACCATGTTAGCATGTTTTCACATACCTGAAGCCAAAACCTGCAGACAGGGACCACAAGGCATAGAAGAAGTTGTCAATCATGTTGTCAGTGCATTGTGAGCAAATATTTGGTTGTGACAGACCCATCCTGAACATCCTTTGTCCTGTGTGAGTTCTATGTAGAATTTTGAATTGTATTAGTTGCATATTTTAATTGTCACTTTAAAGGTGTTTAAACATATTTGGAAACATTTATTTTAATTTAAGTTACTGAATAAATCATGTTAAAATCATTCACTTAAAAAATATTGTGTTGTAAGTGTTTTTATTAAGTCCAGTTAAAAAATCAAGAATAATCTGCATGGTATTTTGAATAAATAGCTGGATTTCATTCAGGCAGGTTTATTAATGAGAGCACATTGGATATAGGGACATACAGTGCATAACGTTGCGAGCTTGAATTGTCATACACTAGCTTTCTCTAATCTGAACGAGGGAGGTGGATAAAGTAAGATTGTAGACTGACAGATGGCCTCACTAAGCACCTGTCAATGGGTTTTATCTGTACTGTAAGTGTTCGGATCAGGCCAATCTGCCCAGCAATGCAGAGAGAAGACAGAAACAGATGAAAGAAAGAGTCATTTACCACTGTTATCAAAGCCAGATGGGCAAAACAGCAACTATGGATTATTTCTCCTGTGGGTAAATATATGACTTATCTGGGCTAAAATTTCAAACCTAAACAGGTTTATAACCAGATGGAACTATTGGACGATCTGCTACAGGACTGGCCAGAATCTCTGGACATTTTTGGGTCAGTTTGGTTGGATGCACTGGGTGTATTCAGAGCAGTGGAAGACTGGACTGTTTGCCTAAATCTGGTGGAGCACCTGTGCCTGGATCTGCTAAGTCACATGGATTTTTTGCTGGAGCACCGTGAAGTGTGTTTCAATGTACTGGGTCCGTTGTATGCCGACGACTCATATGTGTGGCTGCTCCTACACACCTGAAATGGATTGAAGATTTTATTTATTTATTTATTTTTTTAATTTATTTTCATTGTTTCTTCTGCATCTATGAACTCAGTTTGCCAGGAAGCATTTTGAGCATTAGGTAAACTCTTCACATAATTACTAATAAATTGCTAATATTGAAAACTTGATAGCATTTGTTTTAGTAAATGCAACTAACAATGGTCGCACTGGACATTATCTAGATGATTGTATATGAAGTTGTTAAGAGTGTCCATGATCTAGTAAAAATGTCTGTGAATGACATCTTACATCCAGAAATAAATGTGTGTTTTTAATGACTTTAATGTTTGTCTTCATGTGTGTGTGTGAATTACTGTGCAAAATGGTGCAGTTTGATGTGCCGCTGTAATAAATTGCAAATTTGGTCAAGGCTAAACTGTTCTTGAATATAGCGGTACTGAATAGAAGAAAAACACTTGAAAAACACACATTACAACAAATAAAATGGTTGACATATCTTTAGCTATTCCTCAATACTTAAATTCATTGCGTTAAGCACCTCATTTCTTGGGTTTAGGTGAAACAACACATGCATAATAATTGTGCAAAATGTCTTTCCACTAGATTAATTTAAATGTTCACCTAATGCAAGCTCTCAATCAATCTAAAAAAGTTATGTTTTTATTAATTATTATTTTTTAAATTTCACAGATGAATAGTGTACTAAAATAATGGAAAACATAAATGATCTTTTTGTTTATAGAAGCCTCCCAATTGTCAGTAAAGAAGGAACACATTACAAGTCGTTGTATTGTTGCAGTTCTATAAACTAGTTAAGTTGTTTAATGATTTTCATTGTCTGTGGAGATTAACAAGTTAAAATTAATTTGCATTGATTCAGTGATTGTTGTTTTCTTCTTTGACCTATGCACCACAGTTTCACATAGCCTAATATAAATATTTACAGAATAGTTTTATTCTTCTGATTACCAGTACCAGCTATTCATAATATATCATTTAGTGAATTTTACAAGAGAAGAAAGTTGAGCAGAAGTAAGTTCAAGTTATCGGTTTGGCCCTCTGACACAATTCAGGTTTCTCATGTGGCCCCTTGTAGAAAATAATTGCCCACCCCTGATCTAAAGTGTCCATAGTTAAAATCATCTGATGAATAAATACACAATATTCTATAAAGGTAGGGGATACATAATCTGGCAGGCTGAGTAATGATGCCTGCCAGCATTTGTATCCCCTGTCTAACTTTTGTAATTAAAGACATAAATGCCTCATGTATGCAGCAGTAATCAGGCATTATATAAGGAATATAGAGATGCAAACACATACAGGTAGGATATAATTTAAGTGCTACTGGCTGGGGACACAAATCCTGGTGGACTTCACCCTAGGAAAAGAGGGATTAATCTTCAACAGATTTTACAGTGTTGAAAAATCATGTGACACGTGAATAAATTAAACACAAACAAAGTGTTTTCCTAAATACAAAGTGATGTTAGTAGAACCTGGACTTTTTTAAGCAATACATAAAACACATGACCCTTTTTATGTTTTGTAAAAAGAAAAAGGAACCACTCTATACAAGTTACTTTAATAACAAAAGAACCAAGAACCTATTTTAATATATGCTGAATAAAAATGTGAAACTACACATTTATTTAAGGTTAGGGGATTGGAAAGAAGTTCTGATTTCATTATCAACCCTGCATGCAAAATAAAACTGCCCAAAAGTACGCTGTTCATTTTAAGTTTACATGGTGAAATCCAGCACAATGACGAGTGCGCGCTCCCGCGTCAGGGGATACTATTTCTGTAGGGGATAACTGCCTTGGCACGACACCTGAAAGTGTGTTTATTACGTAATGTTGTTTGAAAGGTTGCATACGTCTGTCGAAGTCCGAATAACATAATGTGATCGTAAAATCACATGAGAGTGAGTTTATCCATTAAGCTTCAGTTTGAAAGAAGCATCGGCAAAGGTAAGATTTACTTAGTCTCCGAAATCAAAATGCTCGGTACTACTTAGATAAGCTAGCTTGAAACCACGCCACGTTTTTTTTTATTAATGATTGTTATTGTTTCTGGGTAATCACCAAGTGCTTGTTCACCATGAAAACATATGAGTGATAATGTAAAGTTGAACCCTACGGAACCTCCATAATTAAAAAAATATATATATTGAATTAAATTTGACAAACAAAACAAAACTACATACCAGTTTTTCTTGAGAGTCGTGTCATTTTTCAAGTTTCATGGATTTATATGTTTTTTAGATTTATACTATCAAGAAAAAATCCGAAGAAAATATTTTTCCTGTCATTCCATCGACAATCTTGACTTTATTTCACAATGCTCTTTTAGCATGTTTGAATTACTCTATAACAATTCAGCATTCATATTTGTCAGAATTAAGTGTGTAATGTAGTAAATGATTTTTTATGCACATTTTCTATTTAAAATTTTCCTCAATTCGTTGATATCTAGGCATTATTTTTTGTTTTATTTCCCATTGCTTTGTCCTCAGCTTCTTACCTCACCCAGAACCTTTATCTTGAGTGCTCAGGTCAAGCACTGTGTTCTCAAGCTAATCAAATTAGTACTGATATGTACTTTTTTTTTAAACTTTAAAACTTCTTGCTTAAAGTAGGAAAATTTAAATAATAATTAAAAAAAAAGTCACAGTAGACACCTGCTAAAATGATCAAAGCCGTGTTAAAGACTTTGGGCAAAGCTCAATAATAAGCTGTTGTACCTTTTCAAACTGTCTTTATTACCATTTAAATACATATCACTCTTGTATCCTGTTAATCTTCAAACATCAGTGTTCAAACAAAGAAATTACAACATCCAAGACAAACAAGATTAGAACAAATATGTATAAAAGTGAATAGAAAAATGTGAAAAGGAGTCTACTGATACTGTTTGCAGAGATAAACTCCCTATCTTATCTTTCTCCATTTGTGTCCTGGGCCCTCCAAGCTGTCATCATGAACTCTTGAGAACAAATCCGATCATTCATCACCATGAGTGGTGCCGCGCTGTGTGCCGTGGTTGTGCTTGTTTTCTTCTTGGCCCTCTACCTCCTTCAACGTTATGGTGATGTATGGAAGCAGCAGCGTATGGTGCTGTTAGGGACGCTGCTGTCTTGGTATCTCTGCTTCCTCATTGTCTTCATCCTGCCACTTGATGTCAGCACGGTATGACACCATTACACAACTCTTCCTCTGCTGGCTAGCACTTCAACTTTGTCTTGACTATCTCAACTCTTCTCCTGTCTTAGACCATCTACAACCAGTGTGTTCATGACAATTTAAACGACCCAGTTCCTGTAACTCGGGCAACGCAGCCTAATCAGATCAAGCCCAGCTCAAGGTAAATAAATCATTGTTGGATGTATCAGATTCAGGGTAACAGTTTGTAAACTTGAAGGAAATGTGTTCCCTTTGTGTCCCACGGCCGTCCATCATGATAAAATTCTTTTTTTTGTTTTAAAAAACCATTTGAAGCGTTGTTTGTGGTAATACAGACTTTTTCTTTCCACCAGGTTCCAGTAGTTATTGTTTGTCTCAGACCAGCAGCAGCTATGTTCTGCCTGGTGTGATCTGAATAAAATGAGACTGGAGACATTTCGTTTTCACGTTGAAATCTGCGTCATATTCGGCTCTATGGTGCAGCTTGACCACGGGTCCGTAGCGGTGGCAAAACATTGAACTGTAGCCATGTCCTTCACAACACCCTCATGACACTCATCATACAGGGCAGGGATGAAACACGAATAAAATAGTGACGAGATGACAGCGATACCGTTTGTCCAAAGTGTTGATGAGTTTCTTAAATCCCGGGTTGTTCACTGTGTTAACTGAGCGCTGGTCTTTAGTGAGAAAAAAAGTTATGTTTGTTTAACGTTTGTTATCTCTCTGTCTCTCGGAGCTGGTGGATTATTTAGTCACGACTCACAAAAATTGAACATTTTTCTATTTCCTTGAGTCGCGTTGTAAGGCCCCCGTGTGCACGTCTACATGAACGAGCGCAACATTTCACATGCATGAATGCTGCCTGTTGCTTGGCTGGAGGAGGGCAGCGATTTCCACCTCATCGCTCAAGTTCCATGGAAAATGAATATAGAAAGAGCGACGTCCAGCCCATAACTTAAGAGGTGTTTGCATCTGGAGTTGAATTAAACCAAAGCGGCTGGGGCTGTGGGGGAGTCTGCAGCAGAGAGCAGAGCTGCAATGCCAGTGGAGCTCGATTTGCAACTGAAAACCGCACAAGAGTAAAATGCGAAGGAGTAAAATTATCGGACCATTTAATTTTTATGATCATTGAAAACCCAGATCGTAATTGTGATTAAAATTTGATTAATCGCCCAGCCCTATGCATAATATTGCTCTTTTATCCAATATTTTCCAACTGACTTTGACAAATTGCAGATGCAGATAAAGGAATTTTAATGGGATGTGTAAAAGAAGAGAACCTACAGAAAACTTAGACTCAGGGCAATGAGGCAGGATGGTGAAGAAAATCAACTTTGAAGGAGAGACTAGTGATTCAAGTGTGCTCCACAAATCAAATCTGTGTGGGCACACCAGATTTTTAAAATATGTTGTCAAATAGTGTTTAATAGCCTTACACACACTTTCTTTTGATGATATTTATACCACACAAGCCATATGCACCAAGCATAACACTGCGTCCTCACTCATTTATTGGAGCTGTGAGAACTCTGCAAAGGGCATCTATGGAAAATCATTTCCTCTAAATGCCAAACCTCTACGCATAAATAAGTCTTCCTGGAGGTTACCATGAAAGTGCATCCACATCAATGTGGTGCTTGCAGTTTTCCTTGTTAGTACAGCAGAGTAGAATTAAACTCTTAGAAATGTTAATCTCCACAGTATCAGCCTACATCCTGATGAAGTTGAAGTATACAGCTCACAACCACGAAAAAATACATTTATACAACTGAGCAAGATGTCTTTTCACCAATGGTTCCCATATCTGTTAGATCTCCTGGATATCACCACCTTCCTAAACTAATGGCCTATGTCATTTTTTTACAAAAAAATATTACTTTGTCTAAATCATATTTTTGTGATGTTGGCCACCTCTGATGATGTCACCAACATCCTCACATGAACAGATCATATTATAAACTGTTCATCTGTTGCATTGTGATCGTAATGTTTTAAATCCTAAATTTCATTCACTATGTCTAACATTGTAAAGTTGTTGTGAAGAGCCTTATCTTTGCTTTATGTAACTATGTGTCTTTGTATCTGCACGGTACAGTGTACTAAAGGTGTGTGAGGAGCCTTGGAGTTATATCCCAGATGGTGTCCTGCCAGTGTTTTGGAGAGTTGTATACTGGACCTCCCAGTTTCTCACATGGTGAGATCCTACACCTTTTTGGCTCATTAACATATGGTGACTCTTAGGCTACTTAAACCTTTAAATGTTTTATACTACAGGTTTTGGTGAAATTAGATGTCTTTATTTGGTGTATTAAGCCCCCTCTCCTCTGTGTATGTACAGGCTGTTGTTGCCCTACATGCAGTCTTATGCGCGGTCTGGAGCTTTCTCCAGGGTTGGAAAGATTAAAACAGCTCTCATTGAAAATGCTATTTATTATGGCTCCTACCTCCTTATCTTCATCTCCCTGCTTATCTATGTGGCTGCTCACCCAAAGTGGAAACTTACATGGTATGTCAAGAATACTGAAATAAACGAAAAGAAGTAAAAGTGACAACTTTTTTAAGTGTTGTGCTGTGGTTGTGTTTTCTAAGACAACATAATGTCAGCATTCGGATTATTTTTGGAAAACTCTTACAGGACAGAGCTCCAGATCATCTGTATTACAGCTGCCAATACCTGGGGCCTCTTCCTTTTGGTGCTGTTGCTAGGCTACGGCCTGGTTGAAATACCGCGTTCTTATTGGCTCTCGTCTTCCAATGATTACTTGCTGGCCAAGACCTACTTCAAGGTAGCAAAACTGGCTT
This sequence comes from Rhadinocentrus ornatus, assembly GCA_037177495.1. NCBI lineage: Eukaryota > Metazoa > Chordata > Actinopteri > Atheriniformes > Melanotaeniidae > Rhadinocentrus > Rhadinocentrus ornatus. The sequence goes on along the minus strand of JBAMHW010000012.1, from coordinate 14,991,209 downwards.
CTGAGAAGGCCGCGGCAAAGGAGAACCTAGCAGATGTTATGGAGGTGAGGGTTTGCAAATAACTCGACCTACTTTACATAAATAAAAAAAACTGTACAAATCACTATATTACCTGCATTTATGGCTTTGTGCAGTTTTTATTTTGAAAAAACAAATATTTCCCATTTTCAGGAAGTTGCAGGTGTCCATGAATCTGTCAGGTACAGCCACAGTCTCAGGAGATGTGTGGACACCATTTTGACAATGGTAAGAAAGGCTCACGGTCATTTGTCCACTTAGTGGCCCTCATTTATTAAAGAAACGTAAGGTGGAAATCTGTGTGCAAGGTTTAGAATTATTAGTTTGGATGTGAGCGCAGGATACGATCAAATCTCAAAAGTTTGAATCAGTGTGGGTTAGTATTGCGACACAGTAGATGCTGAAAATAATTGTTAAACAAACCCCAAACCGTCATCTAAGCATAAACAGCCACATATTCAGTACTCAGAATTAAACCATTTGCCAAAAAAAAAACAAAAAAACCAGCATATTTAGATTCACAAAAAGAGTAAAACAAAATAGCTTACCGATATGCTTGGCGTGCACACCGACGCACGTAAAAGGATTTGGGAAAATAACAAATATGATAAACAGCCTAAGCCCACACAGGACAAATATAATAGCTCAAATTTAATGAACAGGCTCCTAAATCATTATACACTGCAATTTGAAAAAAATGATAAAATACAAACAGAGATCTTTGTCTGCAAAAAGACTCAAACCTATATTCAGTCTCGGAGCATCTCATCACCCCGCTGGCCAACGCTGCCACAGAGCATGAGCGCAGATTCACCATTGTGCACACGTGTCACAGTGGAGCGCTGCTTTGGGTTGATGAAGGGCAGGTGGATGTGTCCTGGACCAGCTGGGGGATGCTGCTGTACTATCTGGAGAAAGTCTGCAACATAAGTCTGTCCTGGGCAGTCCTGCACAATGTTCCTCTGGCTAACGGAGCCTTTTGATTCCCTGGTGCAGGCAGAGGATCGGATGCCCAGGGAACTGTGCCCAGCACAGCCTCCACACTGGGGGCTATAAGGAGGAGACAGGAGCTGATCAGTCTTTTCTAACGAGTAAAGTAGCCTATACTTTAAAGTTGTATAACTACTCTATTGAATCAGTTGGCCAATGTTTCCCATGCTGTGCAATAAAATGTGCAGTTCTTTAGTGGACAGGTTAAAATGCCATAGGCCATTTTGTCCTTTGGAGGCTATAAAAAGTGGCTTCATATGACAGAACCTTGGACCACGAATAATTAAGGACGTAACATGTAAATGACGATGGATTTCAGGAGCCGCATTTATCAAGACCTGATCATTCCTATGCTGGGATCAGTCAGATACAAACGTTTCATAAATGACACGTGGATTCAATCGTAAGATCATTCTTGCGATCAGATGTGCGCTCATTTCCACGTTTGTTTGATAAATGAGGGCCAGTTTGTTTATGTTCACAGTTCATAAGCATTTAAATGTTGCATGTCCAGCTCAGTGGAACTGCTTTCGCTGGAGTGTCATCTCATTTCAGTGTCCCACTGAATACCAAGAAGAGTTGGGAAGGAATGTGGAAAGCTCTCGTAGTGAACACAATACGGCTCCCACAAAAAGAGACCTAATTAAACTTCATAAAAAAGTAATTCATTTAATGTTGCACAATGATTTTAAAGGAAATTGTGCAATTGACACAGGAACTTAAATTTACACCACCTTGTCTGAATGGGTTACAGGTAATAGTTGTGGTGCAGAGACACAATCAGACTCAGGTTCAGTGGTCCATCTTGTTAGATCAGGCCTTTCATCTAGAAGATGTAGCTAAAAGCCAGACCAGCCCTTTCCAAGTCTTTACCCACAGCCTCCCCTCAGCCCACCATGGCTGGATCCAGAGGTTCCTCTACACCCCTTCAGTAGGTGGGTGGCAAAACCTTAAATTCACAGTTTTGTGTTCACTCAAATACTTTTATTTAAATAAATTTAAATTTAAATAAATCAACTTGCTTATTTTTTTCTGTTTTTTTAATTAGTTGTGTAAAATATGTTTTACTTGACCATATTTCTGAGATTATATTTGTTTCTTCAAACTGTCTGTCAGCATTTTGTCTTCTAATGTTTTGAAATGCTTTTTTACTACTGGCAAAGTTTTCATCCTCCAGTGGCTAGTGTCCTAAATGCGGTCTCATTTTGGCTTTTAATAAGCATGAATGTGGGTTCATTCTCGTCCATGCTTGTTTAAATATAATTTTTTTCAACTTGCTACTTCAAATAAAAGCTTTTCTGCTACACTGCTGTAGTGATCTGCTACACTTTTGGAAGTCGGTCTCTTTTTTTTAATGAGATCTTAAATAGCTGTTTTGCAGCATTGAAAACTTCAAAATTTAATGTTTTTCTTTCTTTTTGTAATCAGTTTGTTTTGATTTGAGGAGCATTATGACCTGCTGATCTTTCAGGTTTTTTGTTGCATGCAGACTGTACCATCAGGAGCGCAGTCATTGTGTCAGATTTCAATTGCTAAAGAGTTATTTAGATTCCAAAGTCTTGCATTTGACATGTGCAACTCAAACATCAGTTTTTATGTCCCTCCAGTATTTGCATTCATGTACATGTGTGTGTTTGTCTTGCACAGAGTGGTACTGGGAGTGTGTGTTCAGGCAGGGTGTCTGCAGGCTGCTGGCAGTGCTCCTGTGTCTCCTTTCTGCAGCAGTGGTCTGGTCCGAGTGCACCTTCTTCAGCACACACCCTGTCCTTTCTCTGTTTGCTGTTTTTATTCAGAATGCTGAAAAACAATACAACTACATTAGTATTGAAGTAAGATTTTTTTAATATAATTTTTTCTGTTTTCAGAAAGTTTTTCTAATAGATAAATCTTTGCCTCGCCGTCACATAAGATATCTCCTGTTTTGTTTCCCTCCACCAGATGGCGTGCTTTGTCAGCATCCTCTTCATGTGCGTGTGTGTGTACTCCACAGTGTTCAGGATTCGAGTATTTAACTATTACCACCTGGTGCCACATCATCAGACAGATGCGTACAGCCTGCAGTTCAGTGCCATGTATGTCCCTCATGAACACAGCATGGAAGATTTTTTTTTTTGTCAAAACTAGCTTGAACGTTACTTCGCTTGCTTTTTTGTTTTAGTTGTTCAATAAAGTTTATATAAATTTTAGATCTTATTGTGATCTAAGTTTAGTCTTGCATTATGTTGAATTCCCCTACAATAATATTTGGATGCTCTGTTTTCCTTTTCTCTTCTTAGGTTGTTTTGTCGGCTGACTCCACCTTTGTGCCTCAACTTTCTTGGCCTGATTCATATGGACTCTGCCATCTCACACCAGGATAGAATACAGACATCTTACACCTCTGTGGGTTTACATTCACAGTCATACAAACTGATATTTTAAATTAATTTTATAACCGATAATATATATTCAGACTATATCTTTTTGCATTTAAATCTTTGCAGTGATGCAGTTTCTCTTTTGGTTTCCTTGTCAGATCATGGGTTCTTTGCAGCTGCTGCCTGTCATATCTGATGGGTTCTACATCTATTACCCCATGCTGGTGTTGCTGCTTTGCCTGGCCACTTTTTACAAGTAAACCTACAACAACTTAATATTATATATTTAATGTAAGGACTACATTCTGATGTAGTTCTATTTGCTGACTAGATCTGGAAGCAGTATACTGTTATTGCCATGAAAGATCTGTCAGTATTTGTGTATATTGTATGTCTTTGACCTACTTTAAACCATCACCAGATTTTTAAAACTTCCAGCTGCAGTATCTTAATCAGCATGAAAATCCTTAATCATCAGGGCTGTAATACTTTAAGTATCTAGTGTCTTTAAAGTAATCTCTTATATGTTAATGTGCAAATATATTGTATTGTGTTTGTAAAATTAGCATAAAATAGCCTTCGTGGGTCTTTTTTTCTTTTTTTTTTTTTTTTCCTTCGTTTTGTAAGTCCAGAAATTTTACAATGGACTTCTTCTGTTTTCTTGTTCCACAAGCAGGATTGGACTGATGTAGAGGTTTGTCTGGCTGGACATGTTGAGAAGTCAACATGTCCAGCATGAGAAGTATATGTGAAGTTTATATTCAATTTGATTGACTGATTGTACTTCACATATTATGTGCTTGGAAGAAATCTGCTCTGAGAAACATTTTTATACTCTTATTTTTCATTTGGATTTTCAGTCTGGGTTCTCGCTGTTTAAACCTCCTGGGTTTCTATCAGTATATTACTGATGCTGACTTGACCTCTGACCTTGTAGATGAAGGCAAGGAACTCATCAGAAGAGGTATTATTTAGCATATATGAGCATATAATTCATGAATATACATATTTGTTAAACTATATGCTCAAAGTTTTGTTCTCTTGCAGAAAGAAGGAAAAGACAAAAGGCAGAGGATAGAGAAAATCGAAGAATGGTGAGCATTACTTTAGCAGGTTTCTCCCCAATTTCTTGGCTTACTGGTTCTGCTCTTTTATGTTGTGATTGGGTATTCCAGGTATTTATTTGCTGTTTTGTTTTCTGACCTTAGGCCTGGAGGGAGCGGTATGGTGCTCAGGCAGCCTCAGAGCACAGCAGAAATGGTTATTCTGAGTTAAAGGTTGATCAGAGCAGCCTTGTGACAGACATCAAGAAAAGCGGTAGAGTTATTCTAGAAAATACTGCAACTTTTAAATTGCTTATGACTTCTGCAACTTATGTGATGGACTGTATTTAAAAGGCATCTGTATTAAATATTTTATGCATGCATCTAAAGTTGGCTTACTCTGGAGAAACATAATGTTCCAGATTAATGTTTAGCTTCAAGCATAAAAAAAAATTAAGTTAAAGTTACTTATCCTCCAAACAAACTTTTTTGTTGGATCACTCTGTTGTACAAGTCCAGAGGCCTGTATGAGGAAGCTGGATTTTCTCTTATTCAGGTAACTTCAGGGTTAACCTTTAGTTTTCCGTATTATGAAGCTGGTTCACTTCTTACCAGGATAAATCACAATGGTAACTTAAATTAGCTGAATGGCTAACCAGTTCTGGAGCAGGTTATGTTCTGCATAAGAGATCAATGAGCAAAAAAGCACCACCTCCTGATCAATTAGTTCTTTTGGAAAGTGGCCTGCCCTTTCTTAGAACACCTGTCCACTTTGGTGTGTGGATCATGAGAGGATTTTTTAGGAGAGAAAGAGTTTTTAGGGATAAATGAAGAAATAAAGCTCCATCATTGAGCTCTTGAAGTATGTTTTTCTACTTGTTAGTGACTTGTTCCCAAGATGATTTAGATCCACTAGGTTTGCATCTGAAATAATGAGATTAATAAAAGCTGAACACGTGGCATAACTGGAGATCCATAAATTTATAAACCACACAACTACTCGTGCAGTCAAAATGAGGAATTATTATTCCAACACTAAACGCGCTCACACGGGGGTGCTGAGCCTCAAAAGAACTGAATGGAAAATATAAAGGAAAGGAAGGACACTGAGGAAGAGCTCTGCCCGAAACATCTGGGCCGTAATAAAGTTTAATTGATTGAGCAGAGTGCTGTTGGTTTATATCGTCAGATTAATTCATTTTGTATAAAGTCACTAATTTACGCATTAAAAGAATCTGTCATTTTTTGCCAGCATTCCTTCCTGCCTTTTGCTGCAGCAACAGTGCTGATTTTGGCCTGGATGATATGTTTAAACTCTTCATATTTCTGAAGCATAATTGTCTGCTCCTCCATGGTGAAGTAAGCTGCTCTGCAAGGTTTCTCCACATGTGTGATTGGTTAGACGTTACAAACACCACCCCTTTTATGTGAGTGTGCACTGATTTAGATGGGAAAACCTTGGGTTGTATTACCGAGTTGATAACCAGCTTCGTTGTACCACTTATCTGGATCCTGAACGTCTGGGTAACCCTGGTAACAGAGATAATCTTGGGTATGTTAATCATGCTTCGTCATACAGGCTTCAGATCAATAAAAAGCAATGTTACATTTATTTTATGTCACTCCCCACCTAGTTTTTCCCCATTGAAATGAAACTTTTCCCTCAAGATCACTTGCATGCTAGAAGAAGTCTATGTGATGACTATATAATGTTTGCATTTATCTGTTATTTCCATTAACTGCAGCCACCAGAAGAGATGGGAATCGCGATGAGCAGCAGGCAAGGTTGCTGCAGGACAACTCCAGTGATGATAGTTTGCCAAACAGAAGGTATGTTATTTACTACACTGAACAATTTTAATGTTTAACTGAGGATTTTTATTTATTTATTTATTTTTTGTCCTACAGAGCTGAATCTTGTTATGTCCAAACAATTTTTTCTTCCTGTTTCACTCCATAGATCTGCTGGGGGACATTACCTTTCTCTGTCACCGCCTCTGTCGAGCCTCTTTGATGATGTTTGATAGATGGAGGATTTGAAGAAACTGAAAAGTTAATAAATGCTAAAAATGAGATAGATTATTTTGAGTTTCTATTTTCCTGAAGGAAATCTGAAAGCAAAGGACTATATCTCAGATAATAAAAGAGAAGTACATCTGATACATTTATAGTGTAATTTATCAAGTAATGGATGGAACAGAGAAATTTACCTTTAGCAAAGGGTTTTAAACAGTTTTTCGTCTTGTTCTGTTACTAGTTTATAAAAAGAGATTAGTAACAGCAAGGGTTGCATTTTATCAAAAGCCTAAACATATTTTTTATATTAACAGTTTACAAAATACTTAATCGTCAGAGTCTGTGGCATTCATACATTTCCTCTTTTTTTTTTTTAAATAATGAGACCATTTCAAAACTTTAGACATATTTGATGATGAATACTTTATTTATGGACTAAATGTGGATTGTATTTGCAAAATGACACAACTTGGATTATTATTTTCTTGAGACTGTGATAAACAATCATTTAGTCTATTACTTTATCTTGTGTTTGACTGATTATTAACCATTATGTGTGAAATAGTATGTATAGTATGTAAAAAAAATTTCCCTTCGAGTAACAATATATTTGTTATGTAATATAAATTAACATGAGTGAATAAATCTAAAGAGATTAATGAAGGAAGCCCAAATACAAAGAAAAGATAGTGTCCACCTTTGATGTTTTTGTATATGTTAAGGTGGTTGTCAGGGCTCTTCATGTTTCCAGCAGAATGCAGATAATCCTACAGCATTAAGACAACTCACTTGGTGCTAATTATTTGAGTATATGACTCAATTCCACTTTATGATAAATAAATACATAAAGTGAAACCCATGAATTAAAATATATGTATATTGTGTATGTATAAAGATGCCCATTCCCTTATTTGTTCAGCAAACGAGTTATTTAAAATATGCATTAAAAAATAAGTTGACGAAGCAAACGATTATTTGCTACTTTAGTACTTGGTAGGCATGTTGAGATTAAGAAAATTAAGATGTTATGAAATCTAAATAAATATCAGTGCAACATGCTGCAATACTTAAACTTAATATAAAACAAGTAACATCCTCACTTGGTCGTTGAATGAATGCTGTGCTGCCTTTTCATACTCTTCGTAAATTACAGTATTCCGTAATCCGTCCTAGATACGTTGAATGTTAAGAAAAAAAAGTGCTGCGACCTTGAAATATTAACATCAGTTTGGAACTAAATTATTTCCCTCGTGTAGCTCATCAAACTAATCTTACAAAAGGATGTTGCATGTATCTTTTGATATTGTACTTGCGAAGCTGCACTTCAAGCTGAATGTCAAATATCATACAACACGCAAAGGCGTCACCTGGCTGGTTGCATTGCAGTAATGTATTCAAGCTAGCTTGCAAGCGTTGTTGCGTTATTATATGTTAGTGAATAGTGGTTGAGTTGTTAAATATATCATCAAGTATCACCCATTTTCCTTAACAGATCCGTTTGTAATTTTGGACTCTACTATATCGGGTAAGTAAAAGGCTTGGCTACTAACGTCGGCCTAAGCTAATGCCAACTGGGAGCAAGCTGCATTGCTAACGATGTTGGTCTTAGAGAAGAGAAGCTACTTTGGTTAAGTAATAAATTTGGCCAAATTATGCATAGCTTGTTTTTAACTGTTTGACTGCATTTGTTAACTTATTTGATTTAAATGACCGAACTTTATGTACGTCGTATTAACATCGGAAGTAGCGCTGCAATTGTTGATCGTTTACCTGAATTTAGCTCATCGATGATACAAGGGTTCATTTTATGTTAATTGCTACTAGGGTAGGAAAAATGTATCTCTAGTTATCACTTTGTTGGTATAATCTCGCACCAGGCCTGTTCTGTATTTGCTTTGTAGCTGTCGTCAGATTTTCTAATATCACTGGTTGTTTTGGTTATTTTTGGATTGAGGTTGACTCCCCTTTGTGTTGTATTACAATTGCTTCTGCTGTGTGATAAGAAAGGATTTTCTTAAATATCAGCGTCTATTTGTAGGTTAACACACCCTAGAACTTTCTTCTGAGGTAAATAATTGATTTAAATATTCGCAGCAATAGTGCGACTTGGTGGTGGGCTTGCCTTTCATCCCGAAGTCTTAGTATTTAGATTAGGAAATAAGCTCTAGCATGTATATCGTTTATGTCTACTATGCTAAGTATTTAATAGAGTTGACATCTAAATATGATGTTGCACCAGTGGAGTGGTGTGTGGAGTATGAGGCTGCAGGGGAGTGACATCGTTTTTGTTCTCTGTAGAGTTTTACCATTTGCCATTGTTACCTGGTAAAAGGGGAAAACGAGTATTCTTGTAGATATGTTTATGTTATTTAACACTGGTACATATATCTAGTATTAATACAGTGTTTCGGTAGGTTTTCATGTGCTTAGATATTGTGATTTCTTTAAAATTTTCTAGGCTGACATTGAGGGTACAGTCTTGGGGTAAGATTAACTTGTGAAATGCAGTCATGCTTTTCTTCTTGCTGTTATGAAAGTGATATTTTTTCTTGATTTAAATGAACTTTCAAACCCAAACATTTCATCTTGTGAATGTGTTATTCAACATGTAAAAGTGCCACATTAAAAAAAAAAAACATTATTTAACTACATAACTAATGGCAAGGATGCTGACCGTTGTTGTTTGTGTGTGTCCAGTTTGTAGACTACTATGGGTGCACTAGGGAATGGGCGTCGTGGAGGAAGATCCCCCCCTCTAATGATTGCAGCTCTAATAGCCTGTATATTGGTTCTGGGCTTTAACTACTGGGTGTCCAGCTCCCGCAACCTGGAACTACAGGTAGGGTAACTTGCATGTGACTACATTAGAATGTTTTTGTGTCTTTAATCAATATTATTATCATAAGCTCTTTTTAATTTAACTACTGCAAAACTGAAGACCATAGTGTGCCTGAAAATAAGTATGTATTCAGTTGTAAGCTCAATGTGCTTTGATAAACGTCATTATGAGTCCTTATGAAATTTATATGTATCTGTGGTTCTTGGTTGACATGTATTGTTTTTTGCTTCCAGCATCTGACCAGACTTAATGTGTTCACAGTATGCACGCTCTATGATGAAGAAGCACTTTTTCATTGTTGCTTCATTAGTGCAGACTTGCAAGACTAGAATGTGCTATGTATTGTTCTCTGCACTGTGGTCTGTTTGACTAGTTTGACTACTGTTTCAAGAATTACACAAGCCACAAAACAGTTGCATGACACCTAAGATATGCAGCGTCAGATGTCTGTATAGAATTTCAGACCACCTGCCTGCAGCATAACAGAGGCAAAAATGTACTTATATGTCTACAGAAAAGACTAACCAGTAAGGGAATGACAGTAAAATGCATAGTTTCAAACATGTATCTTAACACCATGATTTTTCCTCACTTTTTATATTGTATAACAAGTTGTTCTCGTTTCCAGTGAGGGTTGGACTCCACCAAGGCTGCCCTTTGTCACCGATTTTGTTCATAACAGACAGAATTTCTAGGCGCAGCGGAGGTGTTGAGGGGATCCGGTTTGGTGGCCTCAGGATTGGGTCTCTGCTATTTGCAGATGATGTGGTTCTGTTGGCT
>JBAMHW010000012.1:14958801-14969962 GCA_037177495.1 Rhadinocentrus ornatus | reverse complement strand
TTAACAAGAGCTGTCTCAGTGCTATGGTATGGTCTAAAACCAGACTGAAAATCTTCAAATAAGCCGTTATATTGCAGCTGGCAATATAATAGTCCTCCTTTTGGCCATAATCCTCTATTTTTATTCTTGTAAGGCAACTAACCTGTTCCTTTCTTTAAAATTAAACTTACCTCTAGAAAAGAGAAGGGCTAAGTGTTCGGTTTGCAGTATAGATGAGGGAATGATGTCTATCATCATGGTGAGGGTCATATTTAATGCACGAAGTAGGAGATACTAGGCAAACTAGGAAGAACATGCACTGCATACGCTTCCCTTTTATTTCTAAAACACGTTTACTTATTACCCTTAAATATACGTGTTTGGTTTGCAGTGTGCCTCAACTGAAAAGGTTCTATTTATCTTCATCCCAGAAAATAAGCCAATAACAATCCATATTGAATTTAAAACTCAAACTAAAGACAGTTTACAGTTGCTGTAGTAACTTTTGATTTTGATGGCTTTATCTAACCGTCAGCCCAGATGTCTCCATGGCCTAAAAATGATTCAAACTACTCTACAGTAGTTTTAAATAAAACTGTTTCTATCTGTAGTGATATTTAATGCATTTAGCAAGAATTTGAATTATGACACAGGACCCAAGTTTTCTCCATTCTTTCCGGTTTTGAACTCTGAGAAGCTGATGTCTGCTTCACTCAGTGATGCCGTGCAATACTCACTTTAGTTCCATATTTCATGTTACAACATGCTAAAGACTATTTCAGACTAAATACCACCAAGACAAATCACACATACAGTGAGGTTTTATATTATTTAATGATATGAACCCACTATCATTACAGCATTCTTGTCAAGCCTTCACAAGACTGTTCTGGGGACAGCTTACATCTGACACTTCTTGGCACAACCACACCTTAGCTTGTCTAAGACTCTCACACACACACACACACACAAAACATACACAGACTTTCACAGATGCATATGTGGATACTGTTTCTTATTTAGGTCCAGTTGTGAGTTCTCTGGTCTGGTTTCTCATACAACACATTCAGGTGAAAAAAAACAACTAAAAACAAAAAGATCGGACACTCATTGTCAGGACATTACAGTCGAGCGTATCACAAATTTGTTTAGATGTGGACAGAGTCGGTGTCACTGCACACTTAATTCAGGGAAGGGAGAGTACCGCTGTGTGGAGTCGGAAGGAATCAAATGATCTTGACAATAGGGAAGTACTTGTGAGCCGAGAAGTCAAACTCTGGGAGCACCTGAGGGTGAGGGACAAAATGGTGTTTACTTAAGCAAAATATGTACTATACTGCTCTTACATCAGACATAATGCTGAAATAAGCATGTAATTTAAACACCAACATATACACATTAGACACTTTTTACTATATTAATCACTCACATATTTTTTTCCAACTGATATCCAAACATAATAACGTGAATTAGGGATAGCCTAAACTAAATAAAGCCTAGAGTAAAGCAAACAGAACAAATAAAAAATGCATGAATGTGTTTATTATGTTACCTTGATTTCCTTTTTGTGTCCTCCAGCCAGGAGCTTCATAACTACAATGTTGGGTTTGGCCACCTTCAATATGCGGTTTACCTATTATTGGTAATAAAATGAAAACTTATTAATAATTATTAATAAAAGGAAAACCTGCAGCAGAAAAAATTATGAGGATGCTCATTTTTTGCCCTGCTGTCAACATTACAGTTGCACATGGTTGAAAAAAAGGACATTAACAAGTTAGAAGTAATTTCTGGACTAGAATAACAGAAGAATAACAAATGTTAATTCTAAGACATCAGCTGTTTCATTGACCATTCTTCTTCTTTATTTAAGTTGTTCTGGAACTATGTACTCATGAAATCATGAATTGGTACACATGGCTATGTATAAGTTTGTTCAGTAAAAGAAAGCAACAGTTTCCCTTCCTGACCTCAGGGTCTGGGCTGGGCACATTTTCTAGGATGAGCTTAGCCTGCTGAAAGTGTTTGCTAGCTGCCAGGTAGAGGTCTGCAGAGCCAGGTGGAGGGTTGTACTTCTTCAGATCTGACATTTCCTGCAACAGGAAAGAAAAGGAGCAAAATCAGATAAGATAAAAAAAAATAGAAAACAAGAAGGTTCGTCTAGATAAATTAGTCTTAAAAACATGAACACTACCTTGAATTGGATGTAATGTACAGGTGGGGGGGTGACCACGCTGTTGAAGGGGGCAAAGCGATGCTCATAGCGAACTTGCTCGCTGTCCAGTTCAAACTGAGGCTTGTGTACTTTACCATCCATGTCCAAAGCTACCATTGTCTGCAAGAGACAGGAAGACTTGTTATACCATTTAGTCTGTGTCCCCCCAAAATACAAGGGAAAAAAAGAGGGAAGAGGGGCTCAAAAATACATTTTGATTAATTTTTAAATACCTTGTACATGCCAGCACACATATTCTGATATGCTTGACTCATGGTAATCTCCTTGCTGAGAGGACGAACTGCAAAATAATCCCAAATAGTTTCAAAGTCGGTTCTTAGGCCGCAGACCAACAGCAGGCTATCACCTTGGGGATTTGCATGTTGTGGTTGCTTTAAGGATATCAGGTTAAGAATATGCAAAAAAACAACAACAACAACAACAAAAAACAAACAAACAAAAAAAATCACCTTTTTTCTTCTTCTTGGCCTTTTTGCTGCTGCGCCCTTTAATCTGTTCCTCTAGAATGCGCTCTTCTGCCATCTGAGAGGAGTCAGCTCTACTTAGAGTGGACATCAACCATGCATAAAGGAACTCAGACAGGTACCTACAAACACACACACACATATTAATTCAAAAACGAGAAAAAGTATACCAGTGAAAGTTGTAGAAAATTGATATTGCTCTAATTTTAGGCTGCTACGCAGCCTCCAACAGCTACCGGATGTAAACAAACATATGAACTCTTACCAGTAGATGTAATAGTATTCATGCATGCTGTAAAGCTCCAGTTCAAAACCGCTCAGCAGATATTGGATCATGATCCTCAGGTTATGGTACAGGATCCAGGTGCCAAGACAGGCTAGGTGTTGTCGCTGAGGCTCAAGTTTCATCAGTAAGCTGTGCAGAGCCGCATCCACTTTCTCAGCCTGCAGAGCACATAAAAAGCCTTCAGCAGATGGTTTGCAAATGATAAACTGGCATTTGTATGAGTGAGTGAGAGCCACATGAAAGTGATAAGGTGCAATGGATTAATTAATGCGTAACTAAAACATTTCAATCTGGTCTTTAGTGATTTGTGGTAAAAACTGCAGAAATGGGCTGAAATAAAAAAAAATAAGTGAAGGAAACAGCAGCAGCAGCTCACTTCATCTTGCAGTGAAGCAAACTCCTCGAGAATGTGCCCCAGCTTGTCTCTCTGTCGAGCTCGGTTGTGTCCATGGATCTGGATGAGGCTGCAGAAAGGCTGCATGCACACATAAGAACACAGTTTCCTGCATTCAGTTTAACTGCAATAAGAGCTGGAAATATTTCATGAAATTTTCCCCTCTAACTACAAAAAATAACTTTGTGATTTAAGTATTTGTACATTTTTACAGTTAAAATATGCATTTAAAGTAAACAGCTAGGAGCCATCTCTTGCTGAACTCAAAGCAATCCCAAAGTGCACTGAACAATAGTACAGCACTGAATCCACAAAATTTAAACAGTAAATATACCCTGGAGCAGTGTGTAACAAAGGAGTCAACATAGTCCTTGGCCTGATGGTTGTTAAACAGACAACACCTGGAAAGAAAAGAAAAACAGACAGAAAAATGCATCCAAACTGTCACTACCAGCAAACTAAATAAGCAGCATTTTCTAACAAATCCATTTTAAGCAGAACTGAAAGCAGAAAACATAATAAACAGACATTTTCAGCTACACCTGGTGTTCGAGCCGACTGTAACAGGAGCGTCAGAGAGCCTCACCATTATAGCATTCTGTGTATGTATGTTTGCCTGCTGGCTTACCAGCATGAAATAGGGTAATTAAAGAATTACTAATTATCACTTATTGTATTTGTGTTATTTAGGGTTATTGCTGTTATTATTCTGCAGCATTGTCCCTGTTAGTGATGGTGTGTACTATGATCTTAGGACTGACTTAAATTTCACTAATAAATCACAGCAAATGTGTTTTCCTTGTTAAATTATCTTTCTAATTGAACATTACCTGGAGAGATGAATATTTGCACTACTATTCTTAATTTTCAGTTGATTTAGAAAGAAAGAAAGCATTTTCTTAGAGTAACTGTGTTAGTTTTGTCTTGGTCACGTCAGACTGACTTCTTACTGCACACTCTAAACTGGCTGCAGTGTATCAGTTACCAGCTGTTATTTTTGTTGGATTATCAGTCAGCCTGTGTTTCGCTGCAGTGGGGTTAAAGTGATCATATGACTTTTATGCACACAATAAACATTGAAACCCATCCTAAATGTCAGTGGGGGGAATTCATATAGGAAAGTATATTAAAGAATTTCATAACAGTAAAAATAAAAATACAACACACTGTTGAAGACAAGTAATTCAGCTGCTGGTCATGGATGAAAACTAATCTAGAGCTTGAAATTAATTTTGATAAAATATTGCCAGGAAATGTTCTATAAATATGTCCACTAAAAATATTATTTATGCAATAACCAGGGATGGTTGAACAAAGAACCTAACAAAATTGGTGAGTTATCTCTTAAAATAATCACTCACATGAGAAAAACCCCAAAAGTCCACCCAGTACCCCTAATATTTTCAACCTTTATGCTCACCAGATCCAAAATATTAACATGGTCCGGGTGAAACAATGTTGGATTATAACATCTACCATGATGTCATCTAGTATTTTATTTTTTTGCCAATTATTCTAGGCATCTGATATGTTGTGTATGGCAAAATTATCCCTATCTCCCAATAGTAAAAAATCCTTAAAAAAAATTCCTGGATTCAGATGGTGATCTGGATCACTTGTTCCTTTTTTCCATTTCTGACATTTACTGATTTTTTTTTTTATCAAAATCAGTCCATAACTTTTGAGTTATGTTGCTAACAGACAGACAAGACAGACAAACTCAAGCCACCAAAATCAGAACAAAAAAAATTAACAGAAACAAAATAATGAATGCAGAAAAACCTTTGGCTATGCTCCAACAAATAAACAATGGGACAACGTTAGGAGTAGACATCATGGACAGGATACTGAGTCAATATTCATCTTAAGCTGCAACTAGAAGATGCCCTATTGTGGTGTTTTTATAACATTTTGGATATCGCTGCACTGAATGCATGGGTCCTCTATTGGAGCTGCAGATGCCAGAATGACCCGGCATGCGTTCATTATTCAACTGTTGATGTGCGATACAATAAATCAATATCACTTGACATCCATGGCTCTGTTTCGTTACTTAATTAAATAAAGTTTTTGTTCTAATTGTTCCCCCTCAACAAATTGCTAAAAAATGTTAATAAATTAAAAAAAAATATTTAATTTTGTTATACGTTAGCTGATTGGTGAATGTTGTAAGTTAGATTTGACATTTTTATTTGAAATACAAGCCCAATGTAATCCCACATGCTAATCAATTAATAATTTCTTGAAGCTTTGTTGACTTTTGAAAGATTAAAAAGATTCAAAAAGAAATAACTGGTGTCTGTAAATGCCATCTTTATTTCTTTTATGCTATATCGGCAGGGTGTCAAAATGACCCCCTTTGGCGGTTCTAGTGGGTATTGAAATGTTGCCAGTTCTAGTGTTTCCAAAAAAAGGTTTATTTATTTTTTTTTACATCAAAATCTGTCCATTACTTTTTGAGTTATGTTTCTAATAGACAGAAATACACAGACAGACAGACAGCACAGCAGAAAACATGACCTCTGCTTTGGCGGGAGCAATTAATGTTAGACTTACTTATAAGAGAGGACAGGTGGGCTGACGAAGTATCTTAGTGCATCCTTAATCATGTCCTGCATGAGGTGAGTGCCAAAAACTTTCTTATTGTCAATTAGGAACGTTGTCTGAATTTAGAAAAAAAAGTTTTCGTTATTGAATTATAGGTATAAAGGTTTCACAGCACAAAGCACAATAATTATTTAAGATTTTATAGGTAAACTAATAACAGCTACTTTTCAGACAGATAAAAACCACATATTAATGTACCTGCAGAAGAGATCTGGAAAGCACACAGGGAGACTGCTCGCTGAATTCACAGAAGAAGTCCTTGTAAAACCACAACATTCAAGTTAGTATCGGAAAGCCTTTATCAGTAATAATATCATGGAGATTGTATTTATACATGCGAAAAGCGATAAAGATTCAAAAGCATTTACTTGTCTGTAAGAATTATTTGTCAATTTTTTAATACTCAAGTTAAAACAGACATGAAATCATTACCCATGTCGTTTTACACAGAAGACATAAACATACCAAAACAGCTTCTTTCAGGTTACCAAGAAAGTTACAGTAATGTGTTTACCAGTATGCCATGCAGGTTTGTGGTGTTGATTACGTCACACACAGTCTTGATGCGTTCTATAAGCTTGCTGAAGTAGGCCACCATGTCTTCCCTCTTAATGATCTTGGCATATCGAGGAAAAGTAGGAGGCAGCAGTCTCTGGTTAACAAGGGGCTCAAAACCCATCATGATGGGGTGGTCTGTAAATTCATTAAGAAAAAAATCGTACTGTATTGTAACGAGGTTGCCATAGAGATGATTAAACTGCATAAAATGTAGCCACAATGTCATGCATATGTGGCACTTTAGCTGTCCTTTGATGATAACTTTTAAGAAACAAATCCTAAGCCTGTAGACTGCTAAGAGTTGCTGGTGTTAAACTAATCAAACCAAACTTTATTTATTTATTCATTAAGATAATTGATCTGGGAGCAAATGTCACAGCAGAATACAGTTCAAAGCAGGCTGGTATACAAGCTTGAAGACTTTTCTTTTCAACAACCATATCTAGGTGCATATCATATGATCAGAACAGAAAGCATTATTCATATCTAAGTAGGAACACATTGTAAGAACAGTAAATGTCAACCTCAACGTGATTTAAAAGTGTGTGTATCAGTGAGTGCTACCTCCTTTGGTGGTGTCATTTTGTGATTGGATGCCGTGTTGAATACTGGAATGAATAGGCGATAACAGGTCAGCTGCCTGAGCCACAAGCTTCTGGGCTTCACCTACTGAGCTGGTCTAATAAACATACAAGAAAAAGAAAAAAAATCTTATTTCACATAAACATCTGCACTAAGCACGACTTGCAAATTAATTTAGAAAATGGGATTAAAAACACTATAGTTTTTTATCAAGTAAACAGGAAAAAATGAATGCTTATTGCATTGTATATAGTGTACACTCTTAGAAAAAGGGTTCCAAAAGGGTTCTCCGTGAAGGGCAGAGGTTCTACCCAAAAGTCTGAAATCCACCATGGATTTTTGGAGTTGATCACCTTGTTAGATAACTGCATGCTGTTCAGTTAGTACTTAAACTTTTAAAAGTTGTACACTTGCAATCAAAATTGTAGAGAAATTGTAATTAAGTTTACCTGTAAAGGTCATTGTACGTTTTAAGTCTGTTCTGACATCATTCAACAAGTGAAATATCCCTAACTTTTTGCAAGTAGTGTATGCCTCACTCTTATTCCAATGAGATCTAAGCTCCAATCCACTAAACCTTCAAAATACAGACACCCAGTTCAATCAAATTAAGGTTAGAATGAAATGTTATTGAATGAAATGATCCATTTAACCAGTAGGGGCAAAAAAGAACAATTAAATTAAGTCAAAAAAATAAATAAATTAAAAAAAGGGCACAAAAGTAAAATAATCAAACGTGGGGTCCCTTTGCTAAAATCAACAACTACATTCATAGGTTTGTCTGATAATGTAAAATTAATTTGGTATAGGATTAGGTTGAGGGGCATTTTTTTTCTTTTTTTACTGGAAATATATTTTGATATGATTTTTGGCATGTGGGGCCTGGGAGCTGGCTGCCCGGTTGGTTGCCCTGTGGGAGCTGAGTGTTTCCATACTGATAAAACAGGTGTAACATGCCAGTAGTGATTACTATCCACTCATCTGATCAACTGTGTGGGAATTTAGATTAAGAGAAGGGTTAAGTGTGATCACATCTGAAACCTCAGAAAATTAAGGTAAGTTAAATCTTATTTTACCAAGCATGACTAGCTAAGGATTTTCATGGAGAAAGGTAGAATATCTTAATATTAATACCTGTTTCTTTTATGTATTTATTTGCAGAGAGGGTTTTGGTGACTTTGCAAGTGCCGTTTTGACATGACATGAAATTGCAGTGCCCCCGTTGTACTATTAAAACCACAATGCAAAGAAGATATATAAAACATATTGAACTCACTGGACCATCCATTACTGTTGGTAGACAGCTAGGTAATTCATCTGGTGTAGTAATTATGTCTTGTATGGATGCTACTGACTGACTCTTTTGTCTTTCCTATCTATCTATCTGTCTGTAACATTGGTTAATCCACTGGCCTATGCTCACCTTTATTCCCCATGGGAACAACATAACCTCTCCACAAATAGTATGCCCTCATAATCTATCATTGTGTAAAGATTTTTGAATAAAAATAAAGATTTGAATGCAGTTGAATGCCTTTTCAATCTCAACTATTTTGTGTATGTTATTCAATAGTTGTGCCTGATATGTTGCATCAATTTTTTCTATAACCATTAAAAGACAAGAGGGTTATTGGTGAAATCCTCATAAAATATGTCTTTGTGGGTTGTAGATAAAACCATTTGAAAATAAAAGGGTTCTTGGGGGAAGTCCCTGTGTGGGATCTGGATGAAACCCTTGGGATATAAAAGGGTTCCAGCTATAACCCCCAGTAAGGGTTAACGGTAGAACCACCACATAATTGCAGGGTTCAGTGTAGAACCTGTCATAGGGGGTTCTGAGTAGAACCTTCTACTTATGGTTCTAGATGTAACCCTTTATGATAGGTTCTAATCAGAACCTTACAAAGGGTTTTAACAGGCACCAATAAGGGTTCTCCTGTAAGGACAAGCTGATAAACCTTATTTGGCTATAGGCAGTGCTTTCTTTTCTAAGAGTGTACTTCCATGTCCTTCTAGCTGCATATTACTACATAACAGTCATTTTAAATGTTTAGCATTATAAATGTTTGCACAATTATCATGAAATAGACCTCTTTGGTGGCAATTAACTTGGCATTTGTCTGCTGTTGTGTGTTTGTACATTACCTCCTTCTTGGTGAAGGCAATCAGAGCAGTCAGTAAAAGGCGTGTGAATTTGATTCTGTTGAAAACTGCCAGGCACTGCTGGTGCTGGTCAAATAAAAACATGGAACAACAATGCAGAGCTATTAATACACTATTCCTTTTCACAAGGAACAAGAAATTATGAACAGATTTTTATTTCTGGTTTGACCACCCAGAAAGTCCAACTTGGGGTCAGATTTTTATTTATTTATTTCCCCATCTATAGTGAAATATAGAGTAACGTCTCTAAAGGTTATCAGAGTCCCACACTGATTGAAAAGATTTAGACAAAACATAACATGCAAAGAATAAGAAGGAGGGCTTATGTTTCATTGTGGGACTCAAATGCGGGAATACTAAGACTGATTTCTAAATAGCTGAGCAAATCAGATTAATTACATGTAATTCTTGACTTTCATTTAGCCAGTATAAATATTACTCCAACAACATGCCTTTAATAATAAAAATACTCTGTAATATAGAATAAAAACACAGTGATGAATAATCATACTTACCTCCAGCTCAACCTCTGGGTTTCGCTGCTCACCCTGTCGGCTGCGTGTGCTCTAAGAGGGCAAGAGATAACCAATGTTATAACCAATGTTATTAACCAACTAATGTGTATCAGAGCACTATTTATTTCATCAGCATCACAGTGAAAGTACAGTGACAAATAGCAAATACCTTAACTTTTCTCTGCAACTCATCCTCCACATCTTTTAGCATACCTGATAAGATTAACATAAGACACAGAAAGAGAAGAATTACAACAGCCATGTTTGTTCTTCTAAAATAAATTATTTAATCAGCACATACATCTACAGTAAATTAATAATTACAGAACCCTTACCGGTAACTCGCAAGTCTGTGACATTATTGGCCATCTTGAAACCATAGGTCATGGCTTGGAAATCCTCCTACAGAAAAGTATTAGTTCAATAACTAATCAGAGATTTAAATATATTATATATACTGTATAATCTTGAACAAATTCACCAAAACAGTGACTCATTTGTGTGTAAAATAATCTTGAAACCAAATTTTTTTAAAGCTTGATTTATTGTGTGACAATGTAACAATCTTGTCTTAGAGGCAATAACATGATCACGTTCACACTGGTACACAAGTTGACACCGGGAAGGTGCCAAATACAGCGGCCTGCTTGTCATCAAGCAGCTCCAGCGGAGCTCCATTGCACCACCTTAGTGTTAATGGGGAAGGGGGGGATAAGACCTGCTTTTTTTTTCCTTTGCTAGCCAGTTATTATCCTGATGATCAGGGGTTTGAACTTGGGACATTTACTAACTTTTAACCCCACACTGAACAGCATAATATGTGCTAGTTTTCACTATGGAAACAAAAACACACTGACAGACTGTAGAAAACCGTTCACCTCTTCAAAAACAGCTGCCTTGTTGATTTTCTCTCGTGCAATATCACACACTTTCAGCATGCCCAGGGCAAAAGCTTTTAGCGCTGGCTCCTCAATCAGGTCAGGGTTATGGACATACAGGCAGGTGAAAACAGTCTGGGCCAATGAGTGACCCTCCAGCCATGTTATCTAGGAATACACGCAGAAACACACACGAGGCTTTGTGATATATAATATAAAAAAAGAACAGCCTGGTAGCTTGTACAAACTGCCTTCCTAAAGTGTTGATGTAAAAACAGAGAACAGCTTGAGAGTACAGTGTGTATAGAGAGAATTGTGAAACGCCATTTATGAATTTCCGTTTAAGGGAAAAACACATTTAGCTCACAATATACTGTATCTTTCTAAATTCAGTGTCAGAGCAGAAAATATTTGGTCAATATCAATAACTTGACCAGTACTCTAGAGCAGAGGTCCCCAACCCTGGTCCTCAAGGCCCACTATCCTGCAGGTCTTAGAC
>JBAMHW010000012.1:14913450-14948959 GCA_037177495.1 Rhadinocentrus ornatus | reverse complement strand
CCTGGGTCCAACTGGACTCACAGCAGTCTGACTACTACTTAATTACGATGTCGCACCCTATTTGAATTCTTGCTTGTATTCTTATTCTTAGATGTAGTCGCTTTGGATAAAAGCGTCTGCCAAATGACTGTAGAATAGAATAGAATATAAAAATGTTAAGTATTATCAGGTTACCACTTCTCAAATGTTAGTATTTCCTGGTATTCTCAGTTGGACAGCACTGTAAATAGCAAATCTCTAATTTAAACTTGTGCATGCACAAAACAAGTAATCTGAAGACCTAATCTTGGGCTCTTGGAAGTTGTGACATGTACTTTTTATTTCTTGGGGGGAGGGGGTGTCAAATCAAATATTAACATGTTAGCAGGTGCTTTCAGACAGTACTTAATCAAGACCCAGTTATGGGATTTATTTCTGGCTTTTAACAGACGGCTATGTACACTGTGGAGCTAGAGGTTTTAAGTTAGTGGGCTTTTCATTGTGATTTTTTTGTAAATGAAGACAAACTTTAATAAGTCCAGCATCGCTGAATCTGCGTGTGAAGATGTGAAACAATTTTGCCGAGTCATTGGTTTGCACCTGCTAGGATTCTTTAAATTCCCTTGAACTTTTTTCGATCTCACCTTTCTGGAATTTCATCTTTACTCTTCGCATAATTTGGTGCATCTTTTCGCTTCAAAGTAGTTGTAGTTAATCCGTTATGACTGATGGGCACAGTAGAAAAGCTTCTGTCTGTAACTCTATCAATCATGATATACAGCTGTTCCCCTCTCATCTACTGCTTAGCTGTCTGTCAGAGCCTTGCCTGCAGCCTCAACTTGAAATGTGTATGAGTATGACGTTGGTTTGGGGGGGGGGGTTCGTGACCCTGTTCACAGTAACTATACACTCCAGGAAAGACTTTGCTGTACACTTGTCTCAAGTTCAGAGTCTTAGGGGCTTATGGGGCAGTAAAGAGATACCTTAAAAAAGAACAAGGGAAAGCCAGGATTTGTAAATGGAGTAGAGTCAAATATGCTAAAAGATATGCAAGAAAAATGTGGGTTGGTTTGATGAAGAATGGATTCAGCCTTAAAAAAGGCACTTTTATGTCTTTTATTTACTGCCAAAAAAAACATGGTATCTTGGCTAATTTAAGAGCAGAGTTGACAGTGTTTCATCTGGTCAGTGGAAGTGTGTAAGGGGAGGTGCTTGTTACCAAGAAGAGTGTGTGGGCATATGGTAGAAGAGTAGGGGGATTGGGTTGACCAGTTGAAGAGATTACTTCTTGCCTTAGAGGGATAGGAACATACCAGTGAAGCTATAAAAGTGATTTACCTTTTGGCAGCATATACTGTAGAGTGTCCAATTCTGAAGCGTTTTGATTTACTTGAGACCTTAAGTTTTCAGCTTGCAGTGGAAGTTAACCTGGCATTTTGAAGAATAGGAGAATAGGACAAACTGTGATTGAAAGCATCGGCTAATTTTGAGATCTTTATTTTGGAATGGAGTATCGCTACACCAGGACATACTATCATTCTGCGGCCTCCTCAGACCCACCAGGTAGGGTCCACAATGGCAAAATATGCTAGAAAATGACTTAACTAGAGATAGATGATGTCTCACCTGTCAGTCTTAAAATCTTCCAAAGAATAAGATTGTCACAACTGAATTGCAATCATTATCTATGCTTGCAATTTAGTGGCCGTTTCAGTTTCAAATATTTTAGATATTTCACTTTGGTCAGGTCAAGTCAAAGTGAGAAGTTAAAACAAACTGTGACTTCTGCAGCCTTTGCAGCTCATGTGATATGAGCCTTAACTTCTAAACTACAGTCATTATACAAGACAAAAACTATGGATTTTGAGGTAAGTTGAAAAGCAACAGATTAATGTGTAAGTATTAAGGTTTAGCTTTTTCTTATTAGACAGTACATTTTGAGACACACACATACAGCAATTACTTTTTAGGTGTTGAAATGTCAATTTGCTTTGAAGAGCTTTAAAAAGTCTGGCATGACAGAAATGTTTTAGGAGGGTACTGATCTCCAGTGCACCGAAGTGTGTGCATACATGTTTGTTTCCACATTCTCAGATATGCATATTTGTGTGTGTATCTGGTTAGACGGAGCACACATTACTTGCGTCTGTCTATAATTTAACCCTGGCATAATTTTGGGTGAGAGATCAGAAGTCGTGAGAGCTGCTTACTTGACACATATCATCCCCATATACACCTGCTAATGACGCAGTGCGTGTAGTGCCAACACACAAACTGCCCAGACATGGAAGTATAAAAGCACCATGCAATTTAATCCCCTATTTATTTGGATTTTTTTATATGAAGTCTATATTTTGTACCACAGAATGCTGACCTACAAGAAATCAAAGTGGTGCTATCTGATGTCTTCTTTTCATGCTATCTTTTATAAGTGCTTTCTCTTTATTCAAGTCATAATTCTTCACTTCACCCATCTCAAAATATTAATGTTAGTTTTCAAAAGTTATCTTTTAAAATACTAACCTCACTGATTGGTCTTTTTATTTGTGTTTGAAGAGAACTGATTCTGTGCTGTATCAAAGTGGCCAAAAGATTTGTGAGTCATTTTACACACCAAGCTTAGGGTTTAAAGTTTAGGGGTTGATGGATAAAGTCAGCAGCAAATGTAATGGAGATTATTCGAAGACCTCATAACCTTTTTTTTTTCACATGAGTGATTTCTTCCAAAGATAAAGCATAAGCTTATGTGTGCAGTAGCTTTGATGCAATAATAAAGTGTACATTAAAGGTTAAACATATGAGATCCTGAACATTAATAGCAGCAAACAACTCTCTGCTATGTAAAGATACAATGGATTAATGCTGTCCTTACCAGAGAATGAGTCACTCTCCCTCTTTGTCTGTTGTAATCTGAGCCTCTCTGAGTTCTATGTTGTGGCAACCTGTATGGCAGCAGTGCATGTTTTTGTATGCAAGTCCTTCCCTCACAGTTAGAAGCATTTAGCCTTCAGTCACATTCCACACTCCTTCAAAAAAAAAAGTTCTCCTAAAATGCCCACCCAACAAAAGGGATAGGACTAAAATGAATATTTCAAAGCTTTATAAACTACTTAAAGACCCCTGTTTGGTTTAGTTTGTTTTAGTGTCAAATGCTGGTGCTTTCGCCTAACTTTTGTTGACATATATTGATTTCCAGCTGTTTTACAGCTATAGTTTTCATACTTTCCAATAAAATGAAAGTGACAGAACTCCCTGGTGGGCCGGACAGCATTCTCCTCAGCTGTTTCTCCCCAAATGTGTTTATTTCTGCCTTTGCATGTCTAATCAGCTTTACTTTGTTTCAGAGAAGAGTGGGAAAGAGGTCATGTCCAAAGGTTCCAGTGGAATGGAGGTCATCTTGGCTTCACTGGAGGTCAGCCAATACAACTCTCACGAAAAATGTTTTTTTTTAAGTTATGGCAACAAAGGGATGAAGTTGTATTGAATAAATGTAACACTTTTTCTCACTCATGCAGAATCGGTCAACTCAGTAATGAAGCTTGCTAAAGACTATAACTACTGGGATGCATTACTTTAAGAAAGAAAATGCTTTTTATTTTTTGAATTGCTCCCATAAACCAGAATCTCTTTAGACATTTGAGAAATGCACTATTATCCTTATTTTTATTTATTTTATTTGAACACGTTATCTGTCTTTAACAGAGCTCCAAGGATGTCCAGACTTCCCTCAACATATTATACATCCTTATTGAGCTTCTGACTGTGGGTGAGTAGACCTTGATTTGCCAAGTGGCTTTAACAAAGCCCTGAGTTGGGTTTCATCACCATTAGTGCTGTTCTATTTGTGGTTTTCTGTCTTAGGCAGAGGCCGCAGAGTGGGAGTGTTTGTGTCTAAAGGAGGAACAGGAATATTATTCCAGGTTCTAATCTTTGCCAGTAAAGAGCTGCCTCCCAGTGAAGAACTCATGCTGCAACTTCACTCACTGCTGGCCAAGGTTGGCCTGAAAGGTATGCTTAATGTCACACAAACACACGCACACTAAATAAATAAATAATGTTTGATTTCCACACATTTAAGGTAGTTTTGTCTCTTCTGTTGCTTGTCTAATATTTAATGTCAGTTTAGTTTTATCTATACTTTCAAGCAAGAACTTGTAGATCAGAGGAATAACTCTTCATGAGCACAGTGTAAAGGTGTTTTTCTGTGTATGATAATGAAAGGACTTATTCTTGAAAAAAAAGTGAGACAATAGACTAAATATTAAAAAAAAAAAACAGGCTTTGTTATGTCCATACTGATGTTGCACCTGTGTGCGTTTAGACAGAAAGTTTGGAGTGAAGGCACGCTTGAGTGGAGCTCTGAACGTCACCACCAACCTTATAAAACAGAATCTGCAGAATACCAAACTGCTTCTGCCCTGTCTGCAGGTTCTCAGGATTTACTCTTCTAACTGTAAGTGAATAAGTGAACTGTAGACTTCTGCTTGTCTTGGTAATGAAGCAGATTAAACTCTAGATATACTAGAAAATATTTTGTTCTGTAAATATATGGACTCCAGTAACTATCCAGTTATATTTCTGTGACTCTTTTTTCTTGTTTTATTTATTTATGTTTTCATGCAAAGCTGTGAATGCCATTTCATTGGGCAAGAATGGAGTGGTGGAACTTATGTTCAAGATAATCGGACCATACAGCAAGAAGAACACCAGCCTGTATAAGTGAGTGTCTGTTTTAACAAGGCAGCATGAAAGCTAAGGTTTAACAAAATGGGGACATTATTGTTTGTACTTCTCCTTGGCCTTTATGAGTTATTCATTCTCTCAGTGGCGTTTTTTTTGACAGACTGTATAACCCATTTGTCTTGTTTCAAAATCAACAGGGTAGCTCTGGACGCACTGGGGGCTCTGCTCAAATCCAGTGAGTAATTCGCTTTGTAGCATTCAGTTTTTGCACTTTAGTGGTATAGTAATCCTTTTTTCAGTACTATGACTGCGCAGTCATTTCTGTGCACTGTAGCTTACCTCTGCCTCTTTTTTTCATCCCCATCTTCAATAGCCTTCTGTATTGCTATGAAGCAAATGTTGCAATAGACCATTTCATGTGGTTGTTCTGTATTGACTCTATATGCTTGACTGTTTTTTGTCTGCCATGTGTTAGTGTTTCATCTGCTTCTTCATCTCCTTTCCTGTACAGAAACTAATGCTCGTCGTGCAGTGGATGGGGGCCATGTGACCATCTTGCTTGCTCTGTATCTGGATTGGCATCGCAATGACACACGCCATCGCCATATGCTGATTCGAAAAGGGCTGCTGGTCTGCCTTAGGAATATTACTAACATCAAACTTGGTAGGAAGGCATTCCTAGAGGCTGATGGCATGAGGATCCTCTACAACTCAACCGCTGTGAGTGAAAAATTGCATATGAATAACGAGAAATCTTAGCAGGCAGAGCACACACATGCACCAGGAGGCAGCTGCTCTTTAATTGGTGTGCGGTTTTGTTTGTAGGAATGTCTCCCTGTACGAACTTTGGATTCTCTGGTCAACACTTCGAGTCTCATCATGAGGAAATGTTTTCCTAAGAACCGCATGCCTCTGCCTACCATCAAGTCAGCTTTCCACTACCAGCTGCCTCATGTACCTGCTGGAGGGCCTGTGGCCCAGCTGTACAACCAGCCTCCTGGGGGTGAGAATACAGGACACATTGACAAAGAAACATACACACAGAATATGTCACAGTCTAAGTACACAGCTTTTGTGATTATACAATGCAGACATGATTTCATCACACTTGTTTCTGCTAGATTTAATCCATCATACCATAAAGAAACACAAATATTGCTTATATCCCTGGACCAACTAAATGGTTAATGGCAACACTTTTGACACTGCTGCACACAAATATGCCTTTCAGGAAGAACAAGCCATCAGCTCTGCAACGAGCCCTTAAAGAAGGGTAAGACGTACGTAATCCTCAGATTACATAGATTCACTCCCTATCGCCGTCTCATTTACTTCACGCCATCCTATAACTTCACTAATCTAACACATGATATGTGTTAGTGTTAGTCTTTTTTTATGTACAATATGTCTACATGATGCGTCTGATCCAGTGTCTACACATGTTATTTTCCTCCATTTGTAATAGGAAAATAACAACAGATTTGGATGTGATAATTATGTATTATACATTACGTTGTTTGTCAAAGTGGTATATCATGTTAATTTCCAGAAACATGGCACCTCTTAATTCAACCAGGTAAAGCAGTGTCAGACATTTCATCGGTTCATCTTTAATTTATATATGAAAACATATATTCATAATTTCTTCTTTTCTCTTGATCACTCATCTCTTGACCATGGCTGCTCACATACTTATGTTAACATTTCTTTTATTTCTGTCAAAACATAAAAGATTAATTTACAATGATCATCTGGGATTTACTATTTAAATGGCTGTAAATCAGCCCTACACACATTTTTAGGTGGTAATAAACACCCAACTTGGGCAAAAGATGAGATCAGTAATATCTGTATCTTCATGTGTTGTGTCCAGTGGATGATGTGGTGGATGAAAGCGACGATAATGAAGAGGCAGATACAGATACTGAGAATGACGAAGACGAAAAGGATCAAGGCATTCTGGTAATTATCAACACTGGCATGCCATACAACAAATTTCACATGAAAACATTATTTTTATTCATTTTGCAATAAAGAGGATGATTACCTTTTCTCTTGATGAAAGAGCTGTCTGTCTGGATTTTAACCAGAGAAGCCTCGGAAGGCGTGACACAATTAGCAGGATTGTAAATTGTTATTAATAATCACACTTCTTTTAATCTCCAGCAGAGGGCAGTCATAAATCAACTCTCACAACTCACCAAGGAGCACTAAACACTAAAGTCATTATGCAAACTATGTCTGACGTAACACCCTGTATACAAATGTAAATAGGTGAGCCTTAAGTTTTGTTTCCTTTGTGTTCTGTCAATCAGAATGATGACATAGAAACAGACCTTAACAAGCTACATCCTAAAAGGAGCCTTAGCCGAACGTACGAGGAGTTGAAAGTCTACAGGAGATTCTTCTTAGAGTTATCTGAAGACTTTCAGGTATGTGTTTGCTACTGGACTCTTTGTTGCTGTCATTAAGTTAGTTCATATTAACTAGCTCTATGTTGAAAGCGGTTGATGTCATGCTTTAGAACAAATCTGGGCCACCTTCCATGATGGTTTCACATGATGAAAACAGGGATGGGTACATTTAGTCAGTAAAACAGAATATAATGACTGCCAAATCTCTTAAACCAATATTTTATACAAAAAACAACATATAAATAGTAATAAATGTTTTAAGTAAGACTTGAAAAGTTATCTTGAGTTTGATGACAGCAATATGTTTTTAAAAAAAAGTTGGAACAGTGTCATTTTCCCACTGTGCAGCATCCCCTTTTCTTTAACAACAGCAAGTAAACAGCTGCTTGACTCTTGGGAAAGGAATGTTGTCTGATTTAGGATTTTCGCTTCTTAGCAGTCCTCTTCCTTCTCCTTCTTTCTCATATTTAACATTTCAAATGGTGAGAAGTTTGGGCTCAGGTTAGGACATCCACCACCTGAATACCCCTGCCATAAAGCCATACTATTGTAATAGATGCAGCAGGTGATTAAGCATTGGCTTGCTGAAAAGGATGTCATTTGGATAGAAGCATATATTGCTGTAAAACATTATACAATTTTTAAGATTGATAAAGCCTTTCCAGTTATGCAAGTTACCAGTTTCACAGGCACTAATGCGGACTCTTACTAGATGCAGGCCTTTGAAGTGAGCACTCTACTCCAGGGCTGCCCAAGTCCGGTCCTCGAGAGCTACTATCCTACAGCTTTTAGATGCATCCCTTCTCCAACACACCTGAATCAAATGAATGGCTTGTTACCAGGCCTCTGTAGAGCTGAATGACATGGGCATGAGGGAATTCAGCCATTTGATTCAGGTGTGTTGAAGAAGAAGTTAATCTAAAAGTTATAGGATAGTAGTTCTTAAGGATTGGATTTAGGCACCCCTGCTCTACTCTTTTGTATAAAGTCTGTGTTCGCGCTGTCTCCTGTCTGTTATTTTTTTTCAGT
Source organism: Rhadinocentrus ornatus (assembly GCA_037177495.1). Lineage (NCBI taxonomy): Eukaryota > Metazoa > Chordata > Actinopteri > Atheriniformes > Melanotaeniidae > Rhadinocentrus > Rhadinocentrus ornatus. The sequence continues at coordinate 14,940,854 of JBAMHW010000012.1, read as the reverse complement.
TCTGGATTTTTCTGTTAATAATAGTTGCAAGACCACCATCATTACTTCATTACGTATGTCCTCTGCCATGCTGGGTGTTGTGTTTTCCGGTTGTTGCCTTGGTTGTTGGTTTTTCATCATCGTTTTTCTGGTTGTTTCTATATTTCTTCTTCTTCGTTTTTGTTGGATTGTGTTTGATCATGCAGGATTTCTGGCTCAGAGGACTAGATTCTATATCAGCTGCGGGACAGAATCGTTATGTGTGTGTTGTTCTAGAGCACACCCCACACAGTACGGTCCAAACTGTTAAATGCCCGTTTTTTCTATCTTCATGTGTGGGGTCTCTAACAGATAAAAAAGCTCTTCATATTTAGAAAATCCTTATGTGTGTACCAGCCTTTACTGTCTCATTTTTTAGTCTGTTTAAATTAATTAAGGCATTTAAAAAATAACAATTTATAGCAATATTTGTATCTGTGTTGCTTTTACAGGGGTATAACTTTGACTGTTCAAAGAATACCTCTACCACGTCTTCATCAACACCCTTCTACTCATTATCAGCATCAACTCAATCCTCTCGGCCTATTGTAGTGCCCACAGCTGCAGCCCTGTCCCCAAAACCCATCCCCATACCAAGCTCTCAGGAGGATTACAACTCTATTAAAGGACATCACACTCAGCCATCTCCCTCTGCCCCCACCTCTACTCACCCTGCTCCTCTAACACCCCTAGAGCTGGACACAATCCACCTCAGCAAGGACAAAGATAAAAAAGAGGATGTCAACATTGCTACTCCAGATGGACACACCAACTTGTCCTCTTTCAGCAGATCCCTGTCTCACGGGCAGATAATAGAACAGGAGCTAATGCATTCATTGGAGTGTGTCTCTCTAAACGACAGCAGGGACCTAAACACAGAAGAAGGATCAGAGGGTGTCAAACAAGAAGAATCTCCAGTCAACGCTACCCGGCACATACACTCCCCTTTACTTTTGGGGGGTATCCCTTCACGTCGTGTGGGAGGAGGAGGCAGTAACTTGGATTCAGACTGTGGCTCAGAGGGTGCTGAGGATGAAGGAGGAGAAGGGGCAGTTCTGGAGGTGCCAGACACAGCCCTCCTCCTTCCACTGCATGACCCTGACCTTTATGTGGAGATGGTGAAGGGGACACGCTCTGTTCCACAGTATGCTGAAGTGGCCTATCCAGATTACTTTGGCCATGTGGCACCAACATTCAAAGAACCTCTTCTGGAGAGACTTTATGGGGTACAGAGGTAAGGCTTTTTTTATGAGACTAATTTGCAAAAATAATTTTGCATAAAATTTAAGGTCTTCATTAGAGCAGAAGAGTAAAGCTATTTGGGTCTAACTCTGCAGGTCCAAGATATTCCAGGACATTGAGAGGTTGATTCATCCTAATGATATCCTTGACAAAGTAGTTTATGACTTGGACATTTCCAGGTGAGTTCCTCTAAGAGTCTGCTAATTTAAGGCTTTACATTTCTTTGGATAAAATGCATTTGAAAATAGCTCGTCGGTTTTATTAATCATTTATATATTAAGTACAATAATCACTTCTAAAAAGTGCCACTTGTCCATTCTTAATGCTCTCCGTGTGTTTTAGTAGTCCTGTGATTGAAGACAATGGTGAATCTCTGAGATTCAACTCTCAGTTTGAGTCTGGGAACCTGAGGAAGGCAATTCACGTTAGGAAGTAAGTAGGAAGTATCATCTTTTCTTGGGAAGAACCAACAACATAAATTCTGTTTACAGCCTCATATAGATCAGCTTTATGACATCACTGACATTTAGAGTTGACATCAACTTTCACAATGTTCATTGTGTTTCTCTCAGCAGCTTTTGTCATTTTTTAAATTAAAATTAAGATGTTTCACAAGCTTATTGCTTATGGTTGATGTTGGAGACCACATTTACAGATGAGCTTTTTGTATTTTTCCAGATATGAATATGACCTTGTGTTAAATTCAGATATAAACAGTAATCACTACCATCAGTGGTTTTACTTTGAGGTGAGCGGCATGCGTGTTGGGACTCACTACCGCTTTAACATCATCAACTGTGAGAAGTCAAACAGCCAATTTAATTATGGTGAGATATGCAAAAACATCTGGATAAAAACAAAGTGACAAAATGCCCTACAAACAATATATTCACAAATGTGTGCTTTTCCTATGTCATGGTGTTTAAATGTTTGTGCATTTATGTGCAGGGATGCAAGTGCTGATGTATTCTGTGCAGGAGGCCATCAGTGGCAGGCCTTGCTGGGTTAGAACTGGAACAGACATCTGCTACTATAAGTGAGTACACACAGAATTTTGTAGTTGTGTAGAAATATATATTGAAGCGAAATAACTGGTAGTATTACAATTTCATAAAATAAGATCATTTTTAATACATCACTTTGATTCCAAGTACTATCTACATTTCATTCAGCCATAGATCATACACTTGAGCTTGCTGCATTGGTATAAATTCAAAAAAATAATTTTTCCAAAGTCTCATGTGGATTGGATTTCTGTCCCTCCACTGACACACCATTTCTAGGCAGACATATATTTAAAATATGTCTGTATACACACTCACTTTATTGACTCTACCTGTCTATTTAGTATGAGCTGTGGCTTCATTGAAAACACAATTGATCATTTCTGCCTGTGTCACCAAGATCTAAACTCCTTAAAACTGGTAAAATTTATTACATTTTGGTTCAAAAGTACTTAATAAAATTATATACCTAATAAAGTTACTGTTCAATGCTGTGCTTTGGGTGCTTCTGTTCATTGATCAGCTGTTACTCACGAGTTTTCCCCCACTGTCCATAGGAATCACTTTGCAAGGAGTTCCATTGCAGCTGGTGGACAAAAAGGAAAGTCCTATTATACACTGACTTTCAGCTCTAGCTTCAGCCACAAGGATGATGTCTGCTACTTTGCCTATCATTACCCATATACATTCTCAACACTTAAGGTAGTATTACAGTACCAGTGCTAAAGTGCCAGTCATCGTTTTGATTCCTATAAATATGTGCATTTTTTAAAATTATTTGCTCTGCAGGAAGAATATAGGGTCATCCATGAGCCGTTGACTCATGTTTTGTTGACTTCATACTATATATTGTCTTAACAGTAATTGTTACTTTATCCTCTTGTTGTTAAGTATGTCTAACCCAGAGAAACTCCCAGAGAGATCCTGCTTTACCATAGACCAGGGGTGTCCAGCTCCGGTCCTTGAGGGCTGCAGGCTGCAGGTTTAATGTCTCCCTGAACTAACACGTGATTCAAATTAAAATGCTCTCCTCAACTGCTTGTTGTTAAGTTCTGCTGAAGCATGTTGACCTATGATCTGATTCAGGTGCTGCAGCAAGAAAAAAAACAAACCCTGCAGGACAGCAGCCTTTGAGGACTTTGGACGTCCCTGCCATAGACTTTGATGGAGCATGTTGTCTTGTTGCCACTGTTTTGCCATTTATTTGTGCTGCAATCTTTAATCAATTTTCACATATGTACAATAACTTTGCAAAACTACATTTAGCAAAAACAATGTAAAGTCCAGTCTTACTCACTTACATGTAGCCTATAGCCAAAGCTAATAGTAGAATTAAAATAAAAATATAGCATTGATGTAAATGTAAGCAGGTGTATTATTAAGAGAGTAATAAAAACTAGAATTTGTCTTTACATGCAGATGCACCTTTCCAAACTAGAGGATTTGAGAACCCCTCAGATCTACCTGAGGGAGGATGTACTGTGTGAAACCCTAGGTGGGAACAGCTGCCCTCTTCTTACCATCACTGCCATGCCGGAGTCCAACTCCAATGATCACATCTGTCAGTTTAGTAAGTAAATACATTTATGTATACATAGTGTATTTATGCATTAATTTACTGTAAAAGTTTCATATGTTATGGAAAAACTAGGAAGGATATGTTCACATATATTGCGACTATCTAGAATTATGTAATTAAGTCAACAAGGGAACAACATACTTGACAGATTGTGTTTATCACTTATTCGATTCTGGATTCGGTGGCAAGAAGTGCTGATTATAAACGACTATCCTGGGAAAATAATGAAAATTAAATCTGAAGGTAGTCCTGGCAAATTATTGTCCTAAATGTTAAAGTAATAATTGGAAATTTGTTGTTTAATGTGAAACAAAATTAAGATGATTTTTATTTAGCTGTTATTGTTTGTGATTCCTGATGTGTTTTTTTTAAAATAATGTCCCAGTTATGCTGCCTATAATGTCTAAAAATATAAACCCTTACGTCGTTGTTATCAAAGACCAATCTTACTGACAAACATTGTCTGTTTAGCAATAAGCTGGGGACAAGTCCATGACTTCTTCAGCAAAAGGAGTTCTGTATGGGAAAGAGTTTGATCGCATTATCAAGGTTCTTTAGATTCTTTAAAAGATTAAGGAAATCTACTTATAAATGACATGAAATGTTCCTTTCTAATAGTCCTAGAACATTAGATTGAAAAATGCCAGATGTAACCAGCTTCTGGGTGTCAGGACATGTACATTTCCCAAAAAGGTTTTCACTCTATTATTGTTTGCTGATGCTGTTTCTAAGCTGTGAAAAACTTTTAATTAAAGAACCTTTTTTTTCCCCTTTATTCCATCTTCCTGTAAATGTGTTCATGCCTTGCCCTCTCTCATTCTGTCTCTTCAGGGAATCGTCCATTGATCTTCTTGTCAGCCAGAGTGCACCCTGGAGAGACCAATGCCAGCTGGGTAATGAAGGGCACTCTGGAATTTCTGATGGGTACCAGCCCACTGGCAGTCAGCCTGAGAGAGGCCTTCATCTTCAAGATAGTTCCCATGCTCAACCCCGATGGAGTTGTAAATGGAAAGTGAGTACAAACGATGAGGACAAAATTAACATACCCCCACAACTTTCAGGAATACACATTAATCTGCAGAACCTGGACCTGCACAATGGTCACAGCTTTATGTACATTAACACACATTAAATCTAGTCTAAAAAGATTCTCTAGCTGTTGCTTTGTTGTTTTCTACTCTGTATCGTTCCCCTCCTCTACCGTCTCCTTTCTGCTGTAGTCATCGTTGTTCTCTGAGTGGAGAGGATTTGAATCGCCAGTGGCAGAACCCCAATCCTGAGCTCCACCCCACCATCTACCATACTAAGAGCCTGCTGCAGTATCTTGTACACATACAAAAGGCACCACTGGTATGACCTCTAATTAACTGGAATTAAATGACTTTGGGGTATTTTGCACTTTGGAACATAATTTCTCATTAACCTCTTGTTAACTGCCGAAACCTCCTGTTCGCTTCACATTCTGTTCATCTGCATGGCCACAAGATTTAACATCACATTTTATCACAAGCAACACCCTCTTTTGGTTTCTGTTACAGTTAGTGAGCGCAAGTTGGATTTAGTAAGATGTTTCTGGTTTACAGTAGAAATGTTATTGAGTTTATTTATTTATTGGGGCGGCGTGGCTCGGCAAGGTAGAGCGGTCATCCTGTAACCCTAGGGTTGCCGGTTCGATCCTCGGCCATGTCGAGTTCATGTCGAAGTGTCCTTGGGCAAGACACTGAACCCCAAATTGCTCCTGATGGGTCATGGTGAGCGCCTTGCATGGCAGCTTCCACCATCAGTGCGTGAATGTGATGTATAATGTACAGCGCTTTGGATAAAAGCGCTATATAGATACAGGCCATTTATTATGTTTTTGGTGGTAGTACAGCCTCACTCAGTTTATCTTTTCAGGGTTTTTTTTATATATATTTTGATTTAAATGCTTGAATTCCATTGGTTTTTTTTTTTTTTTAAGATTATGCGAGTCATAACCTCCTCCTCTTCCCTACTTTCTCTGTGTGCTTTTCTCTGTGTGTAAACATGCATAGGTGTTCTGTGATTACCACGGCCATTCCAGAAAAAAGAATGTGTTTATGTATGGCTGCAGCGTGAAGGAGACAGTCTGGCAGACCAATATCATTGCATCTTCGAGCGACTTACAGGAGGACCTAGGATACAGGGTAAACACACACACAGAACACACAAATATGCCTCTAAAGTAATGAGTAATCACATGATCTTACCCCCAGCGCTCTATTATTTCTCAGTCCAATCACTTTTATGTGTACTAAGTTCATTAGACACACATGAGATCACATATTTTAAATGATCCTCTTCCTGGGGATCTTTCTGTATGTTTTTTTTTGTTTGTTTGTTTGTTTTTTTACTCGTCAGCTAGTATCTGACAAACATACATAAATTAGTTTTACTTGACTTAATATAATTGTAGGGGAAAGGCTGAGTTAGGCTCTAAGCATTCAGGGCAAAAAGTAAAAACTCACCAAAGATTTTGTCATTTCCATTGCGGCAATGACTTTTGTCCAGTGCTGCTGCAGTGAAAACACCAACATGCACACCTACACAATAATATTTATGCATTTTTCAATTTTCAGACGCTTCCTAAGATCCTGTCCCAGATTGCTCCAGCCTTCAGCATGGCTAGTTGCAGCTTTGTTGTGGAGCGCTCCAAAGAGGCAACGGCCCGTGTTGTTGTATGGAGAGAGATTGGAGTGCAGCGCAGCTATACTATGGAGAGTACACTATGTGGCTGTGACCAAGGCAAATATAAGGTACGTGTTTATTGTTTTTAGGCACATAAAAGATCCATTGCAGTGATCTTTTATTAAAATTTTTACTTTGACATGCTCATTTGAATGTTTTGTTGATGTGGTAATAACACATTTTTTTTCTCACTGTATATGATAATTATAAGGCCATTTAGGGTAAGGTGCCCTCGTAGATTTCCATATGTCCACAAGGTGGAAGTGTGGTGTTATTTTTACTGTCTCTCACCCTTTGATTATTCACTATTCTTTTTCCTGCCGTCTTTTTGGCGTCATTATCTTGTTTTCTTCATGTCTCTCCCCTCCAGGGGATTTTTCCTTTCCTTCTGAATTTTGCCAATTTAAAGATCTAATGTATTCAGAGTTCATGGATGCTTCCACCTCCTCCTGCGTGAAAGTGTTTGTCCAGATGTGCAGGAACTGATGTCGACTGAATTGTAGTTCCATATCTCTGAAGTCAGGCCAAGTGAAGACCTTCCTAGTTTTGCTCTGGGGAAAAAAAGAACTTAAAAGTTTTTTGGGTTGAGCTGGAGGTTAAGTTTGTGTGTGGCTTTTCCTTTACAAGTATTCATTCACTTGTATGATTGAACTTGTATATCAAACCATGTCAATTTTCTTAGGGTTAAGATCATTAAAATAAAGCACAGTAGTAGTATACACATTTTAAAGTTTATTTAAGTCAGAGCCAGTTATTTCAGAGTATATATAACACTGTACAAAGTTGCATGTGTGATATTCTTTCTTCTGTGAAATGTGTGTTTTAAGTCTTTTTAATGTCTGTTTTTTCCCCCAGGGTCTTCAAATAGGCACCAGAGAGTTGGAGGAGATGGGAGCTCAGTTCTGTATGGCTTTGCTGAGACTGAAGAGGCTGACAGGACTCCGTAATCACCAGAATATGTTGGATTTGGAGAGTGATATCATTGGGACGCATTCAAAAGCAGTCAGGTTTGTAATGAGGAACTTGCTGCAAAGTGTCACACACACAATTTAATTTATATAGCACCTGGAACTTGATGTGCGATATTTGCAGAAGGTGGTGGGATTTAATTTTACATGAATACACAGCCAATAAATGTTCTTTTCATAGTGAGCAAATCTTTTCTTTTGTCTTCATGCTCAGAGTAGATTGCAAAATTGAAAAGCCTTTAAATGTCTTTAGTCATCAAACTCACTCAGCACTCTGCATCATGACAAACCACTCACTTAAAGTTTTTTGCATTATTTAGGTCTATCTGATAGTACATCTAACATAGTCATTAGAAATGTTTGTAAAAATACTGCAATCAGTGTGTCCCAAGCAGATCTTAAATATGTTCATAACCTAATCTGTTTAGTGTATTTATTTAATAAGGACTATGCATGTTAATTAACAGAAAAATGTAAATATGCCAGAATTAGCCAGTAGCTACTTTCCATCTGTAGTCCCTGGCAGATCAAGGAAATATAAAAGTAGTTTACAACAATAATGACAAAAATTATCCAACAATCCAACACTTAAAACATATGACATAAGTAAAAGAATTGTCATTGGTGGTAACATGTCTAGTTCCTCATTAGCCAACATTTGAGTTTTGTTTTTAATATTTTGACAGTGCCACAGTCTCTTATATGAGCTGGGATACTGTTCCAATTTTCAGTTAACTGATAGCACTTGTTGACTGCATGCTGTCTGTCTATAAGGTGCTACACAGTCACCTCTAACAGAGGCTCTGTTTTTGTTTTTTTTTACCACTTATACTGGATTTGAACTTGATAAACATTCAAAGATGGTGGCGAGAGTCCAGGCCAAATCTTATCATTCTTATAGTTTTAGACAATAATGAAACGAAAGTTGATTTTATGGGACAAAGCTTTAAAATGAAGAGCTCTGATCAGACAGTACCTTTCAAAATGCCTTTTTAGTTAGTTTCCTTGGGAAAAAGATGGCATTATGGTCCGAGACCTATTAAAAATGGCATGTTATTACAATTTGTTTAGCTTTATTTGTAAATAACAGATCTATTTTGATTATAGATTGATTAGTTAGATGAGTTGGTTTACTAATTAAACCATGTTAAAAAGGTCAGTTATGTCTTTTAAGTTTTTTTTCTTTCTCTTAGTGTCCCAGTTTATATTAAAATTACCAATTAAGATTACCTCTTTACTAGGACAGCAAGACTTCAAAAGTAGTTTCTAATGATCACACAATGCTGTCATTGCTTTATTAAGTGTCTGGAAAATTTTTGTGGACAACGTTTCTTCATTATTGGATTTAGTGAGCTTTCCGTATTCCAAATTAGTATTCACACAGTTAGGTAATTTAGCCTTCCCACCACTGACTTGTTCCTCTATAATGTTGTTTAGAGAAATTAAGTCAGTGATTAAATTTGTCTGACCTAGTAAAGCCAGCTCCTCTTTGGTGGTGGAGGTTGCAAGCGATGGAAAAGGGCCAGGTAGCCATTATGGAAGCCCAGCTAGCAGTGGAGGAGGCCCAGCTAGCAGTAAAGGAGGCCTGAGTTGCAATGGAGGAAGCCCACGTAGCAGTGGAAGAGGCCTGACTAGCAGTGGAGGAAGCCCAGCTAGCAGTGAAGGAGGCCTGAGTGGCAATGGAGGAAGCCCACGTAGCAGTGGAAGAGGCCTGACTAGCAGTGGAGGAAGCCCAGGAAGTAATGGTGGGCATCTCGTAAGCTCTGAGTGCTAGTGCTTGCGATCCAGTTAGCTGATGGTGTAGTGAAGTTAGCTGTGGCTGTATAGCATCCATGTGATTCAATGATTGAGCACGAGGATTTGTTTCAACATCACCAGCCATGAACAATATCATCAGAAGATGGGCAATTCTTGAAAAAAGGTTTAGATGATTGTCCATTTTTACCCGGGGATGGCTTTGCATGAACATCATCATGTACTTTTGTGAAGAAAATGTCTTAAGTCATATTGGCAAGTTTTTTTGTATAGCACATTTCACGTACAAGACAATTTAAAGGGCTTTACATAAAACATTAAAAGCATTACAGCGGGGTGCAGAAAGCAATTGCATTAAAAACAAACTTTAAAAGAAATTAAATAAAAAAAGGGGGAAAAAAGCTCATAAAATAGATAAAATGCAAGAAATAAAGTTCCAGTATGGGGAATTTAACAGTTTCAGCAGACCTGCAGTTTTCTGGTAGTTGGTTCCACATTTGTGGAGCATAAAAGCTGAACGCTGCCTCTCCAGGTTTAGTTCTGATTCTGTGAACAGAAAGCAGATTTGACCCTGATGACCTGAGGGATCTGGTTGGTTCATAACAAACCAGAAGATCCTGAATGTTTTTTGGTCCTAAACCATTCAGTGCTTTGTAAATTCTGCACTGGCAGAGCAGAGGACTTTATTTTCATCCTTTTTTCCAAGGACATGTGAAGCACACCAACAAGTATAGAGATATAAAAGCAAATAACAGATAGGACATATGCCATGGTCTTTTTAATACTTGTTAGGCTTTTAAAAAGCTTTTTTGGTAAACACACAGGATCTGCCAGACTGTGTGTCTGCTCCATGACAGCCATCTTGATTACATCATCCAGGACACTTAATTGTAATTAGGAATTTAGCAGAAATGTTATTAGATATTCTGCTTTAAAGTCCTTTTTGTTACTCCAATCTCACTATGTGATTTAATCTGTATGATTATTTGCATTTAGTAGGAGTTTAGACTATCCATGATGCATGTTAAAGCTTTGTGGAAACATCGTCAGTATTACTGGGATAACACAGTGTTACTGTGTAATTCGATATCAGTGCTTATATTTGTGCTTTTTAGGCAGCTACAGTTTGTTAGTGATGTGTGGCACAGGTAGACTGACAGTCTGGGTCTTTGCTAAGGAACAACCCATGAAACAAATAAGCAGTGGACAGGAGAGGTTTTCAGAGGCACATCGAGTAGTCAGTAGCTCAGGATTGCACAGTGTGGATTAAATGCACATTGAATATGTAAACTAGCCTCCTTGTCTGCATGGCCAGAATACATTTACATGCTATTATACACTTAAGTATCACTGAATTCAAGGAAAACAGCACTGACTGTGTTTATAGTTCAGCTGCAGGACAGATGTGAATCTTACTACTTCACCCAGTAGCATTTAATTAAAAATTCTACAGACCAACCATATGTTTTACATCCCTGGATTTTTAAAGTTTACAACTGCAGTGCTGTGTGAATAATAAAATCTAATTAAAATGACAAACCATTTACCCCTTTAAATTACTGGTAAAAGCAATCATCCATTCATCCAAAAACAATTAAATATTGGTGGCAGGTTTGTTGTTTTAGTGAAGAAAAATGTCATTTATTTTATGGTTCCAATTTTTCTTTCTTTAAATTAGTATGTTGCTTTTTACAAGAGAAAATGATGGTTCAGTATTCTCGCTTCTGTTCTCAAGGTCATGCACAAGCTGAAACTTGGAAATGTTTGCCTGTTTCATCTTCTAGTAAAATTAACTGTTCGGAGGTTTTGAGAAATTGCCAGGTGCTTGTGCTGTTTTCTGACATTTTACAGACTACACAATTAACAATTTGTTAATTACAAAGCTGATATATAGCACAATCCTGAAATAATTTTATACTTGCTGTCACAAGTCAAATATAGTGTACATTTATAATGAAAATAGTTAATTGGAAAGTATTGCTCTGATAATCCTTTGCCACAATGTGAGTGAAGGCTCACCACCTGCAGGAGGGGCCATAGAGGTCAGGTGCAGTGTGAGCTGGGCGGCTGCCAGAGGTAGGGACCCTGGCAGTCTGATCCTCGGCTGCAGAAGCTAGCTCTAGGGATGTGGGATATCACCTCTCTGGTGGGGAAGGGGCCTGAGTTGGTGCGTGAGGTTGAGCGGTTCCGGCTAGATATAGTTGGACTCACGTCAGTGCACGGCTTGGGCTGTGGTACCACTGTCCTTGAGAGGGGGGGGTGTTGGAGAGCACTCTTTCCGGGGACTTCCTTTTTCTGCTGGGGGACTTCAATGCCCACGTGGGCAATGACAGCAAGACCTAGAGGAGTGTGATTGGGAAGAATGCCCCCCCTGATCTAAATCTGAGTGGTATTTTGTTGTTTCTTGCTTCTGTACTTGCATCGATTGTCCATAACGAACACTTTGTTCAGGCATAAGAGCGTCCACATGTGCACTTGGCACCAGGACACTCTAGGCCGCAGTTCGATGATCGGCTTTGTAGTCTTTTCATCGGACTTGAGGCTACATGTCTTGGACACTCAGGTGAAGAGAGGCGGAGCTGTCAACTGATCACCACCTGGTGGTGAGTTGGCTATGATGATGGGGGAGGATGCCGGTCTGGCCTGGCAGGCCCAAGCGTGTTGTGAGGGTCTGCTGGGAACGTCTGGCGGGGTCCCCTGGCAGAAAGAGTTTCAACTCCCATCTCTGGCAGAACTTTAACTATGTCCCAGGTGAGGTGGGGGACATTGAGTCAGAGTGGGCTGTGTTCCGTGTCTTTATTGTTGAGGCGGCCAGCCACAGCTGTGGCTGCAAAGTTGTCGGTGCCTGTCGTGGCGGTAACCCCCAAACTCGTTGGTGGACACCAGCAGTGAGGGATGCCGTCAAGCTGAAGAAGGAGTCCTATCAGGCCTCTTTGGTCTGTGGGACTCCAGAGGCAGCTGATGGGTATCGGCGGGCTAAGCGGATCACAGCTTCGTTGGTCACTGAGGCAAAAACTTGGCCTCTGCATCGATCTGTCGTGGTGAAGAAGGAGCTGAGCCAAAGGCAAAGCTCACGATTTACTGGTCGATCTACGTTCCTACCCTCACCTATCGTCACGAGCTGTGTGAAGTGAATGAAAGAACAAGATTACGAATACAAGCGGCCGAAATGAGTTTTCTCTGCAGGGTGGCCGGGCTCTCCCTTAGAGATAGGGTTAGAAGCTCGGTGATCTGGGACGGGCTCAGAGTAGAGTCACTGCTCCTCCGCATCGAGAGGAGCCAGATGAGGTGGCTCGGGCATCTGGTTAGGATGGATCCTGGACGCCTGTCTGGTAAGTTGTTCAGGCAACGTCCCACCGGAAGGGGCCCCGCGGAAGGCCCAGGACACGATGAACGGACTACATCTCTCGGCTGGCCTGGGAACGCCTCGGGATGCTCTCGGATGAGCTGGTGAATGTGGCCAGGGAGAGGGAAGTCTCGGTGTCCCTGCTTAGGCGGCTGCCGCCCCAACCCGACTCTGGATAAGCGGCAGACAATGGATGGATGGATTTCTAAATAAGACTAAAAGTATCAATCAAGAAATATGTGGTCCACACAGATTAGATGCTTCTTCATTCAGCAATGACACCAAATTATCAAACGTGGTCCTTTGAAAGCTGTGATCGCAAGGTTATCTTTATTTCTTTTTATTTTACAAGGTCAGCGTGTCTCAACAAAGGATTTGTGAAAGCAGTTGATTCAGGAGAATGGCTTCATACACAAAACCACTTAATGCTTACATCTATTTCTGCCAGTATCTCCCAGTCTCTCTCTTACTAGCCTATCTACTCTCATATTGATATATTCATTCATCATTTATGTGTCTGATCACATAATGACAAAAGTGTTTGTGTGAGTATCCTGCGGGATTTGTTGCTCTCTTCCTGGATTTATGGCTTTATGCGTGGGGCTTGGTATGCTAGCACTTACCATTTAATAGGGCATATAAACAATGATTGTGGACACTGGGAGGTATCTCTCGGTATTCATAAATGTGCAGATTTGGGAATAAGTTTTTATTTATTTATTTATTAATTTTGTTTGTTTTGTTGTAGTTTCTTGGGTTAAAATACATAGTTTAAAGTTGTGGCGGTTTGATTTCTGCATTTTTATCATAGCTATTGGGGTCTTCATGTCTCATTAACATACATAATCTTGAATGTTGGATGACTGCGGCTGGTTAATCTTGAAAAATAAGCTGGGTTTGATATTGCTATAGTGGCTTAAAATGGTTGATACCCAACTTTCTTAATCTGTTTGGATAACATTTTGTCTATCATTACACACGCTTACTGTACATGTACTGATGCACAATTTCCCTGTATCTCCGTCTGTCTCATGCACTCACACTGTAGGGAGATTGGTGGGAGCTCATTGTCTAAGCCCCCTGATCGACTGTCTCCTTGGGATCACATTTCAGACCATTAACACCATTAAAAACCCACTAAAGCCACTAAAACCTCAAAGAACCAGCAACCATTTAACCATTAAGACCCATAGGAAAAAAATAACAGCCTAACTGGTGAAAGCTCATAAGCAGCGTTTGTTAGCAGCCTAAATTTTTATTGTGATTTAGAAATGCATGTAAATATCTAGAATTGTTTAGTGTCAGTGTCTTTTGTTGGGAGGTTTTTAAAAGTTATTAGATTATGGGCCAGAACTGAACCAACGGTCATTTTACTAATTTATCATTCAGATAATTTGTTAAGTGAAACTTCAACATCATCTGTTTCCAGTTTTACAAGATATTTGCTGTTTTTCCTGTTTGGTGTCCAAATACCAGTAAAAACTGACAAACCAAGAGATTTGAATTCACACAAATTACAGAAATGGATTAAATAATTATCATCCACATATTCATAATTGGTTTCATGTTTTTAAAACTAATGCAACATAAAGAAAAACATTTTTTAGTTTCTAATTTCTAATTTAAAAAGCTTGTTGGTGATCTTTAATCATTTAAGTGGTTGTTATCTGTAACAAATCTGATGATGACTTTTGTTTCTTTGGTTAATTAGCAGCTGCTCAACTACCTATGTGTTGGAAGAGGACGAGCCATCCTTTCTGGAGGAAATAGACTACAGCGCAGAAAGCGATGAGGATGCAGAGGCTGAAAACGAGCTGGCTGGCGAAATTAACGAGAATCAGGATCAGCTGTCGGACTCGGAAACTAATCACAGAGACCAGTGCTGAGATGTTTATCGCCTCTTTACTTGACAGTTTGAGTGAAAAGTTAAAGACTTTCTTTGGCTTCTCACTTTTTCTGGTGAATATTAACTTAGTGGCACACCTCAGATAGATTCATGTTCTCAGCCCAACATACCTGATGCATTGCTGAAGGTGCACACCCCACTTGCCTTTCTGTTAAGATACACTTGTATAAGCAACAGTAAGTTTAAGGATGGATCGCAATGAATGTTTTCACCTTTTAGCACCATATTATAGCCTTCATAAACCTCAGACACCATACAGCCTCTGAGACTTACATGTAAATAAATCGAGCTGCAAACAGCAGGTATTACCCATGCTTAACCTAAACACTTACCCAAATAGCCGTGGGTTCTGTAGTTTGTTTTTAAACCACTCTCACTTGTGACACTGATTGATAAAACAAAAAAACAACAAAACATGCATTTTAGTAACAAAGGAAAGCTGTTTTTCCTGCTCTAACCAGATCAGAGAGAAAGCTCCTTTATCTAATATCCATCACATCATCTAGTTATCCAGAGTCCCATAACAACAACAAAAAACTCATATGCAACTACACATAGGCAGACATGCCACCTTTTCTCACCTGTTACCTCTCCCCCGTAGACCACAGTGCATACGGTGGGATCACTCATGTGCTGTTTGCCTTCCTTTATCCAAAACTATATCACATGAATGTTCATGTCTTCACAAAGACAGACCTTGTATACTAGATAAATGCAGATGTAAACACCACAGGTGTAGTTGGGCTTTCTTGGTGACGTACAGGTGTTAGACATTTAGATGGAATGTAAGCTATCCACATGTACTGTGAGTGTTGCTGTTGTTTTAATAATAGATTGTACTCTAAAGCAGTAACGAGCAAGCATGAGCCGCAGTGATAAGAAAACCTCTTTTTGCACTTAAACAGTAAACGTGAAACAAAGACAAGCAAACTGAATGAGCGTTTACTCACTTTACACATCACAGTTAGTCACATCTGAAGTTCTCAGAGCTCAGCCCGAAGCTGATGGTCACATTGCTGTGATGGTTTAAAAGAATATACTGGAATTTGCCTCCTTTTTATTTTTCTCCTGTTTGTACATTTTGTGGATTTGCTGCCGTGACTCCCATGCAGAATAACAGATGGTGCTGTGTATCAGGAGTATGAGATTGTTTTTTTGTGTTTTTTTTTCCTTTTAACTTCATGGAAATGTGCTTCTTTTGCATTTTTACAGATGGTGCAAGGCTGGCTTTTCTCTTTTTTTTTTGTAATTTATTAAGTTCCTAGAATGCATCTTGTGTGTTTGTATATAAGTATTTTTCATTGTGTGAGTGCAAATATGTGTGTGTGCAGGAGAGTTATTCCATTATTCAGCTCAGCTAATGCTCTTAAAGTGTTTCTTATTTCAATTTGATTATCCATTTTCACTCTCCTTTACTCCTTCCAATCATTTTATTTTTATTTTTCATCTCAACCTTTTCTTCTTCTTTCTTCTTCTGTCCATCTTTTTAATTATTATTATTTTTTGCTTTGTCTTTTCATATTTAGCTTTTGAGCATCTTACAAACATTGGGAATATGTGTGTTGCGTTAGTCATGTGTGTACTTATATATTTATGTTTGAAGCTGTTTATGTTGACACAGTTGTTGGCTATTTTGCTTTATTTGTTTTGTAGTAAACAAGGAAAGGTAGCAGTTGCTTTTAAGTTAATTGTGTGAGAGAAAAGTTAAGAGTGAAAGCATGGGAAATAAACCCTGAACCCAAAACTGTTGTGCTTTATTTTGTGTAGGCAAGGCAGGTTTGTTTACATGACAACCAACTTACACTGGTTTTGCACCTTTGATGCTGTAACAACAAAATTTCCGCACTGTGGGACAAATAAAGGATTATCTTATCTTAAAGTGCTTTACCTAAAACATTAAAAGCAAGGTACAAAAGAAATGTTATGTAAAAGCAGAAAAATTAGAACAAACTATAAAGAATGATAGAAATTGAATAGATAAAAGGACAAGCTAAAATAGAAACAAGCAACAGAAAAGTGGGTTATGTATGGTATAGACATTAAAGGGAAATACATCATCACCATCACTGTCAATTTATAAAAGGGAAAATATATTTAGAAAGAAAAAGAAAGGGGAAAAACTTCCTCTCTTAATGAAAAGTGGGAGCAAATTAGAGTTTTCAGATTCAAACCAATCCACGACTGGACCACAGATTCCAAACCAATTTTCCATTTGGTTTTAAATAAAAACAAAAGTTTGACCATTAGCTAAAAATTGTCTCATCATTACCCTTTTTTTTGTTATTAGAGAAACCATGGTGTGCAGTTAGAAAATCAGAAAAATTTCCATACTTTAATTCGTATTAGTGAAGAATTTTGGTCAGTCTGCCCTGACTATCAGAAGGGAAAATATAATGTGCATTTTTACGTGTTTTTTTCCCCTGCTGCTGCCAGCTACATACAGCAACTATGTATTGAAAACATGCCATCGGTTGTAATATAACTACAATTAATCTATGACACATGTAGCATAACTGGTGTCAGGAGCACTTCCTGGTTAAGTGTACAGAGCACGTGGTTTGAGTTGAGTTATTCCTCAACTAATAGAGCATGAGTTGATGCTCGATCTCGCCATGTCAGCAGCACAGTTGTATAAGCATTTATTTAGCAGTGTACCTCCATCTTTTAAGTAGCCTGAGTAACTTCATCTTTTGCTTCCCAGGAAATGAAAAGGGCAAGAAGGGGGTAACAAAAAAAAAAGCCAGTACAAATGTTCTGAAAATAAATAAATGATGCTCCGTGTTAATTGACATAATTGGACAGGAAGATGCAGAGAAAGAGGAGTGAAAGCAGAGAAGTATTTGAAGAGGTGGAGAAGAATGTTAATCTGAGGAAGGCAGCTTAGAGAGAATAGCTCTTTTCCTCTCTAAGCCCCACGTCCTCACTTCCTGTCCCTGCTGTCAATCAGAGCAGCTAAAGTGCCTCACACAAAGGACCACCATATTCCCTCCAACCTTTGCCACGAACACCAGTACCAACCAACCAATTAAGCACACTGATCAAAGGGTGAATATTTTGTTTGTATGTGAGTCTTGCAGAACTGATGGTTTTGAAGTGCATCTCTGGGTTTCTTATGTTCATCAGAGTCCCCTAATTAGAAATCTCTTTCCCTCTGCCTGCCTCTGTCTCATGCTTTCACGCAGGCACCATGCCCAATCTCCATCCTCACACTGATGAGCTCATTTCTGTAGTCAAAGTGTGGCTCTGTGGGCGTCTAATAGTGTAGCCAATTAGTGCAAGAGTCTGTCTTGGCAGCTTCTGTAGCTCACTGGTGGTCCCACAGAGGGACAGAATGGCTCCCTGAAAAGGTACAAGTCCACAAAGAACGGTTAGACAAAGACGTGCGTGTACAGGCTGCGTGTCACAGCAGTACACATGGACGGGATAACTGTGTAAGTGCATGTGTGTTTGATCTCATTTGAATTAAACAGCAGAAAGTCTTAATAAAGAGTAAAAGAACTCACATTTTCGGATATTTGCTTTAAAAGGGAGGTTGAACAGGTAAAAAGCTACAAATTTACGTTATTTGTTTTAATAGTTTTTTAATGTTATGTGCACATTGTGGCACTTTGTTCAACTTTTTAAAGTGCGTTATAAATAAAGTTGCAGTTGCAACTATTTCACCCTGGCACAAAATGCATGCATTTTTCATCCAATCTTTATTGTGTTTTTCCTTTATGAAAAAAATTTATTCCTCAAACTGTTATCTAAATAAAACTATACAGGGTTTCACAGGGCACCAGCATCTTTTTTTTTATCTTTGTCATTTTTTCATGTAAAAAGAAAGTATCAAAGGAAGAGGGCACCAAACAAGAAGTCATAAACAAATAAACATCAAAAAGGTGAGATAAACAAATATGACAATACCATTGGTAATTTTTTAATTTTTTTTTATGGTGAATTTTGTATTGATTATCAATTTTGTGCCATGTTGCTATTTTGTTGTCTTTTTTCGGCTTAACAGTCTGATGGTTGTTGGAATAAAAATAAAAACTTCGGCAAACTACAATTCCTGCCCTGTTAATCACTACAAATGTTGAAATGACTGTTTGAAAGGTCCAATAACTGCTATGACTTTTCTTAGAAACACATTCTAAATACTTTCATTTAATTGATTGGATATAAAGTTAGTGTACAACCTTAGTACAAAGCAAGTTATCCAGATTTTCATTTTATTTTCAATAACTTAGCAAACTATAAAATTCCATTAAGTCTGTCCACATTACAAATGTTTCTTTACTTTTTATTTACCACATTTAGGTGCATGTTGGTTAATGTATACTACAAAGCAGATCAAATGAAAAGATTTAATTATTTGATTTCATGGGGGTTTTAACTATTTTACACGATGATAGCCATGCAGGCAACATACAGTGGTTCAGTAGTACTAACCATTATGCAGCAACAGAGCATAAACAAGAGATTCATTGTGAATGCATAAATTAAGACAGGTATTTACATAAATATTTTTTTAAATAATCAAATGGAGTATTTCCTTACATTGTTCCAGGAGGAAGTGGTGTTTATTGTAAACAACAGTTTTAATAAATTAGAAATGAGATGAGTGATGCATGCTTGTTAGTTAATCAATTAAAAATCAAAGTGAATGCTGAACTATTTTTTTTTAAGGTGGAGGCTGGTGGAGGGTCTCAAAACAAAAGCAGGCGATATGCAGTTATCATGGTAGTAGTAACAGCAGCAGCAAGCATGAAGCATAAAAAGAAAGGAAATGTGCAGTTTAAATACACCACCCACATTGGATGGGTATGTTTGATATGTAGCATGAATGTCTGAGGTAGATCACATAGGATGCGGCAGCTCGAGTTGTCTGCCTGAACTAGCTTCATTATTGATACCGTGGAAATTGTGTGGAAAAGCCATCTCAAAAATCCAAAATGGATGTTTTTTTTTAAAAAAAACATAATTTTTTGAGTATGTCCTATTAAAGTTTAAAGACTAACCCAGCAGTAGCAGAGTTTTGTTGCAAAGTTAGAGTTTGAGTGCAGTTAATTTGATGACAACTACATTTTGAGCAGAAGTCCGTGAGAAAATTTGAAATGAAACACGACGTATTGCATTTTCAGTAGCAATAATTATTTCAATTTAATTTCCATTTTGTTCCATTACTAATTTTTACAGCACTTAATATAACTCCAACTGACTATAGAGAACTCAGAACTAAGTCTCTCAACTGAGACTGTTCATGTAGTTTCATAACAGTTTGTGTATAAGATATCAAACATGCAGGTCTGTTTTGACACAAACATCTCAGCATTTCTTATTAAACTGGATTTCCAATAGATCTGTAAGTAAAAAAAAAAGAAAGAAAAAACAGAGGTTCAGAGTGAAAAAAGGAAGGGGTACAAGTTGAAAAGACTTTTAAAAACCAATTTGCCAAAATATTTAAATTAGTCTTGAGGTAATTAAAATGTCAATCAACAAGGGTGTTGCCATCTGTCAAATAAGATATATAAGATTAATAAAATATATATAAGTGAAACACAGTACAATAGTTTATATCTCTTAGTTACCAGGGAGTACCTGTGCTCTTGAGCCCTGCAGCTCATTATGCACAGTCAATAAATATTACAGTGCAAACATGGTAGGTTTTGTTCAATTATTTGTACAATTAGATGAAAAAATGGTGGTTTGTAAAAGAGTGACAGGAGAGAGCTTGTCACAGATAACAGATGCAAATACTTCATGTTAAAATCAAATGGCCTGCAAACATTCTCACACAAGCTCTAATGAACATGCTTCCTTTTTTGCATGTAAATAGACCTAAATAGTAGATACACACATGCACACACACACACACACACACACACACACACACACACACACACACACACACACACACACACACACACACACACACACATACACATAGTTGGTTACATGGGGAGCAGAGCCAACTTGCACCTCTTGTTGCCGTGGCAACCAGAGAGACTGATTTTTCCAGAAGCACTTATTCACATCGCATCTGTTATTCACTTGTTTGTTCATTCATTCCTCCTTTTAGCCTGGCTTTATTCAACTGTCTCTTCCTCCCTTTCTGAGTGCTTTTCAGCCCTTTTCCATTCCCAACCTCTCCTCCAATAGGATGTCCTCTTGGCATGCATATGCAAATGAGACTTGACACCAATTAAAAGAATTGAATAACGAACAGCACTGTGCCCTAAGTGGTTGGAGGCATGAGATATCAGCTTAGATCCACTGACACAACTTCTAATGTCTTTTTAATTTACTCCACACAGAGGAGCAAAGGACCTGGCAATTACAATGTGTGTGTGTTTTTTTTTAATTAGGTTGAAGGTTAAATCAGAGATATTTTGCATTATTTGCATGTTTACTAGTAATTAACAAGACTGATTCCATAATAAAATTTTTATGGTTTGACAATTTTATTTACTTTAATCTCAAACATTACCCTAATACTATTCTTTTTTCTATTCTCGTCTCTTGATTTCTTTTTTTTCTGTGCTTCCTCCCATCGCTGCACCCACAGCTCTCTCCAGGGTATATCAGGTTATCATTGGCTGACAAAGCAGAAAACAGGAAGTATATAGTGCCCTGTAGACAGAACTTTTGACATACTAGATGGACAATAATACATGCACACACACCCTGCTGATCACCCTGCTGTGTTACTGTACGAATGTGCAAAAAATTTAAGAATGACTTCAATTTGGCATAAAGTTAACCTTCTTTTAGCAAGTACAAGAATAAAAATACTTGCCAACAGCGAAAATCCCAAATGCTTTTATTCCACACATATATATATTATATCTATTTAGATAGTGAAAGAAAACAATACCAACGAGACAGCTTCCTCTGATAGTACTGAGTCAGCGTCCAGTCAGATCCCAGAACAATGCGACTGCAGGAAGTCAATGGATGGACGCCAGCAAGGTCAACAGTAATAGCCTTCAACTTAACACGACACACCATGCGTGTGTCTACATAAAACAACATAAAACACAAAGTGTGCTAATACTGTGGGACAGCAGGATAGAGACAGGTCAGGACAGCCTTATCATAAACACAGTCACTGCTGATCACAGAGGGACACCAACACTGTCTCATGAGTGTCACTAAAATGTGAGAGTTAAGCTGTCATATCAGTGTGGCAGTCACAACTCTCTATCCCAACAGATTTCTCCATAACATTCAGGCTGCTAGGTCTATTGTAACCAAATTGATTTAATGACGTAACTAGGCAGAATGAAAGCTTGTAAGAAAGGGACAACAAATGCCAAATATCCTCTGAGCTAACAGAAAACATGTAGCAGAAACTTACTTGTTTTTGGAATAATCCTGGAATTGCACTTGGGCAGAGTGAACAAAAATAAATAAATAAATAAATGCTAAATAAATAAATAAAAATACAAAAAATTAAGCTATTATTACATTTCAGAAGTTTCCCCTTGTTATGAAGTCCTTGGACAAGGAATCACTTTACGAGTTTTCCCTTATGAGCTTGGATAAACTTGGATTTTGTGAAGTTATTGTGATGTTATTCCAAAGCTGCTTGAGGTTGCAATATTTGTAAGGTGTAAGTCTACTTGTTTTGTTCTTTATTGTTGTATGATGGCAGCATTGAGTGGGTTTTAGGAGTCAATAATGGT
The DNA here is from genome assembly GCA_037177495.1 of Rhadinocentrus ornatus. Taxonomy (NCBI): domain Eukaryota; kingdom Metazoa; phylum Chordata; class Actinopteri; order Atheriniformes; family Melanotaeniidae; genus Rhadinocentrus; species Rhadinocentrus ornatus. Next base: position 14,918,663 of record JBAMHW010000012.1, on the reverse strand, counting down.
ACCTTTTCACCTCAGTCTACAGTTATGTAGAACTTTGCATGAGCTGATCAGCGAAAGTTTGTTTGTGACAGTGTAAGACAAACGCCTTCTTCAATCACATACTACTTATTGTACTTTATAACTACTTTTTAAGGAGCCCTCTCTTCCAAATGGTTCTCAGGTGGTTATATGTAACAAAGATCCATTATGTCAGGTTATAAAGTATTATATATCCACTTCAGGAGCAAACCCAGGACTTACTGTCTCTTAAAATTTGAATGACTGCAGGTAAACCCTCCAGTGACTCCTGGGTTAATCCCAGTGCCTCCACCAACTTGCCATGCCTGGTAGACCTCTCAAACGAGGTGCCCAGGTGGCATATTTATCAAGTGCATCACTTCCACTGGAGCATCTCAAAATGGACAAGCAGAGTTTTACGCTTATCTTCTCTAGATCTTCTATCTACTTTAGACTTCTTACTTTAGGCATTGCATAGTTTGTTGCTAGAGGGTTGGAAAAGGATGTAAACCAACCTGTGAACCAACAACTCTGCTGTATGACACATTTTTTCTCATTAGCTCTAATGTGGTGACCTCATTTCTGGATAAGCTGCACTCAACCTGCTTTGTTCTCACTCTTCTGAGATACTTGAACTTCTCCATCCTGAAAAATAACTGAAATGTTATCAAATTCTCATGTTAAATATCTTCATCTTTGTGGGTAGTTAAAAAAAATGATATCATGAAATATATGTGCAAACTAAAGCACTTGACAGAGTAGTTGTTATTGATGAAAAAGACAGAGACGAATGAAGTGAATTCCTGACTGAAAGAAGCCTTTGGAATATTAAAAGAAATGAAAGCCAAAACACGCCATTAAACATGAAATACAGGAACATCAAAAAAGATATTTACAGTTTGGTCCTAGTTTAGGCGTCATTCCAGCTAACTCATTTAACCCTCACAGGTGTGTTCCCTTGACAACAGTATATGGGAAATCTTAACCTAAATGGTTCCACTAGTAAACTGACTTAAAAGGAAAATTTACAAACAATATGGAAATAAGTATAAGTTTATAAGGTACATAAGATGAAAAAGATTCTGTACATTTCTCTAAAGTCTGAAACCTAGTCAGCATTGCAGCTTATAGCAAATAGAGAAACAGTGTTATACAAGCTTCCTTTTAATTTCTGTTCATATTCTTAAGGAATACAGCTCAAAAGGCTCCTTGAAAGACTTTCCAAACACCTTTAGATGTTGGCTGCCGTTTGTTTTCTTCTCTGTTAAGATAATCCCACACAGCTTAATCTTAAGGTCCATTGGGAGGAACATGTGTTGGGATTAAACCATCATGAGACAGGTTAACCTACTGATGATGTGTTGTTGCAAAAGTAATCCTGTGGTTAGTGATTTTCAGTCCACTTCTTGTGTCATTTGGCATACTTTAACATTTTATACCCGTTTCCCTTTCTGTATTAGGACTTTGCTGGATTTTTTTAAAAGGCATAACCTTAAAATACTATTGCAGATGTTTTTGTAGAGCTACCACTCATCAACCCTTCATTTGCCCAGTTTTTTAAAGTAAAAGATAGTTTCTTGAGAATCGCTTTGTTGTTATAAAAATAGTGTTTAATGCTTGTCGAATTGTATCATCTTCAGTATTTTTTGATAGTTGCAAAAAGAAAAAAAGTTAAAATAAATAAATTTGCATCAAACTGCATGAAACACATGGCTTATAATGCTATTTATCTTGTTTTGCTAACTTGTCTGTTATGTGTAGAGACATTTATTCTGGTATGATTACCATACAATACCAGCTTTATTTATTAAGTACTTTAAAACCACAGCTGAAACAATGTGCTGCACACAAATAAAATCAATATAAATGCAAGTAGAAAAATAAGATATAAGAATAGCTAAACCCAACACAATAAAAACCAATTAAAACAAATAACAAATAAATAAAAAACTAAGTCTCGCTGGGGTTAGCCAGTGGAGTGAAGCCAGGACATGTGTTTCCTTCTTTTGGTGCCTGTTAAAAGGCTTGCAGCTGCGTTCTGCACCAGCTGCAGACGTAACAATGAGGAGTGACTCACTCCTACATAAAGTCCATTGCAGAAATCTAACCGGGATTAAATAAAGCATGTATCACAGTTTCAAAATGCTGCCTGGAGAGAAATGATTTAACCTTTGCCAACTGCCTTAAATGACAAAAACATGACTTGACTACAGCTCTAATTTGGCTGTCTAATTTAAAATCACTGTCCAACTTAAAACCCAGGTTGGTAATGGTTTTCTTAAAATATTCTGTCAGGTGTCCCAAATCCACAGAAGTGAATTCACAGGGACCAGTGTTCTTTTTATCACAATTTAAAAAGTTCGGGGTTTGATTTATATCCTCCAAATAACCTAAAAGAGGTCTGATCTCGAAGCCATTCTTCCCATTCAGAGGCAAGTAGATGTGGTGGTTGTCAGCATAGCAATGAAGGGCAACTCCATGCTTTCTGGATGGAAGCCAGAGACAATAAATAGAGTGAAAAAAGCATTGTCCCTAAAACTGAGAACTGTGGGAATCCACATGACAGGGGAGCACATGATGATATAGAGTGTAAAAATTGACACAGAAGGACCTATCCACCAGATAAGACTTGAACCAATAAACTGCTGTGTTATGAATACTCACAAGTTGATTAAAGTGGGAAAGTAAAATTTTGTGATTTACTGTGTTAAATGCAGCAATTAAATAAAAAAAACAAAACAACAAACAACATAGTCACCTGAATAACATGCTAAAATGTCATTAATGACCTTTAATAATGCAGAATTTGTACTATGGAGGGCTTTAAATTCATCTGAAAATGTGTGGGCCAAGATTTTTGCATATATATACTTGTTTGTTTTTTACATGGTTGAAGTAAATCATTGGAATCAGCAGTTAATCTTTTTCACTGTAGCTTATATGGTTTTAAATAATCAGAAATTAATAAAAGCTTCAATATTAAGATCTAATACTTGCAATAACTTAGAAGTTAATAATAAAAATGTTTAAAAAAAAATCTAATTAGTGACCATAAGTAAATACATTTAATCTGTTCAGAAATTGGCCTTGGGTTACTTTTATCCACACTTACAGCTTACATTAGGACAATCTTAACAATCTTATAGAAATCTATAAGCGGAGCGCAGCATGTTTATATAGAACAGCGGTGAAAGAGTCAGAGAGACATGAAAGAAATTACTTTATATACCTAAATTCTGAATTTCTGGAATTAAAGTTAATGATTTAAGGACATTAACCAGTTTCTGTATGAAATAAATCTATTTGAAAGTCTTGAGATGTAGCATGCGATGTGTTTGTTTACCCCTTTTTGCACCTGTGCTTAGTCATTCTAATTACATCCACTGATGGCTGTCTTTTCCTGCTTCTCTAGAAATCTGAGTTAAAGGTTTAATCAGTTCTTCATGACCCTCATCAGAGCCAGTCTACCTCAATAACGTTTGCCTCAATCAAAATGAACAATAACCACATGCAGGTGCTACAGATCCAAAAGGATGAGCCCTTCTAAAAAACATCCACTCATACTGAATAACGCACAAAAACATATAAACACACAAAGATGCTCATTGGGGCCACTGGTCCCTTCCATTTAAGTCCATTATTAAGCGGTCTCTATGACAGAGGGATATTGATTGATTATCACTATAGGTTTAATAATTTAGTTGTTTTAAAAGCAGATTTGGAAAAAGGGGGAGAAAAGAAACAGACAGGGAAAAGGAAGAGAGTCATAGGAGGAGGAAGAGGAGATGAGAAAAGAAAGAAGAAATAAAATAAAAAATAAAAGGAATTAAATGATAAGAGATAGGAAATATAAACTAGATGGCAACTTGTTGACATTGAAAAATATCTCTTTGCTAATAGTTATGATAAAAATAATCTAAATCATCTGCTGCTTGCATGTTATGTCAGTTTATCTATACTGCACTGATGTTGCTTACGCAGTGTATGAACATGTGCCTTTTTTTTTATTTAAAAAAAAAAAAAAAGTCCATGATTCAAATAGAGATATTTTTGCAGAGAAGCTATGAATTGTAAAATGTGGAGCACCATAGACTTGCTCCGTCTCATTCTGGCTATCTTTTCCTCTCTTCTTCTGATTTGTCCTCTTGCCTTTCCTTGACGAATCAAAATGTTCAAAACGACCAGTGTGTTGATATCCAGTTACTGGCGTGTGATATGTTGCAAAAAGCGAAGGCCAGTGTAAAAATAAACTCAATTATGGTTTCAAGGCTGAAATCCAAAGTTGCGAAGTACAGTTTCTCAGACTTGGGATGTCGGGGCTCCAGGAAGGTGCATAATTAAGGTCACTGTGCCATCAAACGAGTCGTAAGCATATCTTTAAGGTCAGAAAGGGACGTAGTGCTTCTTTGTGAGGACTTGATCATGATTATTTTTTTATCATCTTATTCTGATGAATTCATCTCTGAGTGCAGCGAAAATGTACTTAGTTTTTGTTGAAGGTTTGGCGCAATAATGGTTAATATGTTTCAGTTTGTTCTCATCGATTAAACAATAATTTATTTTGATTCAGTTTAGTTCAGTTACTTATGTAGCACCACTTACCAACAAAAGTAAATTCATGAGAGATTTCATGAATATTAACATAGATTTGTAATCAGTGATGAAAAAAAAACCAGTTGTTCAGTTATTTGTCAACTGTGTTTAATCAGACTTGATACAGAACAAGTTCACCAACAATCACCACTGAATTCATGTCAGCTTGGCTGGAACTTCATAATAGAGGCGTATTGTTCAAGGTAATTTTGCCAAACCAAAAAGCTTTTCTCAGTTTGCTATTTTGATTTTTTTCCCCCCTCTTTGTGTGTGTTGCCTATGAAAAGTGGATGTTGTCCACTTGCATGCTCTCTCTGCTTGGTTCTTTTCATTCAAAGCACCATTTCAGTTCTCCTCATGATTCACTGGCTCTCACATCAGGCAGTGAAAAGTGTGTGAATCGTGAAAATAAGAAGTCACCAGGTCAGCTACTCTTATTCCTGCACTTTTAGTTTGTGGAATTTTGTCTGGTGTGTTTCTCCTTGTCAAAAATTCATGAACAAACTGTACAGGACAAGCTCTTCAGTCTGGAGGAGCCTTGCTTGTCTGAAAAATTGAAGGAGGAGGGGGGGGGGAGGGGGGGGGGGGGGGGGGGGGGGGGGGGGGGGGGGGGGGGGGGGGGG
>JBAMHW010000012.1:14899935-14913350 GCA_037177495.1 Rhadinocentrus ornatus | reverse complement strand
GAGGCAAAGATGAAAGGGAAGGGGCGGGCTGTTGGGGGGGGGGGGGTTTTTTTGAGAGGAAAAAGAAACATCCCCCCCCCCCCCCCCCCCCCAACACACACCATTACCACCACCACTGTATTAGTGAAGTGAAAAGGGAGTGGAGGATGTCGACCTATGCTGTCCTGCAATATATTCCTGAGAACTCCTGGAGAAAAACACCTCAACATGCACACCTTTACTCACCAACCCATTCCTTGAATTTCCTCACTGTATTCAACTCTAATGTTGTTTAATCCCATTAGTTTGTTGTTAGATTAGCTTAGACAAGGCTTAAGGGGCAAGAAACAAGAGATCACACAGCTTTGAAAGGGTTGCACTGACATCTCCAGCTATTTTCTACCTCAAACTGTTGCTGATGGATGCTATAAGGTAGTTTATTTTCCCCAAATGTCTTTCTATTTTGAGTTTTATTTCTTGATAAAATGGCTCATAATCAGGCTAAGTACGATGCTTGAGTAAAAGCTGTTTAGTTGTTTCATCCATTTTACACAACAGTGTGTTTCCAGATATCAGCAGTGTGTTTGATGAGTTTAGTTATTGAAGTGTGAGCCAGGTCAACTAACTGTCCCACTGAGGCTGCAAAGGTTCAAACCCCAATAAAGCGCTGCTTTGCTTTGCTCTCCCCTGACCACAAGTCCCAGCTGCTTCAGCCCTACTCAAACAAAAAGGATCCACAAGTTCTACAATCCATGAAGTAGGCAACCATTTGGCCCTTAACACTCACTTTGCTGACACACGTACATACAAACAAACATAAACCAGTATCTCTCCTCCCTTGGCAGGACGAAAGAGTTGCTTGTGTGATTACATTATTGATTGCCCTGGATATGTTTTTTTTTTTTTTTTTTTCCTTCTTAAAAGCATTTAGCAATCTGGCAATTAGTTAGAGCTTAATGTAGGCTGTCAAAACAGTGCTATTGATCCAGCTGGGCAAGGAGGAGAGATTGATCAGTCAACTCATTACGTTGCTGGCGCTGCCTCGTCATAAACACTCCAGCTGAGACTCCATCAAAAGCCCATCCCTTGTTCCCTGGTTGCATTCTGCTTGCTTTTGCTGCCTCTGCCTGTATTGGTGTCCCTTGTGTTTCCTTTTGTTGGCTCCTGATGTTTGACTGCACTATCTGCACTTGCTTTTTTATTTATTTATATTTTTTTTTCTTATTATTATTCTCTTACTTGCTTTTATTCAGTTCTTTTTCACAGTTAAAATATTTTCCTCTGCCCCATTCTGTCACTTTCTTTTTCTTATTTTTTGCTCATTTATTTGCATGGTTTCTTACAGTCTTTCATTATCACTCTTCAATGTCCCTTGACACGTTATGTCCTTATATTGCTTATATAACACCTCTAAATCTCAGTGCTCAAAAAGAAATCCAAGAATTTATCACTAAAACATCAGGGAAGGCAAATGAGACAATTTGGTTTACTGCACCACTCAAATCAATTCATTAGTCAGTCATGTAAAAATCAGGCAGTTGCAGACACACTTGATTCAATTTGCAGAAACACATGGCTCAGCAGTCATTTTTATAAAGTATTGTTCTGTTCACCGGATAGAAGCTAAGGCTCATTAAGACGGCACAGGCTGCAGAATAATAAGGGATGACATTTAGGCAGCACTTCACAGGTTGAATAATGATTTAATTCAGCAGATGCCAGCAGGGGGTACGGATTAGAATATAAGGTTAATAGTAAAATAGGATATAAGCACAACCTATTTCATATCACACAATGTGATAGTGTTATGCATCCAAATTACTTTTCTGGCACCACACAAACAATGCCAATGTAAAGTTAATTAAGTTCTTGAGGTGGACCAACAGAGAAGACAACAGCCTTACAGAGTTTCGTGAAACTGTAATGATTGATTGATTCATTGAATTATTCCCCTTGCTTTCTTATTTGAAATAGTTTTTTAATTTATTTTTTATGTGTGCGTGTACATGTGTGTGCATGCATGCAAATTAGAGCATTCAGGATTACAGGCTCATTGCACACATCCAACTCAGAACTTTTCATATTCTCTGGTTTGAACCTTCAGTTTTCAGCTTTGGTTTATTTCCCACTTTTAATTAATTTTAAGAAATTAAAATAGGTTTAAGAATCAGGAGTGAAAGCACAAGAGGATGCAAAGCCAAAACATTAGATAATGAGGCCAGACAAAAGGGAAAAGATCCTTTGTATTAAACTTATGCACAAACATTACTCATTTGTGCTGGGTGTCAATAGACAGACAAGTAAATAAATAAATTAAATACCAGTTTGTGTCCAATAACACAAATGAATTTATTACATTTCGATTACCATTACATCAGACCGAACTGAGTAAACACACATTCTCTCATGTGGACCCACAGTGGATCTTCGATCTATCATTCATGAGATTAAATACTAGTGTCACAATAGGCTAAATAGCACAATACCTTTATTTATTTATTTATTTATTTTTTTGCTAAATTAGTGCAACAGATCCCTAATTTCTAGCCTTCATCATATAGGCAAACCATGTACATGAGGTACTGTACATACAAAATTTGTCAATCCACAGCAAAAACCATGGAAATCTTAAATCCCTTAAAATACATCATTCTCAAAAACCATACTACTATGTCGGGATCAACCTGGTCTGGGAATGCTGGCAATGGGGTGTGTCATTGTAGTGTTTGTTTCATGTAGGAGTGTACTCCTCTGTTCCTTAATATAGTTCTGTTAAGGATCGAGAGATAATAACATCAATCATTCTCATTTGGAGGAAATGAACAGCGAGCTTGCAGATATTGTAGAAAGATGACAAGCTTGAGCCAAAAAAAAAACCCCAACCCTTTTCTTCTTTATATTTTTATTTATTTATATTTATAAAGAAACCATGTACAATTTAAGCAAAAACCACAAAGAAAACAAAAAACAAAGAGCTGCTTGTGATGCTGTTTGTAAATAAGCCCTAATAAATATTGTATATGTAGTTTCTATTCATATGGTTTTAGTTTCACTACAGGATTTTTATGATATAATTAATTTTAGATTTTATGGTAAGATGCAAATTATATTCACACTACAGATAAATAGAACTTTTTTTTATTCCATATGTAAATATATCTGATTTTCTTCTTTTTTCTTTTTGGTCTGAACAGCACTAATCATATTTTTCCAAATCTGACCCAGTCTGCTTTCCGTCTTGTTCTACCCCTGTCTGTGTGATCACGTCACATTTTATCCCACTTTCACGTCACTTTAGGGTCGTACACTGTCCACTCTGGAGTCTAATGGAGGTCATGAATCTCAGCAAAAGATCGAAATCTAGCATTAAGACGTGAATGTAGTCTTTACCCTAGCACAAGAATCCAAAATATGATCATTTAAAGATTGCCTGACAACAACCTCTGGAAAATACCTGTCGCCATGTAAACAGAAGAGATTTTGTGATGTTAAAACAAGGAGGTAATCTGATAATTACAATCTGATGTTGCAAGACACGACCGTAGTTTTGTTGTCCATATATAAAGTTCAGACAGAGTAATGGAAAGTCTTCACCCTGGAAGACATTTTCCAGAACATTTCATTTCAATGCCCAAAAGCTGAATTTACAGTGGAGAGAATGTGCAAACATTGAGAAAAATCTGTGATTATCAAAATACACATCTTTGTCTGTACATGGTCCGAGTTTTACACCTGTATGCATCATCACTGGCCTTGCAAAGCCAGAGGACGTTTTTGTGTGGGGAATAGGCTTTATCGTCCTTATTAGATTTATTGGATGCACCTGTGAAGGCGTGGACAAAGCATCCCTGGTGTTCCTTGCACTGAGATAACCATTTTTGATGCAGCTCACCCTGCTCTTAGCTGCAGTGTGTTTATGGATTTTTTGTTGTTTTTTTAACCATTAACTGACAAATTCTTTTAAAGTCTACTTTTCTCAACCTGTGTGTTTTTTCCAGTATAGCAAATTTGAGCCAAGAAAATTGAGATCCACTTTATTTTTTAATAGGTCTCCAGGCAATTCAACCATTATTACTGCTGCACTTTTGCTTGTTTCTTCAATGTTTCACATAATAAAAAAATTCAGTTTAAATGTTGACTTGTTTAGGCCTGGACAAAAAAAACAACCAAAAAACCAAAAGCTTTTCTATGCAATGGAAACATTTAATTGGCATTCCTTAGTTTAGTTTATTTGAGGAGTTCATGTTATTATCCTTTACAAAATTCACTACAATAACAGAGGCTCAAAGGGAGTATGCAAAAGTAAGAAAGCTTATTTGTGCCTAACCCAATATTCAGTGCAGTCAGTATTCATTCATTACACAATAACCCAACATAATGAACATATCAACAACAATTACCAATTAAAGACTTTTTGAGTGGAAAAGTGTCCTTAGAATAGCATCCACGTTAAGAAAATGACATAGCTGAAACCGAGTTAAACAGCTGTTTATAGGAAGAAATACTAATAGCAGCATAGAGCTTCTCTCTATGAGAAAACATTTATTGGATGTTGCTAGACAGCTGGTTATTTCTAGCTTTATATATTAATAACAATGATTTTCATTTAATCAAATCATCAAGTTTCAAAGTGTTTGATTTCAAAAAGTGTATTCATTTGTTCTCTGTAACCGACATTGTGCAAAACTCTAAAAGCTTTGATTTTTTAAGTCTATAAAATTTGGATGAGGCTATTATAGGTATTTCCTTGGACCACCAAATAATAATTCATATAGGATAAGGGAGGAATAAAGGATGAAGGGAGCCTTTTGATCCAGCAAATATCTAAACTTGTCCATTACACCAACATTTTTTGCCACTTCACCGCAGATGTTATCTATTGGTGGTCCCCAGCTAACAATTTGGTTGAGGATCACACCTAGAAATGTATATTCTTTTATTCTTTCTATTTGAACATTATCAATTTTGATTTGAATTAGCTTTACCAAACAATATCCTTTATATTGTATGTTTAAAAAAGTTAAACCATTCTTTGAGTTTGTATAATTCTTTTGTGATTTCATATAAAGTATCTTTGCCTGAACTCAATATAGCCATATCATCTGCATTCATTTATTATCTTTACATCTTAATCCACTACAGGTCGCGGGTAAGCTGGAGCCTAACAGGTGAGAGGCAGGGAACACCCTGGACAGGTCACCAGTCTGTTGCAGGGCCAACAAAGATAGGGACAAACAACCATTCACACACACACACTCACCCCTAGGAAGAATTTAGAGTGACCAATTAACCTAACATGCATGTCTTTAGATGGTGGGAGGAAGCCGGAGTACCTGGAGAAAACCCATTCATACACGGGGAGAACATGAAAACTCCACACAGAAAAATGCCCCCGCCTCCCAGGTTCAAACCGCCCACCCAGCAAAGGCTCAAACCAGTGACCATTTTGCTTTGATGCCACCACACCACCGTGCAGCCCTCTTATCATCTGCAAATAATATCTGCAAATTTTTAACTTTGTTGAGACATTACACAAATTATTTATGTCCAACAGGAATTATTTTGGCACCAATTAATGAACAAGAGCCATTTTGTCTCACATCAAATGAACGTGCAATAGCAGAACGTTATATGTATCTTAAGCTAATCAGTCAGCAGGACACAGTGCAATGCCATCCTTCTGATGTTGTTAGAGCTTACAGACTTATCTTCTGGGTGGAAAGTAATAGTAATTGGGTGTAACTTCAGCACAGTATTCATTGTTTTTCTGGGAACAGAATGTAAATATGCTGCTACCAGCAATGGATAAGCATTGAATTGGCTTCTTTCAGTGGGTACTCTCATTTAAGAGTACTGTATCAAAAATTAAAACAGCAAGAGCCTTAAGGGAGTGAATTTGGGCTTTGGATCAAGTCTGAATATTTGTCTTTACAAAAGTCTTCCTCTCTGAGTTTTTCTTTCTTTCTTTCTTTGCCTCTGTTGTTTTCTCTTTCACTCTCTTTTCACTTTCTCCTTATTACTTGTCTTCTCCTTCAACCTGTACCATCTTTCTCTCTGTGTGCCTGTTTCCTTCTTTCCCATCTGCCCTCATGCCCCAACAAGTGTCTTATATTTCCAATGATGATTTAACTCATAAATCTTGATAAAGCCACTTGCTGTTCCGTTTCGGGGGAACAAGAAACCCTTGCAGGAGAAGGAGGAGACTGAAGATGAGGAATGGCTCTTGTTCATAAATTTGCCTTTTTTTCAGTGTTTATCTGCTGTGTCTTCTGGGAAAGAGCATTCTCATGTATTCAGAGCACCTTTTTCAAAAAAATCTCATAGGATCTGCAGAGCTGTTGTGTGTAACCTGACCTGTATCTAGTGACACAAATAATTTTTGTCTGTATGTAACCAATTCTGATTTTATTTAAGGTGATCTCTGTAGTTATTTTCCAGATACTTATTGTATAATCACTGACCTGTACAACAAGAAACCTCAATGTGAAAAAAGTGAGTTCAGAAATCATGGCCACTTTTTAATTGCATGCACTTATTACCAATGTGTTTTACAGAAAATGGTCATAATTTATTTCTGCAAACGTTACTTATCTATTTTTCTACAGTATTGTTAGGCCTGCTTTTAACAAAATAACCAAACTTAAAGAGACTAATCTTTTCTGGCAAGTTAACAGCTTATGTGTTTGTCCATCTGGCCAAATAGTGATGTCATTTATATTGAGTAAAAAACAAGGTGAACATCTGCATCATCTGGAACCTAAAGCTAAATGGTTTATTTTTGTACAGGTAGGTCAACAATACTGAAAAGGAAGAATACATATAAAAATACTGTGATAATTTGGTTTTAGCAGAATAATATCAGCTAATGTTTATATTCCTGCTATTCTGGGCAATCGACTACAAAAAATAAGATAAATTAAAAAGATTTTAAAACATTAGGCTAATGCATTAGTGTAAAAACACAAACACAAAACGGTATGTCCTTGACTGACTACCTAAGGTCTGGTGTAATTCTGTTTAAGTTTGCTGTGCAAATGGAGACCTACAAGATGTGCCCGGTTGTTGTTTTTCTCCTGGCCACTATATGGCATTGCCAGTCTTGCTGCAGCCACCTGGTTTACCACCTTGATCAGTGGGCAGCGCAATGGGCCCTTTGAAAAGTGGATGTGTTCGGCCCAGTTTGACTCTGGCGTGGGCCTGTGAAGCCAGACGGACTGCTGACCAAACCCTATCAACACTGCTTGAAGGCTGAAGCAGGGGCTAATTGGCCAAGCAGGCCTGTGTTTTAATTATTTTTTGTGTTTGTAATAATTTTGTTGTGTTCCTGAGTAATTAGCAAGACGTTAGGAGCAGCAGCAGAATCAGAGGCAGACTCCCACGTTAACTTCTTTCAGTTCATCTCTAATAGCAAAGTACGGTTTAAGCATTTCAGGTAGGGATTTTGCTGTCTTAGGCTATCCCCTTTCCATCTGCGCTTTCAGCGTCATCAGTTCAGGACAAATCTCACACGCCACCGTGAAGTCTTTGATCGAGCTTGCAGGTCAGTATCAAGTAGTGCTACTAGCTCAGGCTCCATCACTGGCTCAGCGTTCTCTACTGATTGAAGGGGCAACCTGGATAGTCAGCAGCATAGTTTTGTGCACCAGCACGGTACACCACATCATATGTAAAACACAGAAGTCTAGCTGACCAGTGTGCAATGCGCATTCCTGCGCGTCCTAGTCCTTTTGTGGTCAGCAAGGTGGTCAGGGCCTGATGCAAAATGTGAAATCGTGTTCCCGTAGAAAGGTTTTCCATTTCTCAACTCCCCAAACACATGCCAAAGCTTCCTTTTCCACAATGGAGTATTTCCTCTCTGTGGGTGTGAGGGAACGTGAAGCAAATGCAACAGTACGTTCTGTGTTAACAGGATGCATTTGTGTCAGTATTGCTCCCAAACCATAATCTGAAGCATCTGTAGACACGATGGTTGGGAGGCTGGGGTCGAAAACTGCCAGCGCCGGGCTGTTTAAAATGTGGGTTTTTGCCATGTCGAAGCTCGCCTGTGCGGCTGCAGTCCAACCAAATGTATCACCATGCAGGCATTCTCGCATAGGCTTCACCAAGGATGCATAGTTCTGCACGAATTTTGAATACCATGCAGTAAGCCCTAGGAATGAGCGCAGGGTGGCAGCGTTGCTTGGTGCTGGAGCATCCCTGATGGCTTTAAGGTGGTCTTCATTAGGTAGTAAGCCTTGGGCTGAAATGACGTGTCCGAGAAACTGTAGATGTTTCCAGTTGAAATGGCACTTTTCAGCGTTAAGCTGGAGTGCAGCTTCCTTAAGAGCAGCTAGCACGGCCTGCAGGTTGTTGTCATGTTCTCTCTGGTCCCTGCCATTAACGATCACGTCATCCAGATAGTTTTGGACCCCTTTAGATCTTTCAGCACCATGGACATGAGCTTGGAGAATGCGCTCGGGGCTGAACATAGTCCAGAAAGGAACTCTGCGGAACCTGAACAATCCATCATGTGTAATGAATGCGGTTATGTCACGTCTTTCTTCCGCCAGTGAATGATGATGATAAGCATTAGCTAAGTCGATGGTGGAGAAAACGGTAGCCCTACTCATGGCAGAAAAGATGTCATCCATATGAGGAAGTGGGTGACTGTCCATTATTACCACCTTGTTGGGTTCACGGTAGTCCACACACATCCTCTTTTTCCCATTCTTGCTGAGTGTGACCACAATGGGTGATACCCACGGGGAGGCATTAATCCTCTCAATCACATCCATTTCCAGCAGCCTTTGGAGTTCAGCAGAAACAGCTTGTCTGACAGAAACCGGGATCCATCTTAGCTTTTGCTTAACAGGTTGAGCACCTTCTCTGACTTTTACTTTATGAATGAAACCTATAGCAAGACCTAGCTTCTCCCCCGTTACTGAGCCAGTTTTGATCTCTGCTACAGAAGCTGCAGGGGAAGTGACTACAGGTGAGGAGGCTGTATGTGGGAGCACAGGGTGATGTTCAATAGAGAGCCTCAGTGCTCTGAATAAATCCAATCCCAGCAGCGCTGTGCCTGACTCCACAACATACAGCGTAGCTGGTACAGCGGTGTTTGCATGCTGTATAGTAGCTGATTAGCAACCTAGCACTGGAACTTTGGATTTATTGTATGTCACCAACCTTGTAAGTGGCTCCTGCAGTGGCACATCACTGAAGTTTTTCCTGTATAAGTACTCGGGAATTATGGACACAGCAGAGCCTGTATCTACCACTAGTTCAACAGAGCAAGAGGCAGATTTTGCATTTATGGTCACTGCACAGGTAATTTTGTGGTCTAAATGTCTATCTTGTAGCATCAGTATTGTGTTCAATTTGACAACAACCACTTCCCCCACCTTGACCGTGGACTTAGGTGCTGACTTGCATACACGGGCAGTGTCCTTTTTTGTTGCAGTTTCTGCAGGTTACTCTGTGGGCAGGACAGTCTGGTGCATCTGCAAGATGAAATTATGATCCACATCTGAAACATGGGTCCCATTTTGCTCCTGCAGTGTGCTCAGCAGAATTATTATTCCTGGGTTTGGGTTTGAATGAGCGTTATGGTTTTGCATTGAGGATTTGTACGGAAATCTGGGGCTGATTTGTAAGCGTCTGCACGTGCCCGATCGCCGCTTCCACCTGACACACCATTTTAACCGGCATATCCCTCGATCTGCATCAACAGTTTCTCACGTATTCTTGTACAAGTAGCATGCTTAATGAGTTGGTCACGTATCATCTCATCTGTATTTCCAGCAAACTCACGTTACCGCCAATTCACGCAGCGCGCCCACGTATTCAGCAACAGTCTCATGCGGTCTTTGTTATCTTTGTCTGAACTTGTGTTGCTCTACCACAACATTTATTGCTGGTTTGAAATGCGTGTGCAGCAAAGTTACTGTTGATTCATAGAATGTACCTTCATTCTGAAGTGTATAACACGTTGCCCTTCGGTGCCCAGGCAGTGTAGGAGCAGTGCACGTTTCTGCTTGTCGGGCCAGTCGTCCCCCTCTGTGCGGATAGCAAGTAGGTAATTGTCGAACATTTTCATCCACATGTCGAACAGAATAATTTTTGTCTTTTCATCTTTTGTGCATGTTCTTTTTAAAATTTTGTCATTTTGTTTTTGAATGTGTAGCATTGTGGCCATTGTTACGTCCCTGTATTGTTAGGGGTAGCACGGACAGAACACAAAGCGAGTCGAATACCAGATCTCAAATAAAACATACAATTTATTTTTAACACCCAAATGGGTTCAAATACAAAACAACCATCCGGTGTCGACTGAAACCACAAACTTATAATACAGGTGACTCAAACACAAGAATCAAACTAAAGTGTCCCAAAAACGGGTGTTAATTACTATAACAATATAAACAAAAGATGTCCCAATGAAAAAGGGGTAACAACTACTAACACAATTAACAATTCCTTTTACAATCAAACTTAAAATGTCCCAAAACGGGCAACACGCTCTAAGGCGGAATTAGAATTAATAAACAAAAGAAACTGCACCTCAAGCAGGGTAAAGATCTGTCAAACTCAAACACAAACTCTTTACAAATTAACCAAAGTTTAGCTACAAACCCACACAGGGTGACTTCCACAACCAACAAGTTCAGTAACACTCCCAGATTGGCACACTGCATCCTTCTGTCCACTGCTGGCTTATAGGCGTCATTGGTGGGAATACAGGAAGTAGGTAGCCCAACTACAGGGGGATCACACTCCTCAGCCTCCCTGGTGAGGTCTATTTAGCTGAGGTCTATCCAGCTCTACACCCTCTTCAGGGTCTTGGAGGGGGCATGGGAGTTTGCTCAACCAGTCTAAATGTGCTTTGTGGACTTGGAGAAGACATTTGACCGTGTTCCCTGGGGACTCCTGTGGAGGCTGCTCCGGCAGTATGGAGTGCCGGACCTCCTTGTACAAGCTGTCAAAATTCCCTCCATTATCGTAACTAATCAAATTTTGGGGAGTAAAGCGATCTCAGAGCAATGTGCGACACTGCTGCCGTCGCTGCTGTTTGTCACATCCCGCGTGTTTGGTTTCACCTGGGTGGCGATGAATTTCACCTGTCGTGTTGTTGGACACCTCCTGTGTTTAATGCCCATCACTCCCATATTCTATCGGCTCTTGTGACTCTAATATTACACTTCTGTCTGGATGCATTTCGTGCAACTGGCCCCATCAGGTTACCGTGTTGCCCTGCTCACCTTAGGGGATGCTCTCTCTGGTGGTGAGGTAGGGAAATCAGGCATACTCGTCAGTGCTTTATGGGGAAGGAAATACAGTTTTTGAAAAATAAAGTATATTAACAAAGGATCACAATTATTTCTCCTCTTTATTCTCCTCAGCTACACAAGAACAAGGTGGCCCTGAACCCTATCTGTCTGAGCCGTTAGCGCTGTTGCACTGACCTGTCAACAGCTCCAGCAGCTCTGGAAAGCTGTGGAGACTTGCAGCAGGTTGTTGCAGCTGCAGGAAGTGCTGGTGTAAGTTGCCACTGCTACGATTTGACCTGCTGTCTGTCGCCAGATGATGATCAGCAGGCAAAGACTAAAATCCAGTGCTACTATAACACCTCCCCCCAAAAGCAAAAATCCGTCCCATTGCAGGAATATTTAATCAGAATCTCTGTGAAAGGATAGAAGTCTGAAACTAGCAAATCTACACCATATAAGTCCACATCCCTTCATACACTTTTGTGGGCGTGGTTTTCTATGCCTACGAGGCATGAACCCATCTATCTGCATCTGGAGGGAGGGGCTGTGGGGTTTTCAAAATTTTCTTGTAATGTAGATAACCTCTCTGTCACGAAAAACATAATCCATTTTTATAAAGGAAACTAAAAAAACAAACAACTTTTGTCAACAGTATATGTAGTTTTAATTACAATTAAGTAATACTGTGTTATTTACAGCTAAAAAAAACCCACATTTTTTGGTGCACTACCCCTTTAATTATGTTGATATTAAATGTGAGCTGGTAGTATTTGTTACATTTTTGCTGTTGTAATACACCTGTTATACACCTCACATCTTCTACTATTAAACACAAACTATAAAAATGAGATATCTTTATTTAGTTTTTGTTAAAGTATTAAAAACAAGGACCATGGTTCATTGAATCTTCTTTCTTTGCGTGTTTATTTGGAACAGAGAGCAACCATTATTCACTCACAGAAACAGATGCAACAAATCCGGTGGTTGAGATGATGTCATCGTGCAGGTGCAGCAGTTAGGGATTAACCACTAATATGTACTTGTCACTGCCCTAAACGTCTCTAATTGGTCCTTGTTAAAAATCAGCTCCGGCATGCCTTGTCTCTGCCTCCACTGAACCCTTGCTCTGATATCTGGTCATGTTTTTGTAAACAAGGCAAATTTCTATGGAGGAGTAAAACTGTCAAAATCAAAAAATAAAAATATAGAAATATAAAATGGCTTAAACAAATTGATGTACCAATAAATTATACAACAAAATGTAAACAATAGTTTTTCCATTACAAAACCTATAAAACATGACACAAATGTATATTTCTTTTGTCATTTCCAGCTGTTTTAAATGAACTTTATGTTAATATCCCTATTAATTTACTTTTCCATGTCATTTTCAGTTAAATTTATTAATGTATTTGGTTTTTTTTATTCTTTCCTCCTTTATTTGTATGTCTGTATTTATTTTGTGTTATTTTCCTTTTACATTTTCTTTCCCAAGCATATAAATTTTTGTTTCCTTTTTACATTTCCACGTCTCCTTTTGACATTTCTGTATGCTTTTGAGCCTCATTATGTAAATGAGGGGGGCGGCTTTTCAAGGTGTGTCTTGGGCCAGATTCTCGCCTATTGGTCCATAGCAGGTTACCGTTAGTGCAAGCAGAGCTTCCTGCATGGCTACCTGGCTCTGCCTAGTGTGGCTGTTGAAGGGAAATAAAGGTTTTAGGTTGGCAGAAATGGCTGAATTTCAACAGGAGACTATACAGGATCTTCGGCATGTTGCTCTCTTTGCTGAATATCACACTGATAACTCTTTTTACAGGTGTGTGTGGATCAGTAACTGAGAGGCTTTTCCAGCTGCAGACCTGCACAACTAACAGGCTGGAGGTTCTGGTGAATTTGGCTGTGATGCTCAGAGAACGTTGTCTGGATTTTTAAGATAAAAACTGTTTTTAAATGTTCCGTAAATGTCCGCTGAAAGTCACAACTAAAATACGAAGAACATTCCCCGAAACACCGTTTCACTTCCTCCTTTCCTGAACGCTACTTAGTGGTTATTTTATTTGATTTATCAATAGAGCGCTCGTTGTAAAGTACCAGTGGTCAGGACAGACCGACTGACTGAATGCAGTGACCCTTTCCTGGCTGCATCTCTCAGCTCTTCCTCGGTCGGCTTGGAGCATCATCTTCTCCGTT
>JBAMHW010000012.1:14877275-14899835 GCA_037177495.1 Rhadinocentrus ornatus | reverse complement strand
CTGTTCCAGCTGCAGACCTGCACAACTAACAGGCTGAAGGTTCTGGTGAATTTGGCTGTGATACTCAGAGAACGTTGCCTGGATCGAGATGAAAACTGTTTTAAATGTTCCGTAAACATCCGCTGAAAGTCACAACTAAAATACGAAGAACATTCCCCGAAACACAGTTTCACTTCCTCCTTTACTGAACACTGCAGCCGCTGCTCCTGGAGCAAAATGCTGCCCTCGGATTATAGAGAATATTCCAGCCTTCATTAATCCTGTCATTATACAAGTCGCTTGTAAGGAAAAATAAATAGGAAAAATAAATAAATTCAACTACTCAGTGGTTATTTCATTTGATTAATCAATAGGGATATTAACATAAAGTTAATTTAAAACAGCTGGAAATGACAAAAGATATATACTGTACATTTGTGTCGTGCTTTATAGGTTTCTTAATGGAAAAACTATTTTTACATTTTGTTGTATAATTTATTGCTACATAAATTTGTTATATAAACACTTTCCTTACCAAGTTTTTTCCATTTTTCTAAAAAAAATCTATTTTTAATTAAAAACTGTTTTGTTTTTTTATTTTTTATTTCTTTATTTATTTTTTTCTCAATGAAGAGTTAAATGTTAATTGTGGTTGACATAATTTTGCTTGGTCAGACTGAATGAAATTGAAATGATCATACATTGTATATTGTATCATATGAGCAGTTATTACTGCCACAACCTCTCTGTATGTCCTTATCAATCATATCAATGTCAATGTATATTGTATATTTTCTGTTTCAATTACCAGTGTTTGTTGTTTACCTGCTGTTAGCATCCCTGGCAATGCTGAAGGTGGGATACCTGCCAGTGCTGATCTTGGCAAGTTCTCTTTTCTATGAGATTTCTTGGGAGCACATGAGCTTTTTTCATAAGATGGGGTTGTCATTAAACATATAATTTACATGTTGGTTTAGGGCACCCATTTGACACTTTAATAATTAAGTGCTTCATGCAAATTACTTTTACCAGACTTCCAAACACATGCAATTAAAACCCCCTGCAGTGTAAAATATGTCTGTCAATGCAGCCTGGATTTTAAACCTTATTATTCGGAGTTCGATATTGAAGAACATATTCTTCTTAGTGGGAGGTGGTGACAC
Organism: Rhadinocentrus ornatus; assembly: GCA_037177495.1. NCBI lineage: Eukaryota > Metazoa > Chordata > Actinopteri > Atheriniformes > Melanotaeniidae > Rhadinocentrus > Rhadinocentrus ornatus. The sequence goes on along the minus strand of JBAMHW010000012.1, from coordinate 14,898,693 downwards.
CATATCTTCCATAGATCATGCACACTAATGTGAGAGTCTGCAAACTGTTCTCATTTTCACAGAGCTTGACTTTTAACGGGATTCTGGTATTGCTCTAATTTTTAACTTGTCCTGTGTTATAATAATAACCATTTCACACAGCCAAGATATTCTGACTGCATGATCATTTCTGATATTGGGGACAAAACATTATGGTATGCATTTCTTTAGACAAATCACCATTTTCTTTTACAGAAATAAAACCCTAGAAGCAGAAATGGTGGATTAGTGTTATATAAAACAATTTTTTTATTCATTAAATATTACTAAATGAAATTACTTTAATGTAATTTTGGAGTCTTTCTTTTCTCATGAAGAGTAGTCTTAGCTTACAAATATTTAGGTTAAGTGAGTATTAAGTGAGATCAAGGGTGTAGTAGTACAGCTTCCAGTTGTGGTGCTGTGTTACAGATGTTAGAATTCACAATTCAAGACATGTATACATTTCTAGAAATGATCGACCAAAATGCCATATAGGCTCACAAAAATTACATCAGTTCTCCTGTTTGAAGATTTCTTTGCCACCTTTCTTTTAATTTACTGTGATTGTGTTTGGGTGCATGTTGATTAAAAGTGTTAAAGCAGCTAGAGCAGGAATTCTCTGTGCTCCAAAGAAAGCACTTACTACCATTCTTTTTTCTTACACTCATTTAAACACACACAGGCAGTCAGCTGAATCGAAGTGCTTTGCTTTCCTCTACATCTTCCCCACACAAAGACAACCCTGACACAAAGGTGAATTTTCTGCCGCCTAGTGCATTTCTTATTTCCTATCCAATGCTGCTTTTATTAGGAGATAAATTGTAGACAGAGCTCTGTGTAAAAAGAACATATTAATTCAGCTGTTGCTTAATTGCATCTGGGATTTAGGCAAACCCTCCTGACCAATTTGCTTCTACAATTCCCAGCAAAAAGCCCTCAGCTTGCTCCTAATCTACAAACCAAGCATTTTTTGCACTTAAAAGACAGTAGATTTATGTTGGGATTTATAGAATGGGAGAGATTTTGCATCGCTCAAACACTACAGCGCTATATGTGAATTCAATTTGGTAAAATTTCCTGTTTTTTCTTGCAATACCCTGGGTGTGTTTGATGTCTTCCTCTGTTTCTTGCAAAGCCCCTAAATGCTCTTTTTAATTCTCCTTCCTGTTAGCAATGGATGTCCTTCTCTCTTAAACAGAAACCCAAACCTTCATTTTGAGTAATTCAGTATAACTCTTTACCTAACATGAATTCACATCTGACCCCTTACAGTAATGAGGACCCTAAAAATAAGGGCCATGCTTTAGTCTTTCTGAGAAGTGCAAGTCAGGACCAATGATTTATGTCAGGTGGGAGAGATGTACATCACTTAAACATATCAGCTCTATCAACAAATTTAATTTGGCAGTATTCTAACCACTAACTATTCTGGTGATGTAGTAATAACTGTACACACACATCCAAGCATGCACAACACACATTTTTCAGTATATTCACATGCAGGAACCTTGATTTGACATAACACTTTTTATTAATTACATTGTATCACAACAGACTGGTCCACCTTCAGAGAAAAGTCACATGATCATCATCATTACCATCATGACTCACAAGGACTATTTCCACCATGCTACTTCATGACTGTACAAGTCCTCTCGGGCACGTTTGTGTGTGTGTTTATGTGTTCACCAGGTATTAAAAATTTCACTGCTGAACAACCCCCTGGAAAGACAAACATTGGTTGCATCATTATAATGTCTTCATCTTTTAATTTGTGTGCTTTGAAATACAGATGTTTCTAATGTTTTCAATAGGATTTTTTACATTTTAACATCTCTTTCATGCTTAACATAGTGTATTGCCCTATGGCCAATAAACCAAATATCCACAAAATAGCCAAAATTGTCTTTTTATTCCAACACCATGTGAGCGGTGAAATCTTCTAAATCGAAACTACCCCCCCAAAAAGAGACGCTGTAAAAAGCAAATCACAGTTTCATTTTTCCTTTTTCGTCCAAAAAGGAAGTTTAAAAAAAAATATTATTATCGTTCGTCATGGCGTTGGGGCTCCTGAAGTATCCGAGCACAAAAGTAATCTCAGAGATGACCTTTGATATATTTCAGCTCTATTAACTTAGACTGATGTTTAGGTTTTGAGAAAAGGGGGGTTAAATGTGATACGGATCATAACACACTGAAAGTTGTGATGTATATCTACTGTATGTGGAACATGTTTCAGTCCACAGGCGACACGTTTTAACCCAAACTACATTAAAGCAAGGCAGCAGGGAAATATCTGATGATATTGCTGATATGCCTGTGTGTGGAGAAGAGGGCTGATTTTGGAGTGGTAAATAAAGAAGCTGATTAAATTCATAAATTTTAGCTGCCATAAAACCCACCACAGTCTTGCATGCCTGGATAAAGTCATTCATCATGTATTGGTAAGCAGCAACAACAAATCGGTTGCTGATTGCAGTGTTGAACCTCACTGCATTTGAGCTTGAATTTGGCTAAAGTCTAAACACAGCCTACAGATCCCCCCTGACTCAAACTAACATCAATAAGGCTTTTCCACACAGACACACACATACACACGTGCACACACACACGCACACACACCATCCCGACAGAATAAGCAAACATCACTCAGCATCCCGGAGGCTGCTGTATGTCGTTTTGTGTATTCACTGAATCCCACAAAGCTTTCTGTCTCAGCCCTCTGATGAAAGAAGAAAATAGTCCTATCTAGATACTGACACCATGTTGGACACAGCAGTTAACAATGCTTTTTTCTTCCAGCAGCTTATTCACATTTTTACATGTATTTTTGTTCATTCCTCTTGCTGTTATTTAATTATAGAAAAGAAGAAAGTAGAAGTAGCACTTCTAAAGACCAGAGTTTAAGACTATCACATACAGTATAGGCAGCATAGAAGAGGAAAGTTGGTTTAATAGTCTATTATACAGTAGGTCACTTGATTAAGAGAGAGAAAGAGAGAAGTCTGTGATTGTCAGTCCCTCCTTGTCTGAGGTGTCCAGTCACACAGCAGATGTTGTTTTTCCTTTTTGTCTTTGACCAGCATCTTTGATCAGAGGCATTGAAGCGAAAACAGCCGATTTGTGATGGCCAATCATGTTGACGAACGTCCCTCTCTCATTTTTTTTTACCACAACTGTCAAAAAAATCACCACTGTCCAACTTAACACAGTTTGTTATTTAAAGAAAAGAATAATAATAAAAAAAAATAGAAAGAAAACACAGCAGGTACGCACAGACATTGCCGCCAGCTGGGAAGCTGCTTTGACGTACGCTACTCTTTTGACATCAGAGGTGTTCGTACGCGCTGTGTTTATTTCTCACAGTTTTTTCCACCTCACACACAGGCCCTCATACATCCTGCCCTCTGTTATTGCACAGAGATATTGTGAGGCAAGTTTTGTGAAACATGTTTGACTCCGCTCACTCAGTGCAAGCTCTACTTGACTGTACAGCAGGGATGGATTTTTAGGAGCTCGTTGGCACACACTGTCAACACTGCAGTCCCATACTTCCACAGGTGACAATCATTTTTGCAATAAGCCAAATTTAATTTACAAATGTGACATAATGGTGAGGTATCCATTCCTGCTGTAGAGCAAACTATGCATGAGGACAGGCTTGGTAGCTGTTAAGTGGGAACATGACATAAAAAACATATAGACTCAAGATTATCTTACATGTTTGCAAAAACAAAATCAACTAAATCAGTGTTCAATCTCAGTTCATGATGTTGTTGCAAACAGCAACTTTAAATATAGAAATAAATGTACAAAATGCTCTTTAATTTATAAATAATAGTACCGTAAATCAATAAAATTAGCATTTTCAAATTCACAAACATCAATACCACCAAGTGCTGTTGTTAAAAACAAATAAGAGTAATAAATCCAGATTGATGTTTTACATCTTGTTAAAATGGCAGTTAGTGAAACTGAAGTAATAATGACTTTTTCATAACTCTGTAATTAATAAACTATGCACCAGTAAAATGCAAAACTAAATTTTAACTGTGTTCTCTAGCATGCATGTGATCTGTATATACAGTATGTCTGTAAGCAAGAGATGTGCTGTAACTGAGTGAGGTGGTTCTCAATAATGGGGTTGTGTGGTACATTATTGAGTGTTTTTTCAGTGTGAATTGTTGCCGGGCTGCCAGTAAAATGCATTTAAGAGAGTGTGCGTGTCTGTGTAGTGTATGTGGTTGAGGGCAGCCATAGGAATGTGATGGGAACATGAAGTTGAAGTTGTGGCTTAGAGAACATCTGCTGGCCACAGTGATGATGGATGGTCACTCTCACTTTCTCCCAGAGGACATTCACACCTCTCTTTCCGCCTCACTCCACTATCCTCTCCATCATCTTTCTCCATATGACCCTTTCCTACTTTTACACTCTCTTCCTTCCTACCTCATTGCTTCCATTCTGAACTCTTCCTCTCCATTTCTTTCCAATATGCGTTATTACCTCTGCTTGTGTTCCTCGTCATCACTAGTCCATACTGTTTTCTTCTACTTCACTTCTGCTATCCTCTCCTTCCCTCCATCCTTCTTTCTCAGCCATAAAACAATAAGTCTTGAATGTCTGTGAGGAGACTGTGCTAATGGAGCCCATTAGGCTGTAATGAAATATACATTACACCATTACAGAGGACGGGGCCTGGCTAAAGCACTGCACCGCTCAAATAATAAAACATGTACAATTCAATTTCCTTCTCGGCCGTTTTGAGTGTCTTTCAGTGAGTAGGAGTGTATGTGTGCTTGTGTGTGTGTGTGTGTAGAGATGGAGGGATGACGGGATAAGGTATATAGTGTGTGCGTGTGGGTTTCTTCATGCTCGCCCCCCTCTAGCGCAGATGTGGTTTTCAAGCAGTCTAAGTGCTGAGAGGCTTGATGATTTAATATGGGTTGACCAAATGAACCACACCTTCTACTATGCCGCCACCCACACATTTGACCATGATCTGACCACTCAAAACTCACTCTCCCTAAGCAACCTTTACACCCCCCCCTCCCCCCCAAACCTTCTATCCCCCCAAACACCACAATCTCTTGATTGTAAGACAGCTGTGGACAAATGAATCAATTGACCTTCGACACCAGCGCTTGACATCACAAGTGAAGCATCTGTCACTTTTGGGGATTGGGTGGGGATTTTCATCATATTACCACGTGCTGTGTGACAGTGCAGTCCAGCCTGAGTAAAATAATATGCAGCACAAAAAAGAGATGTAATACAGAATGCAGAAACAACACACTCAGAAACTCATCTAAGAAAGTAGCTCAGCCTACATGGCTGAATTATTTTCTCACCACAGGAGTTAAGCTTTAGTTGATGCTGTGTTGTCACTGATTGTTTTTCTTTTATGTTTGTTTTTGTTCCAGAAAAATTTGCCACCCAGAAATTATCTTTTCATCTTTTCATCGTACCTCCTAAATTTGTCTAACATGGTGGGAAGCAAATTGCTTTCCATCCCCACCTCCCTCTCTCCTCCTTTCTAGCCTTCATTGTTTTACCATATGTCTACCAGTGTCGTTATCATCACCTGTGTAGTCTGGATGAGGAAATCTCATGTAGAGCTCTGAGAGACAGACACAAGAAAGACTGACGGGGTAAAAGGGGAAAACACAGTGTTATCGTGGCTCCACATCTCCAAGAGCTTTGTCTCTGAAATGTCCCATAAGTCTCATATTTACATACATCGGATTGAAGTTTCTGGAAATCCTGCCCTCGCTGTCCCTCCTTAAGCTCTGCGCATGTTCAAGTGAGTCCTGCTGTCCAACAGGCAGTGAGGGATGTGTTATTTAATTTAAACCCTTGATATTCAGGTTTTAATCAGTTTAGCTCCAAGGAGTTTAAAGCATTTAAAAGAAGTGAGAAGCTTGTTTTTCCCCCCTCTGAAGGTAAATCACTCTTCTTAAATGTCTTCTGTAAGGTAGGGAAGGAGTTGGAGATGCACAAAGGAGAGGAAATTGGCTGGGAGGGAAGGGATATGTTGAAGAATGTTTCAATTGCCTTGAAGAGAGCATCACATCCTGTACAGCAGCACCTTCCTAACACACACACACACACACACACCACCACGAGCATCACACACAGCATCAGAAGTGTCACAACACCCAGTCCAGCTCACACACACATGCATGCAATACTCATACACGCTTAGATATATCCCAACCTTAATGCACACATTCATCAAACACACACACATTTAAAACTCTTTTGTGTCCTACTCCTGTGTTTAGCCGAGAATATCCAGGTATACAGGTGAGGCTTTGGCCAGACTGAGAAGCAGACCATGGATTTCTTTAATGTTGAGTCTCATGTGTGGCTCTCTCTGCCAGCATCCCAGCATAAGGTCATACACTTCTTTAGGACAGGTCCTAGGGCGCTGCAGCACCCTTCCTTGAGTTATACACTCTATGACCTACAGTGGATGAAACAAAGACAAAAAAATATAGACATCACCTTTAATATCACTACTCTTGCACCACTTAGACTAAAATTCCCCACTTATTATGTGTGTAAAGTTCAATGAAGATGATGGAGTATCTGCTTTGTAAAGCTGTGTCACCTTGCTGCAGTGGCATATAGTGGAAATGTCACAGGAAATAATGTTTTTGTAGTTAACTCCTCAAGTCATGTAGTACTCATCCATACCAATCTGATACAATTTAATTTTAGCAGTGTGAGTCTACACCTCACATCATGTGCAAAAAGTGTGTCTGCATGCATCAAGTTTTTATACAAATTCTTAACATGAAAACCTAACTCAAATATTGATGAAAAAATGCTGCTGAAGGAGACTACCAACAGTGCATCTCATTTATTTGCAGCCATTTAGAAAATATCTATGTTATTGTTAGCCTGCAAAATAATTACACTTGTTATAATTTCCTCAAACTTTAAGCACATATTGTTGTGTTCACTGAATGAATGCCAATTAATCGCTTTTATTACACTTCCAGAACCAGCTGTGTCTCACAAATTGCTACATATCAAGGATCCAATCTATTAGAGAGTTCTCATTTTGGCAAGCAATCAGCTACCTACCCCTGCTCATTTGTGCAAGGAGATTAGTAATTGGTATCTAATGTTGGAATAGAACTCCATGTCCTATGTAAAAGATACCTGATCTATTTCAGATTTAGGTCAGGAGGTGAGTGACCTGTGAAACAGCAGAAAATTGATAAATGCTCACAGGAAAATAAGAGTGTGACCGGGGCTAGAGGTTAATTATTGGATGTAACTGGAGATAAGGGCATCATTAGATTCACCTTGGTGAGGCTGTAGTTCAGGTGAAGGGTTGAAGGGTGGTGACATGGCTGTTTTTTATAAAGTGGGTCCAGATTTATTTTCTTTATTCTCTTATTTATGTTTCAGAATTACATCAAAATTAGGTTGGGTTGACATCCTTTTTAAGTTAGTAACCTGACATCATTTGGGTTGACTGTATAGTTAATTGTAAGTTCAGTATAACTAGAATTCTCTTTTGCCATGTTCCAGCTCTTCACTGAACAACAAGATGCTGCTGTTTCACCAAGAGTGTCATCATAATCACTGTAATTTCCTGTGCAAAATTGAGATGATTTATTATGTAAGTTTAGTTCTGTATCAAATGAACATTTAGTGTTATTTATGTTAATAAAAACTCATAAAGTCAGACACATTAACTTTAATCTCCGATCTCTGATACCAGCACCTTCCACTCTGCTACACTATAAATGGTTAGTGAAACAGAATCAACGAAACACAGGGTGAGATTTAACCCCAGCTGTGCTCTTTTTCATGTGCCACATGAATAGATTAGTCCTCAGGTCTTGGTCTCAAACACAATTAAATTATAAACAACGTGTATAGTTTCTAACTTGTGTGACTTAGATTTATATACAATAAAAAAAGATGCAGGCCTATAGATTCACTGCATGCATACCTGTGAGGATCTTACACCCAAAACTGATGAAATATTTGTATTTAATTTTACTGAGGTTTTTTTTTTATACCTTATGGCAGCAACATCTTGTTCACCATCATTTATTAAGATGAAGGTGCCTCCAAGATAGGATTTACAGATGTGTTGCTTTGTTTTGTATTGTACAGGATACACCCTAGTAACAGACCAGTTACCAACACAACCATGATGCCTGGTCTCATCTAACTTTGACATTACGTCTAATGCAAAGCAGTTTCACAGCTAAATTTGTGTTGATCCTCTGCACAAAACAAAGCAAAGTGAAAAAAAAGAGTTTTTAAAGATGTTACATGTTCATGTTTTGATGTGTAAATTATAACGTGCATGTATAAAACATTTATAGATAGATATATACCATAACATTCTCGTATAAAAGATACCACAACTGATATTGCACAATTACAACCACCTTCAAAAACACTTGTAAGATAGTAAGAGGAATAGATGCTAGTGTTATATTGTGGGGTGTTATGCTAGGGAGTGGGTTTTTGAGTTTTGAGCCACACCATGTCAAGTAAATGCTGCCTTATACAAAACAACAGACAAAATAAAACGTTACTATCTTTACTGTGACATTGCTGTATTTTACACATGTTTACAAATGCTACTTTTAGTATCTGGTGAGATTGGGCTGCTCTAAAGGTGGGCGTAGGAGATGACATTGGCGCACTAGTTAACATTGGCTGTTCTGTACCTCATTGTTAGAGAGCTGATACCAAGGCTGTTTTCCATAGGTGAAAATCTCCCAGAGGACAACTCCTAGACTCCAAACATCACTTTCTGTTGTAAACTTCCTGTACATGATGCTTTCAGGTGGCATCCAGCGGATGGGCAGCATGGTGTGACCCCCCACCTTTGAAAGCACACACAGACACAAACACAGTGAAAGTCATTACAGAGTACTTTGAACAGATTAAAAAATAAAGATTTAGCTGGCTGTCAGGCATTTCACTTTTCTCACACTCTCTAGAATTTTAATACATTTTAAAGCAGTGCTGCAAACATTTTACCCTTTTTTAACTGCTGCCTGGGGCATTTCTGTAAATGGAGTTTGATGGTTTGGTGCAGCATACTGCATTATATATGTGGCTGCAGCCACCTTACCCTGATAATTCTGTTTAGCTGAAGGGTATACTGTTGAGAACGTGTTGCTTTACACAATATTTCCTTGAACAAAGAAAGCATTCATACTGTATTTGCTGTTGAGGTCACATGGAATGCACAAACCAATTGTCCAGGAAACCCAATTATAAGATAAATGTGACAAATTAATTGTCAGTGATCAAATTTGGGAGTCATGTGCTTTTGATTCAATATACATTGTTTTAGCTGGGAGTGTGCACTGATAGTTTTCAATGTTGAATGTTATTCAATTGGACCATACATATAGGACAAAATAGTAAGCTACAGTGATGATCAGAAATGATCAGCTGATCACACAGGAACTCACAGATACTGATCTGCTCATTTCATTAAGCTCTAATCAGAACTTCGCCAGCAGAGCCTGTAAAATTCTTCTATTTATTTGATGTCATTTCAGTTAAGCTTCTCACACACTATCTTGATTCACAAAGACATGAATTGTGTCAATTTCGCAGCAAGGAATGTTCTGGAAAAAAAGTACTGTAATGCGAAGGTGAAAACCTTCATCATGCAGAGTTCATCAACTTGTTTAGATTTATTAGTTTCACTAAGCAACAAACAGAACAAACTGTTTGTTTAAAACACACTCAACCATAAATTCACCACACAGATTTCAATACCTAATCTTTATGAAGGCTCATCAACAGCATCCCAAAGCAGAACAATCAACACAGAAAAAACTAACATTGCTTTGTGGGTTGGGATCTGCATGACTGAAAGTTAATCTGCCCTCAATTTAGACTAATCTGAGCAGGGTTGGATAACACTGATACATTCAGATCGGCTTGATAAAAACACTGAGAATCTAACATAAAACATGTATAAATACTACTTAACAATACTTTAAAAATAATGAAAAATGAAAGAGAGAAATAAGAGGGGAATATCTGCTGATATTATAGAAGAATATGAAGGACAAGATCTGCCACTTTTGCTAAATTCTCTGTAAAAAGTCTACCATAGTAAAGCCAGGTATAACCTTAGGTGCCCAATTACATTGTTCATTAAGTTTGAACATCTAGTTTTAATAATGACAATGAGATGACTCAAGTGGTTTTAATAAGCTTGCTTCTTCCAAACTAACCATATTCTAAATCTTAAATAGTTTATATTCTTTTGGGAGGAACATAATTTGTGTTCAACTGTAACGGCTGATCTACTGTCTGTGTGGTTTCAATGGCGAAACATCTTAAAAAGAACAATGCTTAATTTTTTTTAAGTCAAAGTCAAGCAAAACCTAACCTCACTTTATGACTATGTGACCTCAAAGCTAATGCTTTGTGCTATTTTCCTCATATTGCACCTCTCGTTTCCTCTTTCTTCTTCTCAGAACATGAATTTGGCAACTAATCTCTGTTTCACTGCGCTACACAGCTACAACAATCCATTTATCAGGTTTATGCCCATTATTCATGGCTTGGCACTCACACTTTGCCTGTTTATATATTAGTCAGCGAGTTATTTAATGGAATCATAAAATGTACGCGGTCACACAGATAGCCATCGGGTTCGCTTTTATGTCTGTGGAGACATATCTGCCTCTATCTCAGCAGCTTTTACTCTTTATGACCAGATCCTTGCTTTTCTGCCAAAAAAAAACACTATATTTGATTTAGATTTTCTATTTATTAAGCAGGTGGGTGAAAACCAATTTAGTAAGACTGAGTTTACCAATAGAGAGTGCACTAAATACTCTATTTGTAAGTATAAACAGATCAAAATGAAAAAAAATAATTTAAAACAAAATGAATTACTTTGCAAGTTTACCTACAGCTGCACCAACTGCATAAAAAAACAAAATGAGAGCACAATATTGTCTTTTACAATTAATATTAATTGTAATAAAGAGTGCTCACTCTGAAACACTTACCTGTTCTTATTTTGGGTTGTTTTTATATTTTTAGTTTGCTTGTTTTAATAAAGTGCAGATATATTAATAGGGGTTAATCAGTTTTGAGTTGGTTCCTGGTTGTTTTTTGATGAGTGTTTCTATTTTGTTCTATTGATCGATTGCTGACAGATTACTGATGCATCTGAACCTGCTTATATCCATTAGTCTTTCTGTTTTATTCATCATGGCAGATAACTTTCCCAGATGCTCTCTTAATATTTTCCTGAAATATTAATATTGCGCTTTTGAACTGCTAGCTACATTGTTTTTTTGCTTTTAGATTTGAGTGTACAAGTGTTTGTATGTGTGTGCTTTATTGTAGTCTTTGTACAGGCAGAATATGTTAGTAAAGGGAAGTTGCTTCAAAAGGGCTCTAATAAACTGAATTAAGGATAAAATAGAGGATTGAAAATGCATAAATGAGCATGAAAAGGAAGCTTGAAATTAAATGTTTTGGTCATGGGAGGAGGAGGCATCATCACATGTTAAGAAAGTTGTGTCTACAGTGAAGCAGTCTGAGGACCAAATACATGCAAGGACACTTCACTGACAGTCATCAGCTCATTTTTTGTTTTCCCTTTGCTATCAGCAGCTTTGTTGACAGTCTTTGCTTCTTTGCTGCTCCCTTATCTCTTTCCCCTACTCGTTCTCCCCTTCCTTTAGCATTTCTTTGCCCGCTTGTCTATCACTCTTCCTCACTGTCACACAAATATTCATCATTTCAGCTAGACCACTGTGTTTCAGGAAAGCCTTAAAAAAGGGAGGATAAGGTAAAGCAGAGAAAGGATGTGAGCTCTCTTTAGTGACCTCATGAAAGCTGTGGTATCCATGGCAACTGCACTGGTTAAAACTGTATGGGAGGTGATGTAGGAGGGTCTTATGTGACTGACCCCACCTACACTTTGTTACATAGAAAATTGTACCTTAATCAGCTCCAGTGTTGCTATGGAAACAAAAATTTATTTTCATGAAGGCTGGCATCTGCAGTGCTGATGGAAAGTTTTCAAATATTTTAGATGCATTTTAAATTGTAACTAACAAGCCAATAGTTATACCAAATTAAATCCAGAGCACATTTGTGAAGATGAGAAATTGGAAGAACTAAATAATAACCCACAACCATCGATGTGGCACTCCACCTATTAGTCACCATGCTGTAAATCTGCGAAAAGATACCTGTACACTTTTAAAAACACGAGAAGGAAAATAAAAGCAAAATTGAGTCTAAAAAGACTCAATAAGTAGCGCTAAATTTGCCTCAGTGTGGATGAAGAATACAAGGCACAGAGGTCCACATCACTAAAACTGTCAATATGAGAAACAAATGATACAGGTAGTCAGATTCTGTAAAGATCTTTATCTGAGACAAGGGGGAGGAGTCTGGATAGAGGGAAATAAGGAGAGGGTTTTTACTCAGATTTACTGAGTAAAAACCATTTTACTTAATATCAGGACAATGGCACAATGCACATGTTCAAAATAACATAAAAATGGGCTTAAGAAAACTTTGTGAAATTCATGGAGTTACCCAGCTAGAGTCTGATCCTGAACATGTGAGAGCATCTCTGTAGTGAACTAAAAATCACATGTTTATCCAAACCCAGTCAGCTTGATGTTTCTACCAAACATGCAGAAAGTTACAGGGGTAATGTATGCCCACTTTGGTGATTTTTGCCAAAGCAACGCAGGTTGCTTTAAAAATATCAGAGTAATAAATTAGATATTTCTTGAAGATATTCTCTCTCTCTCTCTCTCTCTCTCTCTCTCTCTCTCTCTTTCTCTCTCTCTTTCTGTCTAACAAAAAGTTGTATTTCTTTGTTAATTTGGAGACTGCATATAAAAGCCAACAGACCTGAGACATGAATGTGACAAGATAGTGGCTTAAAGTATAAGACTGCCAGTATTCATCAGGGCTGAATACAAAGTGTCAATTTCCTGGTGAATAGTAAGTCAATTGATAATAATATATTAAGTATTACTGCAAACAATTCCACAGTTGGTTAAATTTTAGGCTTTAAAGATAAAGTATCCCTTTCCAGTCACATACATATGTCCATGCATTCATATGGCCATTTCCTACCTCTTCTCTGATTCCTGGTTGCGAGGGTAACAGCATAAGCACAGATGTTTAGACTTCCCTTTTTCCCACTACCTCCTCTAGCTCCTCCTAAAAGGACACCAAGTCATTCCCAATTCCAAGATGTAACCTTTCCTGCCAGTCTAAGATCTGCCTCGAGGCCTCCTTCCAGTGGGACATGTCCAAATAACCTCCCTTGGGAGGTTTCTGGAAGGCATCCTGACCACATGCCTAAACCCCCTCAAATGGCCCCTTTTGATGTAACTTTAGTCTGAGCCTCTCCCATATGAGCAAACTGCTTGCTAGATCCCCAGGGGCTGGCTAAAGCACCCTTTGGACAAAGTTCATTTCCACCGTTTGTATTTATGATCTCAATCTTTCAATTACCATCCACAGCTCAGGATCATAGGTGAGGGTTGTAATACCTTGCCTTCTGACATTACCATAACATACTTTTACAATGCATCCGCATCACTGCAGACACTACACCACTTTTCCCATCAATCTCCTGCTCCTTTCTGCCTCCAGAACGAAGCAGTGGTCAAAGGCTGGGACTCTGGTGGTCTGATCCCTGCTAGCTAAAATGTACTTGCTAAATTCAGTTTTTCTGACTACAAGAAAACCAGGACAGCAATATTCAAATATTTAACTTCAGACTCAAAACCAGCCTGGGGTGATGTCACCTTGGCCATATCCAAAGAGTTTTATCCACTCTTTCATATGAATCTAGTCCATTTTCCACCTTATTTTTCCACAAAAGGTTTTGGAAACTTTCCATGTGCAGAACTCAAGTAAATATGTTGCTCACACTAAAAACAGATGTTTCTCAGTGGAAAGTGTCAACAGTCCAATGAACCCTGCAAAACAATTAGTTAGTCAGTTACATCAGCAAGGCTAGCTCTATTGTTATTGTCCGTAAATTGTTGGGAGTTTCGACATCATTGGTTAAGGTAAATTTAATCCCCAAGAAGTCTATAGGGACTGTTCAGCTCTGCTTGCATGTCAGTGTTTTTCTACAGTCTGCGTCAGCAGCACAAAACAATTGTGCAAAAATATAAAGTGTCTTTAATCAAACTCTCTGGACATAAAATCACTTTGGGGAGAAAAATAATAAATGTACTGTACTTTATTGAGTGTGTGTGTTTTTTTAAACCCTTCTTGACTCTGCTCACACACCCACACACTAAAAATTGGCTGCATGGAGAAGCTCAAGGTTTGATTCAAGGCATCCTGTCTGTCTTGTGAAGCGCCTGTCAGGTTCATTGTGTAACAGGGGATTCAGTGACGTCATTGCAGCGCCTTCAGTCTATCGTCTCTGCTTCTATTTCCATGAGCTCACACACAAACACTCACACACACATGCACATGTACACATACATACGCACCGAGAGGTGGGGGGGTAAGCTCCAATTCCTCTATGACTCATCTTTGCTCTCGTCTGACGCAAAAGCGTGACTGGGTCCCTACACTCTACACCTTCCCACGCACACACAAACACACATGTGCACGCACACGCCTCTGTTACTGTTTCTCCTGGATGCTGAAACACCATCCTGTAGCTATTTTTTCTGGGGTACTGTTTTGCTCCTGTCAACTTCTATGTGTTTCTCTAGTCATTTCTCATATTTTCTGTCTGTCTCTGATATCCTGCTCTGTTTGTGTAAACCTGCATGTCCCGTATTATTTGTTTCTTTTTGCAGGATGTCGTCTCCATAGGTGGCCGTGCCTCCGCACCTCTCCTCTCACTCCTCAGCATACTGTATATTCCTTCATCACTCTATTGCTGCCTTTACTCTCCTTTTGTATCTTTATTTGTGTTTTGTTGTCTCCCTTCCTGTCACTCTACTTCTCTTGCTCCTTCTTTCCCTCCTCCTGCTGCTCCCTCATGTCTTTCCTTCTTTCATCTTTTTTTGCCTCCATCCTGCCTCCATCTCTTCCCTTCTCCCTCTCTCTTTCTCCACTACTGCCTCAGCATACTAAACAGAAGTTGTCTGATTACTTTTCTCCCTGAGAAACGTTGGATTCAACTCCGAGGCTCACCGCTACTGCCTTCAACTGTTGCCATGGCTACAGCCTCAGCACTTAGCTTTATTGAGGAGGGGTGAAAGGAAGGAAGGAGGAGGTGGAGGAGGACAAGTGGGGAGGTTGTTGTGTCGTCACACAGACAGTACAAAAGAATACCACTGAGGGGATATATTAATCTGATTTGCCATGCACAAATAATTATAGACTACCAAACTTAATCTCACATGTGTAACTAGTTTTGTTTTTAACACTGCAGTCATTTCCTGAGGCCATAAAGCATCTACATATTTGAAAACTGAGGGAAACTACTTTAAAAAATAAACCTGAAGTTTTCTTCTCATGGTCATGATGTAGCATTTCCATTAAACTGATTTTTTAATATACAGGCTGTTTACATGTAATGCAAAATAAAAAAGGAAAGCTAAATCACAATACAAGCTGTGATCTAGATTATTACCTTTCCCAACCAACAACACTAAACATTTATTTTCCTAGACACTGGATTTAGCACATGTAGAGCTGCTCTAACATCAGAAATAAAAATTATCTGCCAGCTTCATTATTAAATGATACATGCATCAAATGTCCTACAGATTATCATCTCTCAGTGTCATTGTAAGAGTCATTATTTACCCCAAATAGAGATTTTTCTTGTCACTGAATGACTGCCGTTCTCACTTTACCTCCTTCTACCGCCCCTTCTGAGTTATCTGTCACTGTCAGTCATGTCAGTCTGTCTCAGTGGATGGAAGAAAGGGCTGGAAAAATGGACAGTCACTATCGATCAGTCAATACAATTTATTAGGATTTGGCCTTTCGGAAAGGTGACAGATTGCTACACAGCAAAAAAAACAAAAAACAAAAAAAACCTCAGAGACATGCTCTCAACTGACTCTTGTCCCCTGACTTATTTTGACAATCAAAGCAAAGTTGCTGCATGTCCGTGCATCACATACAGAGCTGTGATTTGATGTAGCTTTCTTTATAATAGCAACTTTTAGAATTAAAATTGAATACCTAGTTATTTAATTTAATTAATAAAAATAATTTTTTACACTTTTTGATCATTTTTCTCTTATTGGTCAATACATTTTTAGATCGATGAATGTTTGTACTCCTCTTTTTTTGTAATGTAGTTGTTTTGCTTTGTGATTTTGTGGCTTTATCTATATGTTGTATAGATTTTAACCATGTTATTATCAAACTGTTTTTTTTTAATCACTTTTTAGTCAGTTTTATCTTATTAATCAATAGCTTTAGAGCAGTAGATAATTGTTTTCTTCACAATTTTCTGTTTCTCTTTTCACTTATTCCAGGGAGCCTTTATAAGACCTGGCCAAGGACAGCAGATAAAAATTTGCTGTTTGGATACATTTGCTATATTTTAAAAGTGTTCCTCTGTCATTTTAATATACTCTGTCCCTGCCAAATAAACAAGAAAAGTGAAAGAAAACACATTTATCTGTTCCTTCACTAAGTTTAATTAAGTGCATGCAGTTATTTATTTACAGATGTGTAATTTCACTGTGTTGCCCTGATTGCTGCGCCTACCGCAGTAAGTGTTCAGTTGATGAACTCTGCCAGTCATGCCCATGCAGCGGGTGGCAGAGGGATCCATGCAGCAGGGAGAAGGGAGGCTAGAAGCTTAAAGAAGTGCAATAAAAGATATCGACACATACACCTACCCTGTAGTAGTCAGTGCTATAGACATCTCTGGACATGCCGAAGTCTCCAATCTTTACCAGCAGGTTCTCTCCCACCAGGCAGTTCCTTTTGAGCAAAATACATGCAATAGTACAAGATGTTGTATGTGCCAACTTGACAGTTATGGATTCCACTAAAGGTTACATATTTTCCTCAATAATTTTTTTCATTTTATTTCCCCCCTTGATTGCCAAGTTAATTATCAAACTGATCACTTTAATAGGACTTCATGAAAGTTTTGGTTATAAGGTTTATAGAAGAAGTTGTCCAAAGGGCATAATTTGTGTTTTCTGACAATATATGGAAATCTCACAGGTGACCAAAGAAAAAACACTGTATTACTTATCAAACCTGTTTTTACTTTGTCAGCAGGTTGGGGGAGTCTCACTAAATCTGTTTATGCAATGATGCCTTCCTGAAGTTGTAATGGAGTAAGTGACACACCTGGTGGCCAAGTCGCGGTGCACGAAGTGTTGTGATGCCAAGTAAACCATGCCAGATGCAATCTGTTGGGCGATGTGCAGCATCTGAGACTGGGTCAGCTCCACAGGTCTGGTGGTCTGGCCTTCTGCCATCAGAACTGCATCTGGACCATGAGCCCTGTGAGGAAGCAAGTGATGGGTTTTTAAATGCTGTCTATGTTTCGAGCTTCCTATCAACTGTGTAGAATGCAAAATCTCTTCTGGTAGGTTTATTTATTTATTTATTTTTTTTGTAGCAGACGTTTGGCTTTGATTTGATTTATCATGTAATGATGAGGAAACCCATGCCTGAGAAACTTGTTTAGGTCTCCATGCTTCATGTACTCAAAAACCATGATGAGAGGGTCACTCTCCACGCAGACTCCATAGAAAGTGACAATGTGCTCATGCTGCAGGTTGGTCAGCAGCTCTGCTTCTCGGTGAAAATCCTTCCTAGCATTTTCACTGGCTTCTTTGAGCGTCTGCAAACACACAAACACAAACACATACACATGACATTTTAATGAAGTGGCAGAAACTCACACATTATGCACTGCACACTGTAGCCAATTAGTCATTTTCAAAACGGATACAGTCTCATCTAATTTATTTAGCTAATGTACACTATGAAAAAAAAAAATCTTATGCCTTGTAAAAGTGAGTTACAGCAGCACAGCTGTCACACTCAGTGTGACATTACTGCCAGAGAGGAATGACCGATTTACTAACAGAACAGAAGAAATAGGGGCATTTTATATTAATGTAAGTCATTAGAAAGCACAGCACTGTTTACATTCATTTTATTTCCTGGCTCTCTTTGAAACTAATCTCTATCTTCCTTCCATGAATCAGAAAATATGTCATGAAGGTTGTGTAACACAAGCATCTGTGACAGAGAAAGAAAAAAATAGTCTGTGTGTAAAAGAGAGACTGAGTAACAGGAAATGAAAGTGATATGTGCTCTGTATTAATATCTCATCTAAAGACAAAATACATAGAAAATTTCTCTTGTTCTACATGAATTATTAATGGTCTTCCTACAGCATATGACATGGATACATG
Organism: Rhadinocentrus ornatus; assembly: GCA_037177495.1. Taxonomy (NCBI): domain Eukaryota; kingdom Metazoa; phylum Chordata; class Actinopteri; order Atheriniformes; family Melanotaeniidae; genus Rhadinocentrus; species Rhadinocentrus ornatus. The sequence continues at coordinate 14,880,298 of JBAMHW010000012.1, read as the reverse complement.
AGAGCTTTGCACATATGGATGCATCTTTGTTTTTCTGTCAGTGTACTAACAAACCTGATAGAAGCTCCTGTTACAGGTCTACAGGACAAGAAGTCACAAAGAAAGTTCAGGAAGAGGTAAATGACCCCTGACCTTTAATTCAGAATGCTGAGATGCCAGAAAATGAGACTGACTGCAACTCCATCCAGCTCTATTCAACCAGTCACATATCAGGAAGCGGGGAATTGGTCATTTAGATTATAGACTGCAATGTGATACTGCATGAAGATGATTTAGAGGACTATTACAATACAGTTATAGTATGGAAGCTTGTTCTCCAGCCTCAGTTTGAAATGTGATATCAAACATGTATAGGAAATGTGAGTTGGCAGGCTAATGAGTAGGCTAGTATTTTGTGATAAATGACAAAAGTTAGAAATTAATCAATTCTGACAAGGTTTACATTCGGAAGGCAGCAAGAGAGTGTCCATGGTGATGAGTGTGATGCTGGGAGAGGTAAAACGCCATGTTAATCCTGGAAACACTAACTTTGCCCTCGCAAGTCAATTATTCATTGTATAATGCATTACTCAATCCTTTATTCACTATTAATGAAGCATTTAGAAATATATATCTATTTTAAAGCTACACTATAATGCCAACAAATAGAGGATGATAATTTTCCTTTGTTATCCTTAATTGATAATGAGGATCTTCATTGTATTCCCTACTGGAATACAAATGAACCTAGGGAAAACAACCCCCCCCAAAAAAAAACAAAAAACAAAAACAAAAAACAAACAAACAAGAAAACTCCTATTCTTTTTTTCTTTTTGTCCTCAATTATCAAACTGCATCAAAAAACCACTGCAGCAAAAATGATTCACTGCATTGAGCACAACACATTAATATTGAATTCAGGGCTGTTATAGCAGAGACTTCCCTGTGAGACAGAAACATCTACAAGAGAACAGTCATACTCTCACTCTCTGAACTTAAAGCTGCTTTAATTCCTAGACCAAAAGCCACAATATTACATTGTTAGTCATCCAGTATGACTGCGTTTTAGTCCGTGGAAAAATAAAAACACAGCCAACAGCCTCCAGCTGGCAAACGCAGGTTCTCATTTACATGACTAAAGGCAAAATTATTGAAAGTCCTCGGTGTTGATGATTGATGAGATACAAGAGAGTAATGTTTCGTGTTCATGTGAGTACATGCATTTTATACATATCTGTACATGTTACGGTGTTCTTTGATCAATGGCACCTCAATGTTTAATATACAGAAACAGCAAAACTAGCTTCTGTGTAATGGCTGAGTGGGTGATTGATGGTCCCCTCCCAAGCCAGAATCATTAGGCCTTCTTAGCCATTGCAGGTTATTGTAATGTGATCTACAATCAAGAACATGTTCCTGTAATGCAGTATGACAGAAGTCAATGCAAGTACAGTATAATAAATTTGAAAGGGGTTGTGGAGTGGGGTTGTCTACTAATAAACTCTATCTTGCATGGATGTTCTGCTGTGATTAGTGTGTTACTGTGAAGAGTGAATAAGAAATGCTGTGCAAAGCTTTGCAAAAAGATTAATAGACACTAAATGAATGCAAACCATTTACCACATTAGAAATACAAATGTGCTCTTACAGCTTGCACAGTCTCCCATGCTCATGTACAGTGGAGATACTGATACTGTGTCAGTCTTCAAGCTGCTTCATGAACATTAATAAAGTTCTCTCAAAACGTGTAGGTTTTAAGCAAAATTTCAGAAACTGGGTTTTTGATTACCCATTGTTTTCTAACTGATTAAGTACAGCTTCTGCATGGCAGAGGCTAGAAACACACCACTGTGTCATCTACTCAAACACGATGCAAGCTTTATGTTTTAGTTTCAACTTGTGAGATATCAGTCTCTGGAGTCTGAGATTTCTGCTTTTATCCCTTAGCAATAAAGATCAGCAGAATTTTGTTTATGATCCTACTGTATCAACACACACAACTTCCATTTCTTTTCAGAAGTAGATTAATTTGGATTATCCAAGGACTGCATTGTGAATGTCTTTCTGCAAATATATATATAAAAAAATGCTCAATATGTTGTTTGTAACTTGTGGGAAGATATGCTTCAAGTAATAAGTCTTGCTATTTAAAAGGTTTGTTCTTATCAACATATGTCTTTTGTTAATGCAGCAATAATAGGCGGCATGATGAGTATAATATTGGAAGCAGTCCATGCGGCCTGACATTAAAATATATATGCATGCTTTCAGCTTTAGTCGGCTTGATTATTGTAACAGTGTTTTTACAAGTCTACCTAAAAAATCAATTGCAGCTGCAGCTTACTCAGAAAACTGCTGCATGAGTCCCCACTAAAACCAAGAAAGTGGACTGCATCAGTCCAGCTCTAAAGTCTTTACACTGGCTGTCGGCCCATCAGAGGACAGACTTTAAAGGTCTCGAATTATGCAAATATCCCTTTCTAAAGGTTTTCTAACAGTCATATGTGTCCTCATAGCCTGTGTATGAGGCCCAAAAATGAGAAAATTCAGTCTCCTCTCTCACTTGCTTGTTCCACTTTTTAGCGATTGTGTGCTCAAATGGGTAAGTCTGAGATCTTTCCCTTTGTGATATCACAAAGGGAAATAACCATTGCCCCTGATAGTGAATACTGTCATTGACCTGCCCCCTGGCTAGCTGAGCCTGCCCTTTAAAATCACCGAGCGAGTGGCAGCGAAAGCCGGATCCTCTCCCAGAGAGGAGCGTGGACAGGCACTACTCATGAACATTTAAACGTTTAGACACGGAAACAGCCCGTAGAAGAGTTCACTAGAGCTACTTTTGGAATAGCTGAATTAAATTAAAGACCTGGCTAAATTTGTGGTAATACAAATCAGTGACCTCTTGACCCAGTATGAACCTACCAGACCCTTCAGGTCATCTGGATCCAGGTTCTTATCAGTTCCAAAAGTCAGAACTAGACATGGAGAAGCTGCATTCAGCTTCTATGCTCCACATGTCTGGAACAAACTCCCAGAAAGCCTCA